>JAUNZO010002070.1:0-214894 GCA_031894775.1 Chloris gayana
AAATTGGGCATTGTGCCATACATTCTATATTTTGGTCGATTCTCAATAATCACGCAATGTTTTTTGCTCAAAACAGCTGAAGACAAACGTATGTTGATAATAATAATGGACACTGCTAATGAGTATATCCATTTTGTTAGACTTTTGTACGACCAGGACATCTAATGGTAAAATCACTCGAGATGGTGGTTTACATATCAATCAAACGGCTTAAAACACTGGTCGGATAGAAGTCTAACAAATGGGTCTACTCCGAAGAATTTTCCAATAATAATATCACTCTACCTGGATTCAACTGCAAATCAACCCAATAGACAAATCCACAAAAATAACTCATCTAGGGCGCTATGGCTGCTGACCAGCGGCAATCCAACCTGCTTCCCTCAACCTGCTTCCCTTTTTTACTGGACCATCTTACGCATACAAGAAGCTTCTGCGAGAGTTCTCGTGGAACCTGACCCTTATCTGTGGATGACAGAAGCTGGCAATCGTCTGGCGCGTCTTTCTTTGTACGTCACGTGCCGTGTGCACAACAACGCTCCTCAGGACCGCAGCACCACACCTCATCAGTAGCAGTCTCGTCAAGCCCATCTCGTGGTTTCCCACCTCGATGAAGCTGAACTCTACTTCTTCAAGAGATTCCAAGGCAATGCCATGTGTTGACAGATCACCATAGAGTAACTCTTCTGGTTCGTGATCCCGCATGGAAATTTGAGTTCTTGACTGAAAACATAAACAGGCAACAATGGCAAGATATTAAGGACTTAGACATCAGTTTATTATTTTCAAGGAAAACATAAATCATGGTGATGAAGGTATAACTTGGCAAAAGCATTTGGCAAGGAAAATGATATAGAATGTAATGCTCACAAATAAAATAATTATTCACCAGAATATAAATACAACAATATATTGAGAGTACTATTTAAGATATGTACTGACTACAGAATGAATATATTGTGTTTTGTTACACCGACACATTACCGATGAAGATTTGGATGAAACTTCTCAATACAGTACAACGTATTTAGTTAGGCCTTAGTACAGTTTCTGGACCCACATTTTTTAACAACCACCAAGCATGCATGTGACCAGGAAATCACATTTGTCATGGCAGTCACAAAATAAACTTGTAGTGAGATTATTCTCCCAACCCTGAACAGGCAAATTGATTGATAGTATTAGTAAATAAAACACCTACCGAATAAATATGAAGTTTTGTTATACCAACACATTTTCGGAGAAGATGCAAAATGCTTTCTACGTGGCCGTGTTGTTGTCCAAATACTTCACAAGCTATTGTCAAGCTTCTGCACTGCGGAAGTTTGGCCGTGCTTATCCTGAAGGCTTCATACGCTTCTTTCTCCTGTAATGAATATATAGATGATGTAGAACTAGTTAAATACTTAAATTTAAGAATATAAACAGAGAGTAATCATATGTTTCCGTACGAAAAGAGCTCACATATACTTTCAGTTTCTTAATAGCCACATGTCTTGTTATGATATGGAGTTCTAGCTCATCAACGGTGTCAAACTGATCGAGCACCATTAACGTCTTTCCGCACACCAGAGCCTCCCTGTTGACGTTCACGCCCACCACGAGTTTCCGGAGGCGTGGCTGACTCGTGACGATCTGGTGGTCATAATGAGAGTACGGAGCGTGACAGATCAACTCAGCGAGCTCTGGGGCAACGATGCTCATCCCGTACACCTTCTCAACTTCCAGGTGATCCGGGACGACGACGACCGTGACATCTCCAGCCGGGTAAGCCTGGGAGCGTTCACGGTAACAAGGCCAGCTATGGGGTCTCCTCCGCCGAGCCTGAGATCCCGGAGCGAATCGGAGCATATGGAGAGGGCGCTGCTGAACACGAAGACGCTCAGCGCCAGCTCCCGCAGACGCGGGCACTGTGTGGACAGGACGCGTTCCAGTTCACCCGCATGGACGCTGAAGCAACTGATCCTTAACTCGCGCAGCGCCGCGAACGTGCCAGCTGCGACGGGGAACCGGAGGCCCTGCTTAATCCGTCCGGGGAGTAGCAGGTCGATCGCCGTCGCACGCTCGCAGACGGGCATTGCAATCTCGTTCGCTGATGAGTGGTGGAACCAGGACATTGCCATCGGCGCCGTGAATCTGAGGATGAGATCGCCGGTGAGGCGCTGAGATGCGAAGAGCAGCCACGGAGCGGCGCGTGCCTCCGGGTAGCCGCACTGCCAGTTGATGTAGAGTGCCAGGCTGCCCAACGTTGGGGCCGCGTAGGCCTCGAGGGCGGCGTCGATGCCTTTGAGTTTGAGGATCGCCGACGAGGACTTCAGCCGCTTTTCCATCGAGCCGAAGGAAAGAGCCGGGACCTGCGTCCACACGCGGCGCCAGCGGCGCGAGAGGACGCTGGTGCGCGCGGATTCGAAGGTGGACGGGAGGCGGCTGAGGATGTTGTGGAGGAGCTCGTCCGGAAGGTCACTGAGGCGGTCCTCCCCATGGTGGCGACCACGCCGGCGGCGGGTGGCCATAACTTGCTTGCTTGGGTTGCAAGTTAGGGTTCGCTCGCGTAGGTGGAGATCCCTTAGCGAGGGCCAACGAGATTTGAGAAATACATTGCTACTGTACAGCCGTCAGTTGATTGGGACGGACCAGATATATATACTACGATATGATGCCGTCAAAACTCCGGAAGCACAATAAATTATATTATTGTGAGATGAGAAAAATAAAATAAAGCTCTTGACAAGCAAGGATTACCACTTCATATTTACACAATTTGTGACAATGGCAGCAAAAAGATCATGGTTATGCTAAAAATCACAAAGAGTACCGTTATAGGTCCAACCCAATTATCCTACTCATGTACAACTCAAGCTATTATAGAAACTATGTATCATCATTTAGAAATTTAAAACACTTGATTATTACTATATATTTATCCAGTCGGAACACATTCGGATTAGCTCTACAGCAATTCTAAATCACAAATAATAAACACACATGGCAGCAGCTGAACTTTTTGTGTTTTATAATAACTAGGCAACACTACGGAGAAAATCATTGTGTGCCGAGTGTCTAGCTGGTTGCAAAAGGCGTGAGCCGCATTATACTTTGAACCAACACCAATGATGTGACTACAAAACATATTATGTTAAGATACGACCTACCGAATGAATATTGGGTTTTGTTATATATACCAGCACATTCACCAACAATATGCAAAACACCCTCGATATGGTCGTGCTATCCAAACACATTTGCCTTTCTACCCCTCCTTGATGGGGCGCTCCAAGCACGAAGGATGGATGGACTCCCGGTGCATCTGGAAGGCAACTTGGCCGAAAGCTTATTTATCAAGGAAGCTGTCATACAAAGATGCGATTGTTGCAGGCCTCACCATGGACAGCGGCATGGGAAGGACGACGCGACTGCCGGCTCCCCGTCACTGCAACCACCTTGAATCTGTCTGCGCTCTTAGATCCACCAGGTTTCGGATGCAGCAACGGATTAGGAAGGTTGGTGTGTGGTGTGTGGTGCGTAGTAGGCGTAGTCGCTAGCGCCAAATTCCCCGCGGTCCCGTAGTGAACAAATCCCAGCCGCCATGGAGGGGCATTGCTTCAACTGCCTATACAGTGGGGACAGGAAGGAGTGCCGAGAGCCGACTAGATGCTTGCGGTGTAAGTAATCCGGCCAACGCTCATTTGAGTGCAAGCGCCCATATCCAAGGAAGAGAACTCGGTATGAGAGATCGGTGAATCCCAAGCTGGACAATAGAAGTCTGGATATAGGGTCTCAACGTCCATACCACGGACTGCACGTCTCTCCAGCTGAGCTGGAGCAGCAAACACAACCAGCGCATGCTCTACGTCGAGCCGCTGGAACCCAGCAACCTCATGCACAAGCAACAAATGGGTCAGGGTAGGCAGCCGCCGAGCAGCAGCAGTGGCAATCCTGCGTGCGCAGCCAGAGGCGTAGGGGGTGTCGAGGAGCAGGGCGTCGGAAGCGAACAAAGAAAGACCCCGAGTCTGCTTCTAAGCACTATGGCTGCTCCCCTCCCCAGCATCACCCTCGTCATCGCAGCGCCACCTAGAAGGCCAAGAGGTGTGCTACATTCAAAGGACACTTGATACATATCAAAAGGAGGCCGCGTACGAATACCTCATTGTCTTGATCCAGATTATCGGCACACGACCGGTGGTCACGCCTAAGCAAGCAAGGATAGCCATTTCCACCAAGTATGGCATCCCCATGGATGAATAGTTAGAGATCCACATGGCTGTGGCAGCTTACGACTTCTTCCTCCTAGCTCTGAATCACGCCTCTTACCTCACAATGCTAAATGGCGATAGGACAGTAACGATTCCAGCCTTCTAGCTCAGCATCCGACTCGTGGCACCAACTCATCTATGATGATCATGGTGCGCTATATCACAAAGTACAGATAGAGATCGAAAGAATCGCTCCACACATCTCGGAAACATCAATCTGCGGTAGCACTGCTTAGCCCCTATTGCTCGATGTTAAGCATTCATCCGGAAACAGTGGCCTAACAGAATCTCGTTGTTTTCAAGCTCACGGCCCGGACAACTCGGCCGGAGCTGATCCGGAGACAAAGTTCCTTGCAGTGCCGGAGCCGATTGCCATGGATAGCATGAGGCGAACCCTCAAATACCTGGTACAGATTCGGGTGCGGAGACTTTTGATGAGGTTACCGTCGGATCACCCCCCCCCCTCCCCACACAAGCCTCCCCCCACCGGACATGCAATCCAGAGAGGATGAATCGTTGGATAGAGCACCTAGGAGAATGCACAACAGCACGCGCTTCTCGGAAATACGACGGGTCAAACAAGTCGAAACCCCATGCCACCAGTTACAAAAAGAGGATCACCGTCGGGTGCTATGGGCCCAAATCACGGAGCGGCGAGTTCCTAAGGCACAAAGGGCATGATGCCAATACCCCGCAAGAGCTGGCAAGCGGAATACAGGCAGAGGAAATCGAAGGCATGACGGGTAACACGCAACCCCAACATCCCGTCGGCGATGGCAATGGCGGCTCGCCGGAAGGATTGGCCCAGCACCCAACCACCAGCATTAATGAGGGCCCACCATCTGTCATGCATGCCATGATGCGGGACCCGAAAATAGGAAGCGTAGTTACTCTAGGCGGTGCCTCGAGCCATGTGTCACAGCGGTCTCTTGCACCAAAAATTGATGAGATGCAAACAATCTGTCAAGATTTTGAACTCCTCCGGATCATGCGCGGGGAGCGCCCATTCTCTCCTTTGACCCGATGGGTACGAGGCAAGAGCTCCCACCTCGGTGCAAACCCTAATGGGTCCGTCACCGTGGGCCAAGCGGATACATAAGCCCAATCAAATCCCGAGGATATGGCCAGCACCGCACCAACGGCCTAGGCCCCGATCGACACAAATGATCGGCTGCCCATGCACACGACCTAGGATGAGGAATAGGACCATGCAGCGACGTTGTGACAGGGCAACCGGCTCTACCACACAACACCACTCGCGGAAGAGTTCCTTGAGGCAATCTCAAGGTCCACCTAAGCTCCACAATCACCTCTTCCATCGGCTACCCCGACGATGCGTACCACTAAGCGAGCGACAACGGCCACCTCCATACGACGCAGTCGCCACATCGCGAATGGAAGCGGCCACGAGCTAGCACCGTGACGGACACGTATGCTAAGTTGTTTGAGAACCCACCGTCACGATCGTAGTTGGCGACATTAGTGGCATTATTTGGCTGGTCTATTCTAGCTGAATGTGAGGCACGCGCGACCGAGCTCGTATGCTAGGTCTACAGCTGCGCTCGATGCAGGTGGTACGTATGGTTCATAATGGAGCTAGAGAATATACTTGTGTGGAATGTGCATGGGTTGAATAAGAAGCCGCACCCCGATTCAGTTCGCTAATTGATCGCAGATGTCCGACCAAAGATAGTGTGTTTATAGGAGACAAAACTCCAAAATCTATCTACTCGTATATTACTATCCACCTCGGGAAGGGCGCTCGACCGCGCGCAAGGAACCAAGGGCGGTGTGTTGATTGCATGGAGCATTGCGGTATGTCAAGCAATTACAACCAGAATCATATCGATCCGTACACGGTGTCGGTCCTCTTCCAAACCCTCCAAGGGCAACAACGGTGGTTCATCGGGTATACGGCCCGCAGCTAGACGCCCATAAACTGCTCCGAAGCGTGCGTGCCCGGTGCCCAGTGTCTGTGGATCATAGAGGGAGATTTCAATCTTATCTATACGGCGGAGGACAACAATAACACCAACATTGATCGTGCGATGATGGGACATTTTCGTCGATCGCTAAATGATCTGGAACTATGGGAGATTGACCTGTTAGGTAGGCGCTACACCTGGTCTAGCGAGCGCACAACGCCAACACCGGTGCGCCTAGACAGGGCATTCTACAACACCGAGTGGGACATGATCTTCCCCAATCACATTCTACAGAGCACAACTGCAGGCATCTCTCGGTTGCTGCTACCCCTTGATTCTTGCGCTGTGAGGGGACTCAACCGGGAAGCACCAATTCCACCGAGAGTTTTTGACCATGCCTCGAAGGCTTCCCGAAACCGTAGCTAAAGCATGGCATTCTGTCATGCAAGGGATGTGCCCGATAGAGAAACCGGCGAACAAACTTCGAACAACTAGTCCTGCACCGTAGTTGTGGAGTCGGAAAAAGTGGAAAACGTCAAAACACATTTGTCCAAAGCTTGGGAATTGCTACTAAGGTTCGACAAGGCGCATGAGGGCAGATCATTAACGATGATGGAGCAACGGCTGCGAAGGCAGCTCAAGCAACGTTGCTTAGCACCGGCCTCATTGCACCGAACTATAGTCGAGCAACGCTCCCGCATAAATTGGCTGGTGGAAGGAGGTGTAGACACGTCTTTCTTCCATGGCCACACGCGGTACCGAAAGTGCAAGTGTTTCATCCCCAAATTACAAGTACAAGACAGGACAGTTACATCACATGAGGAAAAAGAAAGGTCATTTGGGAGTTCTTCCATCGTATCCTTGGCACTCCAGAAACAAGGGCACGCACACCGAACCCGGAGGCTTTCTACCAAGGCCCGCACGATTCATCCGAGTTGGATGTCCCCCATATCAGAAACAGAAGTGTGGAACATAATCAAGCAGCTACCACCTGATAAGGCCTCGGGCCCTGACGGGTGCACCGGACGGTTCTACAAAGCTTGTTGGAGAATCATCAAAAAGGATATCATGGCTGCAATCGGAGTGGTGCACGAAGGAGACAACACAAAGCTTCATCTACTCAACAAGTGCGTACACAGTTCTAATTCCAATGAAAGAAGATACAACCCGAGTAACATGAGAAGTCTTGTGCACAATTTTGCAAAACTAATCACAAAAATCCTAGCAAACAGGTTAGCACCAAAGCTGGAAACTCTAATTGCCAAGAACCAAAGCGCATTCATTAGAAGGAGGTGCATCCATGATAATTTTCTGATAGTTCAGCACATGGCCAAGACCCTACACCGGTAGAAGAGGGTGACACTTATGCTGAAACTAGATTTTACGAAAGCGTTCGATTCGGTATCATGGCCTTTCCTTAAGGAGATTCTTTCTAGGTTGGGATTCGGTGAACGATATGCAACCTGCTAGTCACATCTTCTACACGGGTGTTACTGAACGGTGAACTGGGGCCACCAATCACTCAAGGGGACCCCTTATCATCGATGTTATTTGTCATGTTGATGGATGTTCTTCCTGGATTAATCACAAAGGTGCAAGAGAAAGAACTATTGGAACCACCGATGCCTAGACTGATTGGATACTGAATGTCCATCTACGCCGACGATGTGGTTATGTTAACTTTCACATCTGCCCCGGAGTTAGGATTTGTGAAGGCCATGCTTGCCAAATTTGGGGAAGTGTCCGGACTACAGTGAACATGACAAAGTCACAAGTGATTCCGATTGCATGCTCGGAAGAACAAGTTGAAGAGGCAAAGGAAGTGCCACAATGCGAAATTGCAAAGCTCCCTTGCAAATACCTCGACCTACCGCTATCAATTTGATAACTGACAGTGGCGGACCTGGACCTGCAATCTCTGGTGGATAAGATTGTAGATAAATTGCCTGGCTAGAAAGTTGTGCTGCTACAGAGATCCGGTTGACTAATCCTAGTTCGGGCAACACCGACGGCCATCCCTGTTCATGTGCTAATAGCACTAGATGCGCCGAGATGGATCATCAAGACCATAGATAAAATAAGGAGACGCTTCCTCTCGAAGGGCGGAATAGACATCAAGAGCGGCCACCGTCCGATTGCTTGGGAAAGAGTAATGACACCCCTGCACCTAGGAGCTTTGGGCATACACAACTTAGAGATCCTTGGATGGGCTCTCAAGATGAGATTGCTATGGATGCACAGCACAGGTAGAATGTCACGTGCCACCGAAGGCGAGAGCTTTGTTTGCAGCCTGTCACCACACAGATTGGCAATGGACAATCAGCGTGCTTCTAGGTTGACAGATGGCTGCACGGGCAAGCGATTTTGGAGCTCACACCTCGTGTCGTTTGTCCACAAAAGAGGCTGGAGGAAGCGGACGGTCGCCAATGCTCTCCAGCACAATGCATGGGCCAACGACATTACCGGTGGCCTACCAGTCCAGGCAATGTGGGAAGTGATCCAGCTCATGCGCGTTCTAGATAATGTGCAGCTCCAACCTGGTCAACACGATCTCCATATATGGACCAGAGAGGCGTCCTGGCAGTTCACCACTAAATCGGCGTATGAAGCCTTCTTCATGGGGGGATTGAGTTTGAGCCATACAAGCGACTATAGAAAACATGGGCTCCACTCAAGGTAAAAAAAATTGTGGATGGCAATCTAGAAGAGATGCTGGACGGCCCGAAACATGGTTCATTGATTGGTGGCGCCGAGCGGCAAAGAGAGCAGACAAGGAGCAAAGGAAGGGCCTGACTTCCCTGGTTCAACTAGTTGCCTGGGCAGTGTGGAAGCACCACAACTGATGCATCTTCGATAACCATACTCCAAGGGAACAGATGCTTCTGAATGAGATCAGGGAGGAGGCCGTGTTGTGGGGATTAGCAGGAGCACGTGGTCTACGGCAGGTTCTGTAGGTTCCAAGCACGATGTGGCTAGCTAAGGGTAGTTCCAAGATTTCACAGACGCAAATCTCTGTATTCTAATTTTAGTCTACTTAGGGCCGTGTAAAGGATCGGTTTTTTCTCTCCTTAATACAAAGACGTGCAGTTCTCCTATGTGTTCGATAAAAAAAATATGAAGGCTTCATACACTTCTTTCTTCTTCTGCCATGAATATATGAATATGAATGTGTGTAAGATAACACAATCTTTTCGAGTCTGAAGAGAGAAAAGACTTTAAACAACTTTAAGGTAAAGGGTGTGTATCTAACATACTACGGGAAACCCCTCCTTTACTGAGTGCATTTACACTCAGCAAAGGTCAGATTACACTCAAACTGCCGGTTCCGGTAGTACCAGTTCGGTTACAATGCGCAGTCCCAACTCATCAACGATAATAATGACAAACTGCTCCAGCACCACTGAGGCCATTGACGTCTTTCTAGACAGACCAGAGCCTCCTTGTTCAAGTCCACCCCGAGTTTCCCGAAGCGTTGCTGTGGGCAAAGATATGCACCCCGTACATCCCATCTGCTCTCTGTTCCAGGACAACGACCTTGACAACTCCAACGGGCAAGGCTCGGGGCGTTCACAGTGATGTGGCCATTGCAGCTGCATCCGCGCCAAGCTTGAGCTACTGCAGCGACTCGGAACGTTTATATGGAGAGGGCGGTGTTGACTGTTGAGCACCAAGAAGATCGAAAGCACGAGTTCCTCCTCCGATCCAGCCGTTAACTGTTGTTCTACACAGTGCACACGTATACGACAGCATTTTTTTTTCCATAGATTGATCCAGTGGAGGAGGTAATGTTTCTCTAAGATAACCATATCAAGGGAGATGCACGGTCTCATGCTGCGGTATGTTCACCCAGTGGACTAAAGCGTCAGCGGCTCTTATCCCATAGGCAACAAAAGGAAATCAGAAAGAAAAATCAGAGGGCTGATTTGTAACTTGTAAGGTACTAAGGTCCGAACTCTAAATTACGTGCGCAGAGTAAGGTCAACCATAAAAGGGCAGCAAACAATATGGGGCCGTTTAGATGACAGCAGCAGTCACTTTTGCCCAGGCATGTGTCTGAATTCCACGCTGCTGCTGAGAGAAGTGAGATTGTATCCAGAACTCCACATCTTAATTAGCAGCTAAATTCCATAAGGTATGACTGGCAGGGCACCTATTTGCTAACAACCCTTTGAAGGGAACAGCTACATCTTAGGGCCCCTTTGGTTGGGCTTTTGGCTGTGGCTTTTTCCTTCTAAAAGCCAAAAGCATAAACTTTCCTTGTAGATTACAGAACCACACTCGCATTTGCAGTAACAAAACATAGTTCCAACATACTGTTGTAAAGAGTTCTTGTGCTGCAGACTTCATTGTCACTAACAATTTTTACTATGCGAGCAACAACCACTCAGCAGGACAATGAACAAGACGTGTGTAATTAGGTGACTAAGGAGACATTCATCATAGCTAGTTCATTAGTAGCTAGGTGGTGGAGTTGAGGGCCCTGAATGATGTGGTGCCTGCGGGGCTTCTCTTGGCTTCGCATACTCAGCAAAAATAACCCAACCATCAAGGAACTGCAGGAAGATACAGCTCCGTCAGAATAAAATATGAACTACTGAATCAAAAGGTTTGTTTCCGGCAATTACGGTGGATAGTATGAGTCATCACTGTGTGATGAGTTGTTTTTCGGTGCCATCAGGAAAAAAATAGAGGTAAACATTTTTTCAAAGCTTTAACAGTGTCCTCCGCATTTGTGATTATCACAAAAATCTAGTGTGCTTCACCTGTTTGATAAATAGAATAATAGTTGGGAAGTAATCAACCAACATATAACTCCTCACCTTTCCATCCATGCCTTCTATGGCATCACCAGCTTCTTTTACAGTGGCATATTTGACAAAGCCAAATCCTCTGGAGTATCCTGATATTCTATCGGTGACTACTCTTGCTGCATACATAGCGTTATGCGTTAATACTTCATATACGGAATGACAACCCAGGTGTAAACAGTTGAATAAGGAGCACGGGTTCAGTACCTTCCGTAATCTGCCCAAATTTAGAAAAGGCTTTCATGAGATTTTCAGAAGTCGTGCGCTTGTTCAACCCTGTGTGGTTGCCTCTTAATTAGTAATACCATAATACATAGCCGTATTCGTAGGTTTGATACAAATGAAGTTGGTGTAAATAATAATAACAAGCAGTGAATCATAAGATTTTGCACCTAGATAACATTGCTAAAAATTTCGTGACTGTGTGGATATAAATTATTATGTTTCAGAAATCTATGGTTCTCACTTTTTTCCCATAAAAAACAAAAGAAATAATACTAGAAAACAAATGAACTATTATGATATCTCAAAAAAATAAGATGTGAGGAGCTACTAATCCAGTAATTATCAACACAGTATATTCAACTCCTCTACTTTTCTCAAATAAAATTGGACTTCTTACACCACTATTCAGTATTCACAGAAGAGACATCTGATCTCTGTTTCATTCTACTTTTCTTGTTTTTGAGCTTGTATTCCTGGTCTAGTAGGCAATCAGTTTGAATGTACATGAGTTCATGCTACACCCTTCTTTCAAAGGTATTTGCGCTACAGAGAAAATCAATTTAATCAGTAAGCTATAAATTCTGTTCTACTAGTGTTCTTTTAGTTCATCAGTTCCGATCTACTGTACCCCAAAAATGATATAAGATCAGCAAAATTGTAGGTGACCACTGGCTCCCAAGACCCAATCAAGAAGTAAAATAGCTCCCCCGTCCTCCCTCTCGTATCATCTTCTCATAGTACAGGCCAATATGCAAACCTACGACGTAAGAACAAAAGCGATTGTTCCCCTTGCCAGAGGGGAAGAGAAGGGAGCGGGTGTGCTACCTGAGACAAAAAGGTTGTTGCAGGGCTCCGCTGCGGGGCGGGCCGCTGGTGGAGGCGGGGGAGCGAAAGCCGAGACAGAGAACAGCCGCCGGAACCCAGAGCGAGCCGCCGCCGCCGCCATTTCGATGCAGAATCCTTCGAAGAAGGAACAGAGGCGGCGCGACGCGAGCGATGGGAGGATTCGCGAGACTGCTGCTGCAACGAGAGTTTCATTTCATCTCGTAGTACTGGGCCGGACATAGCCCAGCCCAACAAAACTATACGTGTTCCAACGACGCCACGACCCATCCAGCCCAAAAACGCACAAACTGCCCAAACCCTCTATCCTCGATCGTCGATCCCCTCCCTGCTTCGCCGGCGGCGGCAGATGGCTCACCGGCGAAGCAATGGCCCAAGTTCCACATTAATGGAATAGATTTCTCCACCATCGACTACCTGAATAAAATGCACGGGATGTCACGGAATTATATCAGCCTGTTTAAATTTTCACCATGGATCCAGTTGAGCACCCCTTAATTTCTCTATCTTCAACTTTATATGTCAATTGTCAACGACTTTTTTTTCTATGAAAGCATGCTGGAGGTAGTTTTTACAACATCATTTGGGACCTTCAAAGAGGTTGACATATTGATATATATGTGCCATAAGAATGCTTAGGTTGTCCGAAAAGGCCTTGATTGCAGTGGAGTTTTTTTAATGCATTTACATGAACTATATATGATATATATTTTTTTGTTCTCTGCCTATGTCATTTCAATGGTTTATTTTTTTCGTTGTATTGTAAGCAGCCTGTTCCTCCACTCAATGGGCATTATATTTTTATAAGCCAGTAACACTCTCGATTATTCTATTTCTGGAGAAAACTTATAAGACAGGTACACACACCCTATCATTTGTAATTATATCTTTTCAATTTCATTTCTTGATCTGAAATTGTTTCTTCCTTGGGGTGTTTTCACCCCTTTTGATGGTGTTATACGTCTGGTTAAGTACGAACTATATATGGACCTAAGAGAGTTGCTGCATAAGCAGAATTATTTTAGCAATATTATTTTACTTTTCTCTTCTTTATAGTTCCTAACCGGTGATGTATAGATTATGTTTAGTATATCAATGCCTGTTGCAATAAATTGCTATGTTCTTGTGAAAAAAAATAGTGTTATGCTTATGCCCCTCTACTTTGGAGTCAAAAACTACTTTCCAGCAATCGAACTAAACTGTGTTCGATTATTTACTTTATTATTGTTATGTCTTGTCACTGGAACTGCAGTCTAAAAGTTTGTTCATTGTATGTAGCGCAGATTTCAACATTCCAACTGCATCATATTGTATGATGGTAATTCAGATCCAAGCTGTTCAGATCTTTGTCTGTGCAATGCTGTTGCTGCTGTGGAGCTAGTTCATGATGCTGGCTTTGTGTTGGACTTATGTGGCAGGTGGTGACGACGGCAGCAGCAGCGTGGTGATTTTTTTAAAAAAAATCAAAAATCGTTTGCCGAATGCTGGTTTTACACTCGGTAAAATCTTTATCGTGTGCGATGAATAACACACGGCAAAAGTGACTTTGCCGACGCATATTTTGTCGTGCGCAGCCTACAACAATAATTTTGCTGTGGCTTCTGCCATAGTGGTGTACGGTGTTGTGCCTTTTACAGTCTGCTCGAGCTGGTTTCGTTTAATTATGTAAGCACCAGATCTGAAACAATTAGGCCCTGTTTGAATGGTTATAAAAAGGTAAATCAAATGAACAAATGGAGCCTCTTGCTGCAATTTTCATCTGTCATGGAATGTTGGAACATCCCACGGTACTCAACAAATCATCAGAAACCACAATTTCTACTAACACTACCGGAAACCGGGAGCTGCCGTGTGCTCGCGGCACACGGCGAAGGCCCCCACACACACGGCGAAAAGGTTTGCCGTCGGTGGTCCACGGCAAACACCCGACGACGGCGGCAGCTCTAGACGGCAATAGTTGTGGAGGTTAAACTTAAAAAACACTTATCGTTTGCCGTGTGTCCCTCGGTGACACGACAAAGGGGCCAGTTTGCTGTGTGTAACCGAGGGACACACGGCAAAGAGGCCAATTTGCCGTGTGTCAGCGTGACAACACACGACACAAGGTGGATGCAGTCACGGTCACTCACGCCGTTGGGACGACCTGTGGGTTTGCCGTGTGCTGGGCTCGTGACACATGGCAAAGGCGAATGTTTGCCGTGTGTTTTTCTTCCGGCACACGGCGAAGGTGGAGATGCCGCGTGCTACGTTGTTGCCGTGTGCGGAAGCGCGTGACACACGGCAAAGACCCTTTCACCGTGTGCCCGACTTCCGGCACACGGCAAAATCGTCGACACACGGCAATAGTTGGTTTTCCGGTAGTGTAAAAGTTAAAATTAAATAGTGTAATATAGCATACCAAATAATTAGGGGAGGCCCCTAGCTTGCAACCCATCTTTCTCTCTCTCTCTCTGCTCATGTCCAGTAACACCCCTACAATAGACAGAATATGTGATTATCTCTATAGTTCTGTAAAGTATTTTTCAAACTATATCTATGTACAATTAATAAATTTACACCATAATATAAGAGCATGCTGAAAAGTACTTAAACTTCATTCGTGGCTTATGAATTAATGAACAGAAGTTTTCTTTTAACTATATTTGTCCATTGCTTCTGAAGCATGAGCCTAAACTCTTGACCTTTTGCTGTTCTTAGTCTAATTTCAATGATTTACATTTATATGTGTTGTTCTACATGTATATTCGTGACAATTAATCTGCAACTTGACTGCTAGAATTGAAACGATTTATATATAGAAGTCAGTCACAAGTCACAACATGCAAATAGCTTGTGCTTATGCACTTCATGACTGTGAATAGCTTCATTTTTGTGCGCTAGAAGATCAATTAATTCAATTACTCCAGTGTCGAAAGAGACTGAATATATATCAATCAATAGCATTGTTCTGTATGACTTAATCAATGGAAAAACTGTAGGACACATGTGCCAAATTTATTTTAACATCATACATTTTTATTTGGAGTTACTTGTCCCCTATTTTGGGGGAATATTATTCCTGCAAATTCCTATGTTTGTTTCTTCTTGGTAATTTAATATTATTTGTGCGTATAACTGTCAAAAATACTTTTGTACTTAATTAGAAGCAATGCTCTGTACGTGTATATAGCTGCAAATAAACAGATTTGTTGAGGAAAAGGAGAGGGTTTGCTGGACATAATTTAATTTGTTGCACCATTTTCAACTTTTGTTATGCTTCATAAGTCATAACTGTAACTTGGTTGATTTGACGATTCATGTTGGAATCATGAATGGACTCGACGGAAAAGGCACGTTGCCTCTAGCCGCCGATCGGCGGTACTGCTACCAGCTAGCTTTCCATGTGTAAATGGAAAGTGCTTTACTGCCTACGCACAGATGTGTGGGACGCTCGTGCTTTACAACTACCTCACCACTTCGCACGCATTAGCAGCGCGGAAAGCATGGGGCAAGTGCTACTGCTATCTTCTCGCTTTACTTATCAAAGATTTTCGACCAGTATAGTAGGGAAACATTCTTTCTGTTTTATTGTTCAAAGAAATCTACTTTTTTCATGTAATTTATATTTCCGTGATTTGTTTTTTTGGCAATTAACTTGAATTTTTCGGGCATCACGCATATGTCAAAAATACTTAGATTGACGCACGACTTATTTTTTATGCTCATTGTTTTAATATATATATATATTTATTATTTATGTAATTCTTGAATTGAAATATGTCATTAAAATATTTACATGCCTATGGGGATTGAGAAAAAGCACGAGATGAAGGGCATTTAGGTGCACAAGCACGGTGTACCATCACGAGGAAGATTGGCATATGGTGAATCATGCGGAAAGTGTCTAACTATATATAGTGAGAAAATGAATGGAGATGAATCCGACACCAACAGTATGGGGTGTTGGTATTAATGTAAGCTAATTTCTATCACATATATTAGGTATCAAGTCTCTGTAATTCTATTTGTGATATTTTCCAACAAAAAATCATATAGCATCAAGTTATTGTAAATTACCATCGCAAAAGAGACATTATAAATTCGTTTTTCCTAGATTTCAATTGACTGAACGTTCGTCCAGTCGACACAGCCGAGGGTGGGAGCGAGTGCGCGTAATGGGTGAATTTTTTTGTGTGATTTGATTTGATTTGTACTTTGAAAATTTTTGTAGGATTATGTGCATTTGTATAAGATGTATTTCAAAAATTTATCTTATGCATTCCTGTGGAAAAATTATATCTTGTCATTTATTTATACTATTTTCTCCGACTCTGAAAAGGTAGAAAATCCGAAACCCGAAACCTAGGTGCAACTTTTAGTCGACATAAACAATAGCAAGTCCCATAAAGACCCTTAAAGAAATCGAACTCTTGAAAAGAAAAATAAGTTCTGCTAGTTATCTGTAAAGTCAAATTGTCAAAAGAAAAGAAAAGGGAAGCCATACGTGTCAAGAACTCAGTGAGCTCTGAACAAGTCTAACGTCAAGTCAGCTACCAGTCACTCGCAGTCCCACACGCTTTCACACCCGAACACCCAAATTGCCACTGGTAGCTCGATGGCTCGATCCCCTTCGTCTCCTCGCCGGAGCGGAGCTATCCAGCCGGAAATGGCCTCGCTGATCCGGTCGATCGTCCGCCTCTTCATCGCCACGCGGCCGCCGACGCGGTTACTGGCTATCCCCGACGACGTCCTGCCGGACATCTTCCTCCGGATCGGCACCTTCGCCGACCTCGCCTGCGCCTCCTCCGCCTGCACCAACTTCCGCCGCATCATCGCCGACCGCGAATTCCTCCGGCGGTACCGCGCCCTCCACCCGCCGCTCCTCCTCGGCTTCGTCTACTCGGCGCCCGCGGACTTCCAACGGGTCGAGGCGCCGCACCCCAACGCCGCCGCCGCCCACGTCCTCTCCTGCGCCGCCGGCTTCTCCTTCGACTATCTCCCTCCCGATAGCTGGAACTCCAACCAGTGGGATCCCTGCGACGTCCGCGACGGCCGCGTCCTCCTCAAGAGCAGCCCTGAGCTTTACAAAGGCGCAGTCGCGGTGGACCTCGCGGTGTGCGACCCTGTTTTCCAGAGGTACTTCCTGCTGCCTCCCATAACCGACGACCTGCTCGCTTCCGTCGAGATCGAGGACAAAATTCTCCGGTGTTTCCAGCCGGCCCTTGTCCCGTCCGGAGAGGAAGACGATGAGACGTCATTCAAAGTGATTGGCTGGACGTATTGCGCCACAAAGGCAGTTGTTTTTGTCTTCTCCAGATGCTCTGGCAGCTGGACTGTTGGAGCATCTATCTGCTGGGATGCTCTGAGCTTGAATACGCCGGAATTCTATGACGGAGCCTGTCACTATGCGTACGGCTGCTTCTTCTGGAGAGTGGGAACGGGAAACAAGTTGCTCAAGCTGGACATGAATACGATGGAGTTCTCCAGAGTTGATCTTCCTTTTCAACATCCTATTGATTTCCGTAGTCAGCGTGTTGTTCTTGCAGAAGCAGGGGAAGGCAGGCTTATGATGTTTAGTCATGATATTTATGGAGGCGAGTCTCTGAATTATTACACTACGACTCTGCAGAATGAGAGTGATGAGGGTGTTAACGTGTGGCAGATGGAGGGTATGGTTCCCCTGCCCTCCAAATACAGGTGTTCCATCAAATGTGCTGCTGAAGGATACATTTTCATAGTAGCCACTAGGAAAGGCCGAGGTGTGTTGCATGCAGTCTGCTTCTCACTTGAGATTACAACTTTGAAGATTGAGAGGATCAGTGATATAAGGTCGAAGCACTGTCATATCTACCCCTATTTTGGGTTCCCGGTATCCATGTCTCCGAGAAGGATATGAAATGGTAAGTTGTTTATCTTAGTCGGCTTCAATGCCTCTGCCTTACTTTCACATGCATGTGTCATTCAGTTTGCACCAGCGAATAAGTTTGGCTTTTCAGTGTGCACGAGAAGGATATTAACAAATATGAACCTGACATCTTATTCACCTCTGCCACAATATTTATGAGTTTGTTCCATTATCTCAATGTCATTATCAAGATAGTCACTCATTGCCTTCAAGTATATTATACAATCAACTGAATTAGCAAGATAATTCATGGCACTTTAATTAAGCAACTTGACATAAAAATAAGATTGGGAGAACACTTGCATGTACTAATCATTGTTATTGTGAGGAACTCTTCACTCCAAGTATATAATCATTGTTCATGGGGGACTTCCTCTCGAGGTACTAATCACTGTTGTGTGGTGGTCGCCTCCGAGATTTCTGTTATATTTCACAGGATCGCTTTTAAGCATATAGTGCTCCAATGACAATTAGATTGGTCCATTAGAGAATAGTCCCTCCGTCCTTTTTTATTTCTTGATGCCGGTGGAGTAGTATATAAATGTTTCGGTATGTATTGCATCATTTTTTACTTTTGTTAAACATTTTATAACATAACTGATGATGCATTCGTTGATGTATGCTACATTTATGTATTTAATCTTGTCCTGAAACTGCAGAAAGGGAATGTATACATACTGTAACAGCGGTGGTGATTTCTAAGATCTAATTGAACTAAGTTGCAGGGGCCCCATTTGTATCCAATTCATCGATTCTTTGGTGCCATGCTGTTTGCTGGGAGCTAGCTAGGTGATCGACGACGATGGTCCATGGATACCTCTGTGTTGCCCTAATATTAATTGTTTCTTAGTTATATAGTGGTGTAGGTCTACTGATATTCTGATCCTGCGTGGTTGTGGAGCTTTAATTAGCTGATCTCCAATCCGAGTCTCATGTGTAAATGTTGCAATTAGTATAAGATGTAAAAGCAATGACATATTATGAGAAATGGTGTTCTGTTGTTTAAATCAGCGGACATATATATGACCAAGGACTGTGGTTTCCACGTGAAAAATATTTGAATTATTTTGTTTTGAAGGGAACAGAAAAACAGTGGAATTGCAACTTTGGTTCCAGTGGCCAATCGCTATCTACGCGGATATTTATTTCTCGCTAGAGAAACAGCCGAGTGGTGCGCTTTGAGCCGTTTTGACATGCAGTTTAATAGGGGACATCCTATATGAGAGCACTATTTCTTTAGCGTTGGGAGATCAGTCCATCATATCCATTTATAGTGGATCATGAATAGTCCAATAACGTGAATATGATATTAACATTTAAATTGATTAGACTCAACATTTTTCAGAAAATGATGATATAGAAAATTCAAACTGCTGACATAATATAAATAAATACTAACATAATATATTTATACAAAAATGATGAATATTTAAATTTAAATATTTTAAAGTTCATTTCAACATTTTCAGTAATATAATCAACATTTTAATCAAAATATTGATATGGAATATTCAAATTTGACACAATATAAATAAATGTTGACATAGTATATTTGAATTATTGACAAAAATTGAATTTTAAAAAATTTATAGTCGATTTCAATATTTTTAAAAAGTAGAAACAACAATTTTTTGCTAATGTTAACATGAAATATTTAAAATGTTGATATAGTACATTCAATATGTTGATGAAAGTTGAATTTTTAAATAATAAAATATCATATTGGAACTGATTTTGTGGAATTAATTCTACGGATCGACTCCCGTCGATCAGTCTACGCATAGGGAGTCCCGAAATTTCCGCCTAATAGGTGGTCATGCCAGGACGCCTATACAACGATCGATTAGTGGGATGACGTCTGCGAGATGAGCCCACTCAGGCCTATTAGACTGCGGCACGATGGTGGCCCAACAACTGTGCAAGGCATGTTCGCACGCGCCGTTATATTTTTGTTACATTCGGCTCACATTGTGCGTTATGCTGCTTTTTCGCATTGTGCCGCTGATGCTTTCACACACATTGGTATGTTTCTGCGTGTCAACATTTTTTATGGGGTAAGTGGGTAATAGTTGGGAAGCTAGGCGCGGGACAACTTCCAACTAACAAACTGAACTTACAACTGAATTAATATTTCATGGAAGAGTAATGTTTCTATATTTCAGGGTAAAGTATTAATTATTTTAGCAAATATCAGTGAACATTACCAAAAACCACAATGAACATTTGCAAAAAGCGTGAGTACCATTTCTAGATATCGTAGTCAATATTTCCAGAAAGAGTAAGTCACATTTTCAGATATCGTAATCAACATTTACAGAAAGCTTAATCAATATATACAAAAACTGTAATCAATTTATTAGCTGCAAAGTCAATGGCTGGAACCTAGTTCCATTATCTAAAAAAGCTGCAAAGTCAATAATTCTTGAAACACTAGCCAAGCTTTTTAGATACCGCAACATTTCGCAACATCAGAATTATATGATAATTTAATCAACATTTTTAAGGCATGAGTCAATATTTGTAGACACCATAATTTGGTAGCTAAAATTCTAAATGAGCAAACTCTAAAATATCTACAGATGTTTGGAAGTACTATTTCTCTTCTTGATCAAGAGGTGTCAACATTGTCATAAACTTCTTCAAGTGCCTGTTTGTACAATCTTGCACCTCGAAACGAGGGATGACAAAACCAGGATCATTCTTCAAGAGATGTTCGACGAAGCAAACATACACAGTACAACACATTAGCATCCACAAAATTAAAACCATATTGATATTTATCACAAGGCTGAATTCAAATAAATTATAATCAAAATAGTTTTAAGGTTTACATTTGAAAACACAGTGGAAGAGATAATACAACTAGACAATATTAGCCTAAAATGTAACACATCAAGACCATGGATGTGCAACATTCTTTTCACACCAAAAAGGTAACTGCAAAAAAAAAAAAAAATTCAACAACATCTAGTATACTCCGCAAGACTTACACATCAACATGGCTCGCTAAGGCCGACTCCTCGCATGCAGGGGGCTGACCAGGTTTGTAGGGTATTGCATTGAAAAAACAATAGCTAGATTATTTATAATTTCAGCTTTTAGCCTTGTTAAAAAGGGTTGTTGCATAAATATAACTTTTGTGATCAATACTAAAGCATACAAGGTTGCAATACAGTAACAAAATAGCAAGTGTCATCTTAATTCCATCCTGTAATACGGTGTGATCTGCTCAATTCAAGTGGCACTCAATAACCGCGAGGGATGGTGATACATATGATTTACTCGTATGTATAGTTGACGTGTCCTCGGTAAAACAATCATTAAGGGATTAGATATAGTTGTGATGAGTATCTAGGGCTGGTTTTGGCCGATTATACCTGTGTTTACCGATCATGTAGATCATTTTGATGTGTCCGGTTCTACTTCACTTAGTTGACGTGTCCTCGGAGAAGCAATTTGGTAGATTATGGGTATAGTTAGTTACTACTGGTTTAATCGTTCAATTGAGGCAGTTAGCCGATTACTTATCACGTTCTTATCTTTACTCGTATGTACAGTAGATGTCAAATTTGTAGATTGAGTAAGATTTGAACCTTGCTATCTCCCTCAGCAGATAATTAAGAACATGAAAAAAAATTATTGTTTCATCACGACTAGCTATTTCTCTCTATTAAATCGGCCAACTTGCACTGTCTTCGCTTTATCTTACATATTACTAGTCGATTTAGCACGATTTATATGCTCTGTGTGCACCACAAGTCGTTAGGTCATTCTGTTTATAACCGATAGCTGATTTCTTGATTTTTGTACTTAACATTTTCGTTCTTTATTGGCTACGGTTACGCATCAGCTTATCTTGGCTGCTGACCCAGGAATTTTACATACCTATTTGCAGAGAAAATCAATTGGCACGCTGCGGGAAGCATTCACTGCGATCAAGGATTTGGTACTGGATTGGAGTTAAGTAGATCCCCCAGGTTGCGTGTGTACATGACGGTCAAAGGACGACTTTCCATCAACGGACGCGGCTTCTCTCCTCCCATGCCTACTCCCGCCACATGGCGATTTCTTATTGGCCCACGTTTTCTTCCCGGACCCAGCCTAACCGAAGAGCTGGAGCCTTCGTTTGCGCAGTAACGCCGTTAGGCTTGGACATTTCGTGGGTCCCACTTGAATTTAGGAAGGGATAATCGAGAGTTCGAGACCTCTCCGTGTTCTGAATACTTGTCTCCTCTGTTCTCAAGCTCTCTTCCAACTAGAATCAAAAAAAAAAAGCTCTCTTCCAACTCCTACGAAACCCAATAAAAAACTCTTACGAAATCCTCGTTAAAGAAAAAGCTCCGACGAAATTCACCGTAGTAGCTATATTCATGCTCACGGAATCCGCGGCCGCTGCTCCGACGAAATCAGCGACAGCTCCGACGAAATCCGTGGTAGCTCCGGCAAAATCCACCATAGTCGCTATGTGCTGCCGATGCCCCAGATCCACATGACCTGGTCATGGTCGAGCACAGAAGCATTTGCTGCTGCGTAGAGCAGTTTGCTCCGCCCTGCAAGCTGGCTAGCTGAAGCAGCTAGGTGATGGCAGCTGAAGCGGCTAGGTGATTGCAGCGAGCCAGCAGGAAACAAGGTCAACGTGGTTAGTATTTTTTACTTGGTCTTTGTGCTTCTATAATTAATATTAGAGAACCGGAACTTTTTGGTTGGTTCATTATGGAGGACAATACCTCAGTAGAAGAAAAAAAAGATTAGCAAAATCACTAACTAGTGCATGACACAATGCTTCCAAACTGAATGAATACTTTGAAACATTTAGATCGTGTAGTCTATTGCAATTAAAAATAAGTAATATTTTCTTCCACTTCCTGAAAGACTAGGGAAACATATTATAAAAATCTGGATTAAATGGTTGAATTGACCCTGTTGCTGCAGTCCTTCGTTCTGTTGGAATGGTTGAATTGGTCCTTGTTGCTGCATTACTTGGTTTTGGGGGAATGGTTGAATTGGTCCTTGTTGCTGCAGGACTTGGTTACGGGGGAATGGTTGAATTGGTCCCTGTTGTTGCAGGACTTGGTTCTGGGGGAATAGTCCTTGGTTTTGTTGGAGCATTGCCATTAGATTCATCATGACTGGATTCATTGGAGCATCTACAGCACCATACTCTGGTCTATGCATGATGTATTGGTTATTGTGAACCTTCGGGTGACCCTGAACAAGGTGAAAACGATAGAAAATATTAGAAATATAATTAATGTGAAAAACTTAGTTGAAAATGCTTTAAAATCTGTGTACCATTACTGTTGCTTGTGTTTGTTGTGGTGCTTCTGCCATGATATTAGCATCTTTCTTTGTCCTTTTTCTACTTCGCGATGATTTCTCTAAACCACTAATAGGTCTTGCAGAGCCACGGATTTCCTTCACCTTGATCTTTATGCCCTTTGGCTTCCTAGACTTCGTTGTTTCTTTTGAACCTGTAAAAAAAATGAATTAGAAAATGCATGCTGAGGTGAAACAATGACAATATTAATTAAACGAATCATTAATTGTATATCGGTGTGATATAATGTAGTGACCTTGTGGAGCAGAGGAAGTGCTCATATCTGGGTTAGGTCTAATTTTCAAGATTTTCTCTATGTCTTGTGCCAATTTCTCAGCTGTTTCAGTAGAAAGAGAGTATGTTTCTTCGGACTCTGCGGCTCGAGCAAGTATTCGATTAAAAAGTCTGCTCAATGTGCAATAACGATTGGATAGCTGGACTTTGGGATCCTTATACATGCTAGTGTTGCTAGTTATATGCAGAACTTTTGCATCAATGGTCCACCTCTTTAATATGTATTCATTAGGCACTGATTTGATATTATTGATGTCCAATATCTTTAGTGCATGAGAGCACGAGGATTCCAGCGAATTCAAATTTCTTACAGCTGCACCTCACTCTTGAGTCTGAAGGTGAAAACTTGATAGTATGTTCATGATGCTTTCCATGAATTTTTACTTTATACACCTTTTCTGCACCATCATCATCACAAGACAGCACGTCACAGTTTAAAGTTTGTAGCATCTGATGCTCAAATAATCGAAATATTGCTGGAGTATACACTTGTACAACTTCCTTTAATATTGTCAAATCTGCCTTTGGCACAGGTTTACTTTGTGTTGCTTTGAAGTCACATGTATTTTCTTCATATCGCTTATCCCTCACCAATCTGTCAAAGTGCTCAAAGAAAGTAAGCATATCATACTTTACACTGATATAGTCTTTGATTTCATTATTCAAGCTTTCATTTCTTTGAGTAGAACTCATATCAGCGAGAGAATGAGTTTCTGCCATATACTAGTGCCCAATGATACCTTTTATCGAAAATTCGCGAAAGCCATTGATTATCTTGAAGATCAAATGTCTTAAGCAATTCGTTCCATGCATTTATGAAATCCTCCTCCTCTTCCTGATCATAAATACATTTCTGAAATTCAATATTAAATTTCTTATAATCCTTAACAACTCCAGCAAGGTGCTTGCATGCATTCTGATTCATATGCCACACACATAGCCTATGATGGGTATCCGATAGAACTATTCTAATTGCTTTAGCCATGGCTGCATCTTCATCTGTCAAAATAGTCTTTGGTTTCTTTCCAGACATTACCTTTAGAAATGTTTTAAATAACCAAATAAAACTCTCTGCTGTCTCATCATATAGGAGGGCAGCACCAAAAATAGTTGTTTTCTTATGATTATTGACTCCAACAAGCAGGCCAAGAGGGCGACCATCATCTAGTTTCCTATATGTTGTGTCAAAACCAATAACATCACCATAAGATTCATAGTCTGCAACCATTTTAGCATCTGCCCAGAAAATGTTGGTTATCAAATCCTCCTCATCAACTTGAATGAAGTAGAAAAAATTACCATCTTCTGATGTCCTTTTCTCCATATATTCCAATACACCTCCTGTATCACCTTCGTGTACCTTTAATGATCTCTTTGTATATAATTTGTTTTTCACATCTAAACGAGTATATCCAAGATTCTCTATTCCACCTGCTTCCTTTGCCAATAGATCAACGGCTGCTTTTGTAGAGATGCCTACAGATTTTGCCACTTGTATCCTTGAAATTTGTGCTTCATCAATTTTTCTTTGTGATCTTAATTGGTGGCTCTGTGACGTAGTGGCAAGGAAGTGATTATGCTCCGACACAAAGTAATAAACCCGGTAGGATCCATCGACAAGGCTTATCTTCATAGAGGCTTCACACATGCATCTTGAGTCTGGTCTATTGAAACTTATGTCTTTTTCTGTTAGGTCTGATCTTTTGTCGGGACGACGAATTCCTGCTAGTGTAAAAGATTGGTAAAGTTAGATGGTGATATGTAGATATACTCGAAGTAAAAGTAGCGAATGCGAGATACCTTCACGAGAGCAACAGAACGTCCTAGTCTTTATTATGGAAGATGTTCCCACATAATGGCAGCCATTCCTTCGGATACTAAACCCAATCTTTCCAGCATAAGCATTGTAAAAATCATATGCATCTTGCTCGGACTCAAATGTCATTCCTATATTTGGTTTCATGTCTTCTGGACAGTAGTTCATTTGAGATGTACCGTTCTTTTGAAGGTCCTAATTTATTCATTGTGATCATAATTAATTTGATTATCATAAGCATGTTGTTGTAAAGACAAGGAGCCATACGAATTTACCATTCTTGTGCAACTTAAAAGAAAATTCATCTAGATTGTAAAACACAATAGAGATATGAGTATGATCTTACAATTTCCATTGGTGATGTTTTCAAGTTTTCTTCAACAGATGATGCACTCGAGGTTGGAAGGAGAACCTAGGGCTGTGAAACCTGCCGGTGGGATCAAAACTCCAAGATCATCATTCACCTCTCCTCCATCTCCATGGGAATGTACATCGGGGGTTCTAAAACTTGTTGGTATCGGTGGGATCACATGTCCAGGAATATCATCACTGTTCTCTCCAGGAGTGCCCATGAAACTTGCTGTTGCGGGAATGGGTTCTGGATCCGAGAGATTAGGAGAAGATTAAGGAGAAGATTAAGTCTGGATCTGTGAGATTAGGAGAAGATTAAGTTGTACATGTTGACGGCAACAAATAAATCATTGTTTTCTCTATATAAATTGTTATGGTGGGAAATCGTGCTTTGATCATTCTTGTTTGGCGCCTGTTTTTTTGGTTCCTTATTTACCGTCAACAGAGCGGGCTAAGGATGTTTCGTTACACGGAAGGGGCTCCGTTAGGCTGGGCCCAGGGAGAAAAATGTAGGCCAATAAAAAATCGCCACGTGGCAGGAGTAGGCATGGGAGTATGAATTGGGAGGAGAGAAGCCGCGTCCTCCATCAACACATATATGTAAACATTGTCTCCTAAAACTTTCTAAAATAGTCCACGTATATCTGCGTACAAGGTCCAGATTTCTCAATATTTGAAGTTCATTTAATTTGCTAAGGATCTATCATATCATAGCTTTTAGAGTAAATTATACAAACAGCACATGTCTGGTTTAGAGTTGTCAATTTCAAAGCTTTCTTTTGTTGCAGCACATGATGGTTACAATGTGGCTACATATGTGTGTGTATAGAATCTGGTGGCCAAAACATGGTGAGCGAGAATAAAGGAACATTTTTACTACTTTCGTGTCTTTACTGAATTGATAATGCAAAAGGAACATCTTAATGCTAATTATCATTTAATCGCCAAATAAAATGCTAATTCTCATTGAGCATCATTTTAGAAACATAGTATTACATTAATTGTACTAATTGGGTATTGATTGGCGATTGATTTTTGTTAATTTATACATCACATTATAATCATACTAGTATGATTTTTTATGTATACATCACATTATAATCATATTAGCTAGTATGAAGTTTGAGATTGTTTGATAACACACGCGCAAACTGAGTACGTAGGATACCACAGAAACAATAAGTAGAGAAACCAATAAGCAGATCGTCATGGAGCTGCATGTAGTGCGTCCGTGTGGTGAATTACATGAGCGGGTAGGCGAGGTCGAGCGCGATGCCGCACATGCCCCCGTTCCCGACGTCGCGGCGCATCCGCAGGTATCCGCGCTCGCCCCAGCTGGTCCCCCACGAGTTCTTGACGATCCAGTACTTGAGCCCCGTGGCCGCGTCGGCGCCGTAGCCGACGACGGTGATGGCGTGGTTCATCCGCGGCCCGCACTGGCCGGAGAAGACGCCGCCGCTGTAGTACTGCAGGTTGCCGCCCATCTGGACGGCGGCGGCCACGGGCTGCTGCGCCACCGCGCGCTGCAGCGAGGCCTCGCCGGCCGGCAGCTGCACGTAGTCCCGGATCCGGGCGGCGTAGTTGGCGGCCCGGGACCGGCTGCAGTAGTTGCGGCGAGCCTGGTACGGGTAGTTGGCGTCCGTGGTGAGCCCGCCGTTCTCGATCACCCACCGGTACCCGTTGACGAAGTAGCCCATGTTGCAGCCGCCGTCGTAGGGGTCGCAGTCGACCAGCTCCTGCTCCGATAAGGACACCAGCCTTCCCGTTCTGATCTTGTTCAGGCTTTCGATCGTCGCGGCCGTCACAAATGCCCAGCAGCTTGCTGCAGCAACAAACAATTCATTCACACACCATATATATAGTAGTGCTATTCTACACCTCGGGTATATTTTGTAACAAATATTCATTTGGTAACTTCATGTTATCAATCAAAATTATCGACAAAACTTTAGTACTTTATATATCTTTTCAGTAATTTCTGTAGGGTGTTCTGTAGTTTCAGTTACGTGTTCAGTAGTTTTTTTCTGGGTATTGTGTAATTATTTTACGACACAAAAAATACATAGTAAACTACTGAACTTTTCTCAGCAATTATTATCGGTAGCATATATTATTTTTTGGAAAAGTAATCATCGAAAAACAAACACTGAAATTTTATTCAGTAATTTCAGTTTTGGTGTAAAATAACTATATATAGCACTACCCTATATATATATTATTTACTGCTGATTGATTGAGTGATTACTTACAGCACTACCCTATATATATATTTCTTATTCAGTTTTGGTGTAGAATACCTATTGCTGATTGATTGAGTGATTATTACTTACCGCACGATGGGCCCTGGTTCTTGATCGGCGTCACGGCGCCCTGGGCCCTCCAGTCCACGCTGGTCGGGGCATCCACGGCGACGCCACCGTCAGACAAGGACACGTTGGTGGGCTTCTCGTCATGCACCGGCCCCTTCATGGTGTACATGTCCAGGAACTCCTCCGGAGTCAGGTCCGTGAACTGGTTCTCCCCGAGCTGGTACGTCAGGTTGCCCTCCCGGTTCGTCGCCTCGATGTACTCCACGTTCCGCCGGTACACCTCGAACCGCCGCTGCTTCTCCTCCGCCGTCGCGTACGAACGGTTGTACGCCGCTTGCCACCGGAGGAACCGGCGGGCCATCGTCGGCCCCGCTGCCGCCGGAGAGGCGGCGAAGCACCCGGCGGAGAGCAGGACGATGACAGCCAACACCACCGGCGACGATGAAGCGGCTCGTCCACGGGAGGAAGCCATGATGGAAATTAAATAGTCGTTCCATAACCTCCCTTGCATTGTGTTTATATAGATAGATACTGTGCTGTAATTCTAGTATGCCGTAGCTAGCTTGCCAAGTGTGATCTCGTGCTGTTGTTGTACATTAATTCATGGCGCCAAACGACCCGCCTTTAGCCAGTGTCCGGTCAAGTGGAGCGGGCTCAAACGGATACTATCTCCGAGCCGGCGCATGCACCACGCAGAGGACATTTGTTGGTCTCGTCAGGAAATGCAACGAACCACATTTTCTTCTGCGACATTCCTGTACCGCTAAATCAAATATATGTGCTCTTGTACATGACGAATCCGTTGGTTAGGTTTCTCTGGCGTGCACACTGCGCTAATCGTGTTGACGTCTAGGCCAAAAATATCAATGCCCTCAAGTAGCGGTACATGAATGTATTTTTCCCCCATGTACCAAGCAAGTTAACTCGACTGACTTTCGGACGCCTAAAAAAAAATCAAATAACCCTTGTCGGAACCGGTGCTTTGCTTGTTGGAAGAAAAAAAAACCAGTGCCACCTATAACTCGTAACAAGCACAACTGTTAGTGGTTTTATATATATTATGCAATCATAGCTATACAAATTATTTCAATTTTTCTGGACCGAATTATTATGACATGCCCAAATAATTTTACGTAATTTTCGACCACTGTTTGATGTCGTCACTTAAATCTGTGGTTCTGGAAATGTTCATGAAGAATATTATGGTAGAAAATCAACACGATTTTATCTTCATCGATTTTCACTTTTGGTATGTCTCAAATTTATTTTGGGCATTATAAGGCAATTCAAGTTTGACAATCTTTGATTGTATTCTGAGCAACATTGATTACAATTAGTGGTTATCAAATTGATTAGCCTCTAATGTTCTGTAACACGTGGATATATTTAAAGTATGTAATTAAGGTTAAGGCTTATGTCATTAATGCTTGCTGTCCATTTTCTACGAACAAATTATGTTTTGATTTATTTTTGTCTTGTGTCTACCCTCGTATTCCTTTATGTTTTGTTGTTTTAGCTTACGCTTCTGCTTTAAGAAGTTGACGTTATTTTGCTTTACGCTTCGGCACTTATGAAATTTGCAATCATGAAACCTAATGGATTGATGATTACTAAGTGCTTGACCTGCATTATGACTTGTGACTATACACTGACCAACGTTGTTTATAGTCACACATGTGTTTTCTTCTCTCAATTTATTAACCGAACTGTCAAGCCTCAAGTAATCATGTTTATTATTATACGATATATATCTCATTACGTTTTCAACCTTTTGTTGATGGGTTTGGGATTGCGTTATGACACAAGTTGTTTTTTACTATGGCCATTTTAACTTATGTGTAATGTTTATTTCCTAACAAAATAGACTTCTCTAATTAAAGATGGATTCAGCAAGAAATCTTGATTAGAATCTTTTTTCAACAAAATACACATTGGCGACGAATGGACTGTACGGTTAAGTCTTGGCTTTACAGCACGGTCTCCCCCGACCTCATCGAAGCTGTGTCTTACTCCGGCACCGACGTCCTGCTCCTTATGGCTGGGTCTTGAAGAACAATTTATCGACAACAAAGAGAGAGACCCGTGCCATCCTCCTCAATACACAGATTATGGTCGGAAGATGAAAAGCAAGGCGGATGCTTTGGGTGACTTGGGTGAGACCGTCCTTGACACCGCACCCTCATCCTCAACGTGTTTCGCGGCCTCAACGAGAAGTACTCACATCTTGCTGCACTCATCACCCGTACCAGGCCGTTCCCGCGGTACCGCGGTGTTTGCTCCGATCTGCTCATCGAGGAGTCCATCATGACAAGCAAGGCGGCAGTGCCCACGGCCCTGGTGACGACCACCCCTACGACTGCCACGACGACACCGTGTCCTCTTGCCACGTACGCGCTTCCGGGCTTTCAGGCGCAACCTGCTGCTCCACGACCTCAAGTGCCCGCGCCACCCTCTGGCAATGGGAGCAGTGGTGGCTCCAGCTCCTATCGGGGCGCCGTCGCCGGCGTGGAGGTGGCAACGGGGATGGGGTGCCCCTGCACGTTCTCCTAGGAACAACCCGACCTGGAACCCCTTCGGCCTTGTTCGTTTTGTCATGGAACAACATAGATCGCAGCCCAAGCCACATGGAACAGAAGAACCTGGAACTCGTCCAACCCAACTCGAAATGGTCGTTTGGTTGCGCATGGCTTGGTATGGGAACCCACCCGATTCCAGCCCATTCTATACCTTAAAAGCCTAACATCAATGCATGACTCTAACTCATAGAACACAGCAAATCTGGGTGAAGTGAAAGAGTTTGAATCACTCAATCCATGTCTAGGGACAGGTCTATGTGAAATCCATTCCTACGAAAACGAACAAGGCCTTCGCAGACACGTTCATGGTCTGGCCTGGTCACCAAGGCACGCGCGCCCACTCTCCTCTTGCACCGCTTCCTCAGCATCTCCAGGCCTTCACGACTGGTCACACCAACGTGCACCAGCAACTTCAGTAGTACGGCGGCCCACCAGTCTACGGCAACACCGCTACTCCGCCCATTCAGCAGCAGCCTCCGCAGTGGATGTTTGATCAGCAGGCCCTTGCGAATTCATTTAACACGATGACGCTTACGCCGCGGCCGGCCAACGACTTCTACATCGACTCATCAGGTACGTCTAGTCATTTGGTTTCAAACTCCCTCTCTCTCTCTCTCAAACTACGACTCTCTCTCTCTCTCTCACACACGCACACATTCTCCTAGTCACTGCACTCCATCTGATATCATTGTTGGTGAGGGGTACATGTTGCCCGTGCAGGTACGGGCTCTGTTTCTTTCCCCTCAGTAGATTATCCTTTGTATCTCCATAATGTTCTTGATGACTAGTCTCACTACTCTTGGCTTTTTTCTTTATGACTTAAGTCTGACACTTTTATCGCTCTCTCTAATTTTTTCTCTTACATTAAGACTCAGTTTGGCACCACCATAAAAACCGTTCAGTGCGACAACGATCGGGAATTTAACAATTCCTTGACCTGCTCCTTTCTTCTCACTCATGACGCCACCATTCTTATGTCGTGTCCCCACACCTCTCCGCGGAACGATAGAGCTGAACGCATTATACGCTCCACTAATAATATTATACGTTCCCTAATGTTTCAGGCTAGCATCCCCTCGTCCTCCTTGGTCAAGGCTCTTCACACTACGACTTTCCTCCTCAACTGCCATCCCACCAAGACACTCCAATTTCAGACACCGTACTTCATGCTATACAACGTCTCTTCTTCCTATGCCCATCTTCGTGTCTTCGGCTGTAGGTGCTACTCTAATCTCTCTGCCACTGCTCCACATAAACTCGCACCTCGATCCACCCTATGTGTGTTTTTAGGATATCCATCCGACCACAAAGGGTATCCTTGCCTTGGCTGTAACGTCCCGCCACTCCGTGTCGGACCCGTTTACACCTGGTAGCTTAATAGGCCTTCAAGACTTTCCTCACAGATCAACACTAGTCTTTTCTATGCACTTTTGTCCTTACTGTCGCACATCCGAGAAAGACTTCCCGGTCGGTCACCCTTCCCAAAATTGCTCTAGGACAAACACGCTTAACCTAGGAGTTCTTTAGAGATAAGCTTCCAGAAAAGAAGTTACAACTTGTTGACATCAGTATTCTATCAATCCTATAAAACCCCGGGCCAGAATGTTATACAATCACCCCCTAAGAATACCGACGTCCTCATCGATCAACCCTAAGTCAGGAGCGTCCTTTCTTGGCCATGTCCGTGCGCCTACTATCAACACATGTGTCATGGGGGATGGCTAATTCACGCGCGTGCGTGAGGAGCCTAGCCAGCAAACCACGTTTTGACGTCTAAACTTTGACAACTGAAACGTTCTATTTTAGAAAACTTGGCCACAAACTTTGGAGCAAAAGTTTTTCTGAAAGTTTAAAAGAAACTTTTGATCACAAACTTTGGTTAAAAAAGTTCGTGAAATTTTTTCAGCTAACTTTAGAGCCAATGTTTTCCTGAAAGTTTTACAACAAAATTTGGAGAGAAACTTTTACCTAAATGATTTGCAGGAGAACTTTTGATAGAAAAGTTATGTTAAAAATTTTGGTAAAAAAGTTATGATGAAAATTTGAATAAAAAGTTGTTATAAGAGAAATTGATTTGCTAGGAATGGTGCTCACGCACGAGCGTGGATCAGGAATCCCGTGTGTCATGCTGTGTGACCACTTTGGACCAGGCCCGCTTATCGGTGCACATCCGGGAAAGACTTCCGGTCAGTCACCCATCCCTAAATTGCTCCTAGCCAAACACGCTTAACCTAGAAGTTCTTTAGAGATAAGCTTCCGGAAAAGAAGTTACAACTTGTTGTCATGAATATTCTTTCAATCCTATTAAGCCCTGGGCTAAGATGTTACAGATGACCTTGTCACCAACCATCTAATTACATATCACCATGTAACCTTTGATGAATCGTCTTTTCTTTGTAGAACTTCCCACGCCACTACCTTCACCCAACCTTGATTTTCTTTCAGAGTTTGACAATGTGCCTAGTCCTGTTGGTTCTCCATGTATTGCAGGTACTGGACTACCTCCCGATGGATCCTCTGCTTGGGTTGTTGCCAGCGAGCCATCTCGCTTGACCGAGCCACATGCAGGAGCGCCTAGATCGCACCAGCCCGCAGAGAGTGCTATGCGGCAGCCCAACACTCCACCTGTGCCTCCCTTCGGGCTGTCGCCACAGCCTGCCACTGCTTCACGGGCTTCTGGACCATCTTCACCACCAGCTGGCCCAAGCGCACCCGATGCCCTCACGCTTTCTCAATGGGTTCTTGATGTGTGCTCCCACACGCACGATGCTGGATGTGCTTCTGATGCTGTTGCACCAACTGCAACGTCCCCTGAAGTTGCTCCCCTGCACTGGACCCTCACTGAGACAAGTTATGCCACTCAGCCTGTTGGTTTCGTTGATTCAGCTCAATCCGATCATGTGTGACGCCTCAACGAATATTTTTATCGTCTGAAGCAGGCTCCCCACGCTTGGTACAACATGTTTGTGTCTTTTATCTGGTCACTTGGCTTTGTTGAGGCTCGATCGGATACTTCTCTTTTTGTTTACCGTCGGGACTCAGGCATGGCTTATTTGCTCTTTTATGTGGACGATATTATTCTCACTGCCTCATTAGTATCTCTTGTACGACATATTACTGACGCTCTCACAGTGGAGTTCTCCATGAAGGATCTTGGCAGTCATTATTCTTTTTGTCTGTTAGTGGCAGTGTTGGCCATTTATTCTTGTCTCAACGTCACTACATGCTCGAGATTCTCAACCATGCTGATATGACTGATTGCAAGCCTTGCTTCACTCCAGTTGATACTTGTGCTAAGCTCTCCGATGTGGACGGTCCTCACGTTGCCAATGCTACTCACTTCGGAGGTATCGTTGGTGCCCTCCAGTACCTTACTTTCACCCGACCGGACATTTCTTATGCTGTCCACCAGATTTTCCTTCATATGCATGATCCTCGTGAGCCCCATCTTGCCCTTCTCAAGCGCGTACTTTGCTACATCAAAGGCACATTAGATCATGGTTTGAAGTTGCATCGCTCTTCTGGTGTTGATCTTGTTGCATACTCCGATGATGATTGGGCAGGCTGTCCTGACACTCGTCGTTCTACCTGTGGCTACGCTGTTTTTTCTGAGTGTTAATTTGATCTCATGGTCCTCCAAACGGCAGCAAACTGTGTCACGCTCCAGTGCAGAGGCTGAGTACAGGGTTGTTGCCAATGCAGTTGTAGAAGTATCTTGTTTGCAGCAATTACTTCATGAACTTCAGTACGCTCCACATTGGTGTTTTGTGACAAAATTAGTGCAGTTTACCTCTCAACGAATCCGGTTCAGCATCAACGAACCAAACATGTTGAGATCGATTTGCATTTTATTCGAGACAAGGTTGCTGCGGGTGAGATTCGAGTTCTTCATGTGCCGACTACTTCCGAGTAAGCGGATATTTTTACAAAGGGTCTTCCATCGTCTGTCTTTACCGAGTTTCGTTCCAGTCTGAACGTTCTTCCTCGTGGCTGATTGACACCCCAGTTGCCGGGGGGGGGGGATGTTAGACAGAATTATTGGGTTTCATATTTGTATTTGCATTAGGGTTGTATTAGGTATTGTATTTGTATTGGGTTGTGTGCCATCCATGCATGTATGCATGTAGTCCGGGCTTGCCGCACACGTCTCGCATGACGGGGCTGCCCTATATGTATTTGCCTATTCCTAATGCAAAGATCATTGCGAGTTAGGCCCTGTTTGGATCCACCTCCTAAACATTAGTTGACTAAAGTTTAGCTACTTTTTCTCCAAACATGACTTCTAAACTTTAGTCAAGTCACCTTCTAAACTTTAGACCACTAGTCATCTCAACCTTGCTAAACTCTCATAAACCTTGGATAAAGGCAAGTAAATTCAAAAGTACCCCTCATCACATGTTAGGGATAGAAAAAGTAAAGGTTGAGAAACATTTATTGAGGGTTAGATATGTCCACTTTTTGTTTAGTTATGAACTTTAGTCATGGATCCAAACATGCATCTCCTAAACTTTAGTTGGCTAAACTTTAGATGACTAAACTTTAGTTGACTAAACTTTAGCCAACTAGAGGATCCAAACACCCTCTTATTCCGCTTTCGGTGTGGGCTGACTGATATTAAGATTCATGAAGTCACCACAACCGCCTTGTTGTCGACAAAGATATTGGTTACCATATAAAGAATAATTGGATAAACTTTACTTTAGTCCCTTTAACTATCATTCAACTCCACTTAACCCCTATGAAACCATTTGTTTATACAATAAAATTCACTCCCTTTGTCTGTTTTGTTGTGTGGTTTTGCCACATGGCGACTAAGCTGGGCAAGACACACTTGTCAGGTGCTCGCGAGGAGGTGGTGATCGGCATGGAGGGTGATAGTGTCCCATGCGGAGGCAGAGGTGTGCATGTAGGAAGGTCTGACATGCCGGCGAGTTGGAGGTGGGCTGCAAAGGGGCACATGGATATCCTGCTGGTTTCCGCCACCGCCACTTCGTCAGCACGACAAGTGGTCCTGAGCATAGCCACTACAATGGTAAAATCGGCTAAGGGTGCAAACTGAATGATATTGTAAATTTACAAGGAGTAAAACAAATGAATGGTTTCATAGTTCGGGAGATTAAGTGAACTCCGATAATAGTTGGAAGAAGTAAAATGCATTGTCGATATAAAGAAGTAAATTGACAGAAAGAGAAGTAGTGCCTTAACACTTCTATTAACAATTTTGTATGCATGGCGGTTTAGGTGGCTTGAGACGGTGCCTCTACCCCTTCTTGGTTGTCCTGAGAAAACTGGTTTGAACACGACAGGTCTTCTTAATGGAAGGAGGAGACTTTTCGGAACACAACACAATCACTACACGATTATTGTACGCCTTCCGCCGCAGAACCCAAAATCACGAAGCCGGCAATGGAGAGGCCGGTTCGTCGTACCAGCTGCAACCACGTCAAGGCAACGGCGGCGTGGCCGCAACATGTGCTGGCTCTCACCAACGACCTCCTACTGGAAATCTTCCTCCGGATCAGCTGCCCTGCCGACCTCACGCGCGTCTCTGCCGCGTGCGTGGCCTTCCGCCGCCTCATCGCCGACCCAACCTTCCTCCGCCGCTACCGCTCCCACCACGTGCCACTCCTCCTCGGCTTCCTCGATTCGGATCCCTCCAAGGGCTTCCACCCCCTCAAGGAGCCCCACCCCAATGCTCATGCCGCCCGCGATCTCGCCAACATCTCCTTCGACTACCTCCCTCCGGCTAAATGCGACCGCTGGTACACCTGCGACATTCGCGACGGCCGCGTCCTGTTCGAGTGCAGTGACATCGTCGGCGAAAACGTCTTGCCGGACTTGGCTGTCTGCGACCCTTTGTCCCGGCGGTTCCTCATGTTGCCTCCCCTACCCCAGTGCGGCAAAAAAGGCGAACTCGACCATGTTGATGCTGTATTCGTCCCATGTGCAGACAAGAACACGGAGGCGTCGTCATTCAGAGTGATGGCCGTGATGAGTTATTTTGCAGGGTCACTGTTTGTTGTAGTATTTGATTCCGGCTCTGGCAGGTGGACTATCAACGCATCCTCCAGCTGGGATGCCCTGGGCTTCAGTTACGTGGCAGCATTGCACATGTGTCCCACCTCTTTTGCGTATGGCTGTTTCTACTGGAAAGTTTACGATCAGAACTTGTTGATCAAGCTTGAAATCAATAGTATGGAGCTCTCTATTGTTTTCCTCCCTCCTCGGATGTTGTTGTTCTTGAGGTCGGCGAAGGCATAATTGGGATGTTTAGCTTCATCAGTGGCGGCAAATTTCTCAACTATTACCATTACGACAGTCAGATGGTGGCCGATGAGAACTGGAGCATGATCACTGAGATCCCTTTACTAGTCCACGAATATTTGTGGATTATTGGAGCAGTTCAAGGCTACATTTTCTTCCAAGCAAACCACAAAGTCAAAGGCTCGGCAGGCACAACAACATATTACTTACTTGATACTAAGTCTTTGAAGGTTGAGAGGGTCATGCAGATTAGTTCTACTGAATACTATACCTGCCCATATTTCAGTTTCCCACCATCTATATATCCAAGGTTAATATGAAAGGTAGGTTAGTTTTGTCATAAGAACCCTCATTGGCTCTCTACATTTTAAATAATATTATGGTATTGTATATTGTCACGTGTGGGTTATGCAGAAACAAAGGTTATTTAGTACTCCCCGGTTTTTAAATTGTTGACGATGTTGACTTTTTTCATTACGTTTGACTGCTCGTCTTATTCAAAATATTTTAAGAATTATCGAATATTTTATTATAATTCATTTTATCACTAAAGGGAGTTGAAACACGACTTATGCTTTTACATATTTGAGAAAATATTTTGAATAAGACGAATGGTCAAACATAATGAAAAAAGTGGGCGTCAACAATTTAAAAACGGAGGAAGTATATATATTAGTACTAGGTAAATACACCTTGCTTTCTACGGTAGCAACAAATTTAGCAATCATTCATGGCAATGGAAGTAGAAGCCAAAAGTTTATCATGATATAATTTTTGTGTGAAGCTAATGCAAAACAGTACCATAGTACAGCTAATAACACCATATTTATATGTATGTACTTTTTTGCATGCTTCCATGATTGGACAGATACTATAGTGCCCTAAACAGTGTCATACATAAGGACAATACGTAAACCATTTTTCTGCATTTAATGACTTTATGTTTTGATAAAAACTGACATGAGCTCGGTTATATTAGATTATGGAGTTCTTAAGCTGACAGAAAACTATTATGTTTGGAGGTCCTCCAGATTTTCAAAACTAGTTCCTTATAAATTTGAGGGATCCAAACAGAGCCTTAGATCCTAGTTCCACGTTCAGCTACGGATACAACAAACTTTCTTGTCCTTCAAGTCTCCGAAGAAGGATGGTTTTTTGCAACAAAACTTAGTTGGTTGGTGAGGATTTGCAAGACAAAGATTTATGAATGAAAATACCAAACTTCGATTTACTTATGGAGTTGTTTATGCAATTATTCCATGAAAAAACAACGCGAGTTTTTTTCCCATGATTGACGGACGGGACAAGTTATCAAACATAGAAGACATTCCACGCGTGGGCCATGATCGTCGGATGCACGTCATGTACCCTGTCCAAAAAATTTGGTGTGGTCGTGCGCTTTTTATTAATTCTTTCGCTTCTCCCTTCTCTCTCTGAATGCGCAAATCTAAACGAAATTGCTTCCGGTTTATATTGTTGGGCTGCTACCGGTGGCAATGGGTTCTGGACAACAGCACTAGTTTGTACACGATACGTTCGGTAGCACGAGTATTTGATCTACATATATATCTGCAGGGACACATCCCGGCGCGCCCCTTCATCATCTAACATAACCCAAGATCTGGAACCCATCAACGATGGCTACGCCACCGGTTCGTCGGACTCCTCCTCGACGACCTGTGCCGGGTCTCACCGACGACCTCCTCCTCGAGATCTTCCTCCGGGTCGGCTGCCCTGCCGACCTCACCCGCACCTCTGCCACGTGCACCGCCTTCCGCCGCCTCATCGCCGACGGAACCTTCCTCCGCCGCTACCGCTCGCGCCACGCGCCGCCCCTCCTCGGCTTCCTCGACACGGATCCTTCCAGGGGCTTCCACCTCCTCGAGGCGCCTCACCCCAACGCTCCCTCCGCCCGTGCACTAGCCAACATCTCCTTCGACTACCTCCCTCCCGTCCGCTGGTTCACCTGCGACGTTCGAGATGGCCGCGTGCTCTTCCACCGCGAAGGTCGTTACTCTTCGCATAGCCGGGACGTGTTGCCGTACCTGCTGGCTGTTTGCGACCCTTTGTCCCGGCGGTACATCATGCTGCCACCCATACCCCTCTGCAGCGGCGGCGGCGAAGACGATGAAAATCTCTATCAGGTCGGCGCTGCACTTGCTCCCTGTGCTGACAAGAACAACGAGGCCTCCTCATTCAGAGTGATCGGCATGGTACGCCGTCATGGAGCGATGGCGGCCTTTTCAGTCTTCGATTCCAGCTCCGGCCGCTGGGACGCCCTAGGCTCGACCGACGAGTGGCCATCTCTCACGTCTCCCGTCGGTTACGCGTACGGCTGCTTGTACTGGAAAGTTCACGATGCCAACAAGCTGCTCAAGGTTGACGTCAGTAGCAAGGAGAAGCTGTCCACCGTGGTCCTCCCTCCCGGGCACGAGCATCACGATGCCTCTGTCGTCGAGGTCGGGGACGGCACGCTTGGACTGTTTAGTAGTTTCACTTTTCATGTTGAGTTTCTCAACTATTACCATTACAACGGTCAGTTAGCCGATCAGTGGCAGTTGATGAAGGTGATCACACTGCCCGTCCGTGATTATTTCTGTATTATTCAAGCAACCCAAGGCTGCATCTTCCTTCAACTACAAGCCCAGGTCGGAACAACGACATATTACTCACTTGATATTAGGACACTCGAGTTGGAGAGGGTCATGCAGACGAGCTATAGTGATTTCCATAGCTTCCCGTACTTCAGTTTCCCACTATGGATGTCCCCAAGGTTCATATGAAAAAAGTACTCCCTCCGTCTCATTGAAAGTGTCGCTATGGTATCCGCATAAGTCAAACTTTTGAAACTTTGACTATATTTATAGAAAATATTAGTAATATTTGTATCTCCGAATAAGTTGATTATGAAAGTAGATTCAATTATCTATCTAATGATACTAAGTATATTCAATAAATATTTTATAATTTTTCATATATTTTTTATCAAAGTTAAAAAGGTTTGACTTCTTGGGAAGCGAGAACGACACTTTCAATGGGAAAGAGGTAGTATATGCTAATTTTATTATAATAATCCCCACGAGACCCTATACATTTTTTTTAAAACAAAGGCTATATGCTGTATATTATCAATTGTCATGAGTGGTGGTGTGGAGTTATGCAGAAATGAAATCATTTATTAGTGCATGTTTTGCCCTGAACCTTTTCCATGTATATATACAGTTTGGATCGTCGTTGGTGAATCAGATCAGACTTCTTTGGATCTTTATTGTATAGCAATCACAACTAGTCAACTACACACAAGCAATTATAACTAGAGCTTTAGTTTGCTAAAAAAAACATTATTTTTAGTATCTACTAGTAATATGCTATGGCAGAAAGAAGGACATGCACGATCTGCTTTCTGTGTGCCCTGTTCGCGACGGCCTTGTCCTCATGTGTAGCCCTGCTGCCCTTCCTGAGAAGTGAGAACCATGTAGAGTTCTCTTCCCGAAAGTCCACTGTTGTGAACCATTTTTTCAAAAATAAACATAATTTATTTAGTTTCAAAAGTTTTATAAAGAAAGCCTTATATTGAAAGGGGTGCATTTTTCTTAAAAAGGCATTATAAATTTATTTTAATTTGAGTTGTAAAATGTTTAATCTTAAAACTTATAAAATAAAATAAATCATATTATCTTTTAAACCTTTTGTTTTGATTTATGAAATGGTTTAAAATAAACTAATGAGGCTCTATTTCAAAAAGTTCTAAGAAGAGTTCGAATTTATTTCCTGTCAGTAAAATTTTTATTTGATTTCAAAACAAGGAGTTCGATGTTTAGAATTTAATAAGTTACTAGTTATTTGGCTTAGTAGGCTGGACTACTTTTTGTAGTGACTAGTTGTTATATGCAGCATCACTACAAATGCTTCTTTCATTTGTAGCGGCGGCTCACGTTATAAATCGCCACAAAGAATATTTAAAAATGTCTAAAACACTATAACAATGGTTGAGGTTTTTAAAACCATCGCTAGACTTATTTTAGAAAGGCTGCAAAAGCACAGTTTGTTGCAGTGTTGGTACATGTAAATCTGGATAGAGTAAGATACATAAACTTGTTCAATTAAACTTGTAGTTTGTTGTAGTTTCAACGGTCCTTAAACTTGTTTCGATGTGTCATCTAGGTCCATGAACTTGCAAACTGCACAAGTGCATCCTAAACTTGTCTAGTGGTGTCATTCAAATCCATAAATTTGTAAGTTACAGAAATACATCCTTAGGGCCTATTTGGCATGGGAGGAATTATAAAGGAATTTCAAAGGAAATCATTCCTATGGAATGTTTCCTCTATTTGCTGTTTGAAACATAGGAAACATGAATTCATTTCCTTAGGAATGATATCCTTTCCTTCACAATATGGAGGAATCAAAAACTCCACTCAAAGCTCTTGGAAATTTTCCTATGTGTGAAGATGAAGCTACAACATTTCTCTAATCATTCATGATCAATCTTTTGTTATCTATAAGTTCTAGGTTTGCACATATTTGACCAGAGATGTTTCATATTCTTTTTGTTTCTTTATTTTGCAATAATGTATTTTCAATCATAACAATAGGGTATTAGAGCAAGTATGTCCTTCTAATTTATTTACTTTTTACTCACGAATTTTAAATATACCCTAATTGTTTTTCTATGCATTGAATAAGTAATGATATATAAGTCCTAAAGATTTTATTTAGTTACATTGATATTTTTGTTTCGGTGTTTATATTCCTTCATTCCAAACATCTATATTTCTCCATTTCTCTGATTTGAATTCCTGTGGTTTTCTTACTTTTTCAATTCATGTGTTTTCTCCATTCCTACGTTTTTTCATGTTCCTGTGTTTTACATTCCTCCGTTTCAAACACACCCTAAACTTATCTTTTGGTGTCATCTAGGTCTACACCTTTATTAGAATGTATAAATCTATCCTTATGGCATTTCAAATGTCATTACTTGGCTACTTTTGATATTAAGAATAATGGTAAAAATTTAACATGTTAGATCTATAGAGCAAGCACGAAGATGACAATATGTCTACAACTAGTTTGACATGTTTAATAGTATAATCAGAGATTTAATATTTATATTTAACCATAACTAATCAAAAAGCTAGGGTGGGCACATGACACTATGCCCACAAAAGTCATTCTCTACATAAAAAGTTGATGTGTAGGTGTAAAAATGATGGCTAAAAAGCACCATGTGGCATGCCACCTATGCATGTTTTTGTCAGGATCAAGGTTAACAAATTTGATTTAGTATCATTTTTTTGTCAAAAATTGAATGAAAAACAAGCAAAAATTATTTTTATTACAGTATTCATTTTTTTGGTGAAACTAGGTGGACCGCTCAAACCTGGTCAGAGTTGTTTTTCCGATTTTCATAAGTTAAACCATAATCATAATAGAGATATGGATCTAAATGGCACAATATGACAAGTTTAAGGATGCGCTGATACATTTTTCAAGTTCATGGATTTAGATGATACAACAAGACAAGTTTAGGGATATGTTTGTACAAGTTTATGGACCTAGATGATACATCAGAACAAATTTAAGAACCACCAGTGTATTTGACTCATCTGGCTTCAGATTCATTAAATATTGCTAGCAAAGAAAACTTGCGTCCATTGGAGGAGTGCATCTCTGCCCCTTCTCAAATAAACTTGGCTTCTGAGGATCGTGCCGTCCTACTTTCAGTTGTACTAGGGAACATACTTTTGTAAATTCTTGGTGCAGTAATAATTGCAAAATATCATCATTCAAACTTCGACGTAGACTATTAACAAAACCACCTACCGTGTGCGTTTGTAAAGCATTTAATTAAAATAAAGGAGCTTGCTAGTTTGTAGTGGGTTGAAAGTTTAAACGACATCTAACATCACTAGATCAAAATCTGGTGATCAATGGAAATAACTTTTTTCTATAGTATATACATTAATAGATTTTTCTTCTATCTACAACCCTACTAAAAATAGACAACAATACAAATTCTAGTACACATCGTGTGTCTCGAGAGTTTTCCAAATTGACGAGGGTGAAAGATGTAAAAGAAAATATTTAGGAGCCTCTACTTGTTTTTTTCCGTGGGAACTCAGTGCCCTCCAAGCGGTCTCCAGACTTGCTTCAATTCAAATGCCGAACTCTGCGGCAAACCGAATTTTGCTAAGTAAGTAGTCTCATTTTCCTCCCTAAACTCTTGCTCGAGTTCGATTTTTGTCCCTGAATTACAAAATCGGGCATTTGACCTTTCTCAACTCTCGAAACCGTTCACTTTTCCTCCTAAGTCGTTTTTGGAGTGGTTTTATCCTACGTGGAATGTGGAGGCCCATATGTCATAGTGCCACATCAGCATGGCGGGGCCACTCCTCTCTGTTCTTATCCCTCTTTCTTTCCGGGATACGACGGCGCAAGCTACCTAGAGGCCACCGACGGGCTGAGGCTGCGCGGCGGGTGGATCATCCGGCGGCACGGGGCTGCGACCGGTGCATGGTGGGAGGTGGCGGCGCAACCGACGCGAGGTGGCGTCGACGGAGCGACGGATCTTGGCGGCGGGAGCCGGCGGCGTGGCGGCTAGCGCGTGGCGGGAGGCGGCGACGCAAGCGGCGCGTAGCGGGAGCGACGGGGATAGCCTCCCACGCCTTCTTCCCCGGCCGCTCCGGTCGGCCGTGAGCACGTCGCTTCGGTGGCGGACGCCGGCACCGGTGACTGGACCCGGGGACGACGACGACCACGCTCCGCCCCTTCGATGGCGCTCCGGTCGACGGCGACTTGACCCCCTCGCGCCCGTGGCCGCGGCGGACCGGTCGGAGGAGGAGGTGGCCGGCCCGCTCCCTCCGAGACTTGGAGGCCGAGCATCCGCCGCGCCCCACCCCTAGCCGCCCATGCCCGTCCTCGGCCATGGCGAGAGGGAGAGAAGAAGAAGAAGAGAAGAGAGAGAGAGAGAGAGGAGTGGGCCCCATCATGCCGATGTGGTGCTATGACATGTGGGCCCCATATGCCACATAGGATAAAACCACTTTAAAAACCACCGAGGATGGAACAAGTGAACGTTTCGAGAGTTAAAGGGGATCAATTGTCCGGTCTTGTAATTCGAGGATAAAAACTGAACTCGGACAAGAGTTGAGAGAGAAAAATATGACTTCTTCCTTTCGCTAAACTGCGGACAATAACGACAGATGGGCCGGTTAGGCCCAGTACATTTCACTCCGCTACTCCCAGCTTCAGCTCCAAGCAGCCCACACTATCACAACCCAGGCTCGCCTATCAAAAGAAAGAAAGAAAAAAAACTCTCGGCTCGATCCCCTTCCTCCCTACGCCGCCGGCGGAAGCCTCGCCGGGGATGGCGTCGCCGGTCCGCTCGACCCCTTCCTGCTTTGAAGCCATGGAGTCACAGCGACTGCCGGCGGCACTCACCGCCGACCTCCTGAGGGAGATCTTCCTCCGCGTCGCCTCCCCCGCCGACCTCACTCGCGCCTCCGCCGCCTGCGTCTACTTCTGCCGCATCATCGCCGACCCATCCTTCATCCGCCGGTACCGCTCCCTCCACCAGCCTCTGCTTCTTGGATCCATCGGCTCCCGTGCCCTCCAACCCGTCACAGCGCCCCACCCGAACGCTGCCGCCGCCCGCAAATTCGCACGCACCTTCGACTTCAACTGCCGCTACCTACCTTGCGACGTCTGTATGTGTGACATCCGCGACGGCCGCATTCTCGCAGAGTTCATAAGTTATAGAGAAGAACAGATACTTATGGGACCTTGCTGTGTGCTACCCCTTTGTCAGTCCGACGCGTGCCTCCTCTACCCGAGGACCTACTCGCCTCTTTCCAGCTCCGTGAACACAATATCTTCAATTTCGAGACCTTTATAGTCCCTTCTGGAGACGTTGAGCAGAAATCATTCAAATTGATTAGTTGCATGGTTAGCAATTCAAGGGTGGTGGTATTCATCTTCACTTCTGGTTCTCGCAGCTGGAGTGTCGGCACATCAGCCCTTCTGGATTCTCTGAGTTTGGATGAACCACAAGATATACCCGTGCTATGTTTGCGCTGTTATGTGCATGGCTGCTTCTATTGGAAAGTGAACTACATGAACAAGTTGCTCAAGCTTGATCTGGATACAATGAAGCTATCCACTCTGGACCTCCCACCTGACCATGTTGAGCGGAGTATTGCCATTGTGGAGGCAGGGGATGGCAAGCTTGCGATGCTCAGTCAAATTGATGATGGCACATCTTTAGATTATTACATCTTTTCGCCAAACAGCACTAAGAAGGATGGTGAGTGGAATATGAAGAATGTGGTCTCCTTGCCCTCTGATTACAGATGTCACATGACTGGTCGTCAATCTGAAGGACACATTTTCCTATCTGGCGAGCCAAAAGCTAATGATATATCGCTTTCAGTATTTTTCTCACTCGAGACAAAGACTTTCAAGATTGAGAAACTCAGTGGGATAAAGTGTCCTGGTTTTCTCATTCCGTATTTTGGTTTCCCACCAATTATATCACCCAGAAGGATTACATGCTATGATGTGGTAAGAATTTTATCACCCTTTGTGTTTCTCTGAACTTTCATGTTTTCATCATATGACTTTGTACAGCAATAACTCTATATTTTTAGTGTAGATGTATGGCCTTTAACCATTTCATTGCTTGCATACCATGCTATAACTCTTGTTTTTCTAATGTTCCTATTCGTAATTGTGATGTGCTAATATCATTGCAGTTTTTAGTACAGTAAGTAATACTGTGATCCATTGGAGCAAATGGGCTCAATTGTAGTGGATTTGTCGAAACACTGCTGGCCTGCAAATTTTGTATGTCTGGGCTTATTTTCTCTAAAGCACTGCCAGCCTAAGTTAATGAACCCTTTTGATAAAGTGGAGCTGTCTATTCATCCCATAGATGTGCCTGGACTCATCTTTTTCTTATTTCTTCTACATAAATTTTGCATATGCAATTTTTGCAATACCATTTTGTAACCTGCTAATGAATGCCATCAACATACTTATTTATGTTACATACTGCAGTTAAACTGACACAGGTCGGTTAACCCCACCGTTATAGCCCTTTATTTTGAAGTCAATACAATTTTTTTTGCTATGGGTCCAAACTGGTACCCTCTACCCTTAGTTCAAATTGTGCCCTTGTATTGATACTGTTGAAAGTAAACATTTGCTGCGTGCATCGGCATTGATCGTTTCTTGATCGCATGATTTCAGTTGTGGGACTAGACTAGGTCCGTACCAAGGTCTGTGGCCGCGGTGCTGGTGTGGAGCAGTGGAGTTTGATGGTGATGATGCAGAATTGCAGAGGCCTCATGTGTTGCACTTCTATTATATTTTTCCAGTTATCATAATGTACTCTGATGATATTGTCTACCAAACCTGTCGGTCTGTCATAGGCTCATATCTGTGGAACCTAGCGAGTTTATGTATTTGAATTTTGAACAGTACTTATCCCAGTCTCTTGTATTATGTACTTGAATTTATGAAAGATGTGTTATTAAACCCTGTGTCAACTATCCCAGTCACTTGCATTTTACAAGTTTGGTGTGGACTTCGCAATTGACATTTTGGATCTGTAAGTTCATACATTGTGGACACTGAGGACATATACCCCCATCATCCCAAAATATAAGCATTCCTACCCATTACCAATTTGTAGCATCTCGAATTTGGATTGTGGTTAATAATTGTGATATCAAATTTTGCAATAAACCCTAATTTGGGCTTTCTTCGGTCTTAGCCACATTCCACGCATCGTCTGAGTTGCTGTGCCATGGATAGGTCCAGGCGGCTGACATTGGGTGGATCCCCTGGAGTGCGATGCAACCCACCGCTTCCATCAAGAAGAGCTCGGTCTCGTCCAGGCGAGCTTCGTCAGCTAATACCTCTCTTCATCATTGCTGCTACAGGACACTTTACAAGTTCAGATTGCATTGGTGGCGCATGAATGCATCAAATGGTACATGTTTATTTTGTGACAGTCTGCTATTTGGCAACCACTAGGCCAATTTTGTTTAGCCTCCACTCTACAATGATACGACGTGTGTGATTTCCAGTAGCTGAAGATTTCGTTCAGTGCAGCCTGGTAACAGAAAACAAGCTGACTTGGAGTGCTAAACAAAACAATGGAAGGTTGAAGCCTATCGATCGTTGTGACATGAAAATCCATTTGGGTGTTTTTTGGTTTGTTCCGGCTAAAGCTGCAATGCCTCTTAACTAACCTGGGAAGAGGGAATTATTGGTGCATTCAACAGCCGTAACATTTCTTATTCTTGCTGGGCTGCAAAAATGTTCGTTGATGTGAGATGGTTACGGATGTGTAAGAATAGATTTATACAGAGGTTCAGATCAACATTACCAAACTTCCGTTCTTGTTACTTGCTTGCACTTGTTGCTTCATAGACTCTCTCATCTCCTGCTTGCAGCCCTGCTGCTTAAACATAGAGAGACGTTGAATTGCGCAACACCATCGACAATCCTCCACATGTCCCGAGTTCCCGACAAGTTTCCTCTTGGTCCGTGACCGCTGCCACGCCACTCCGCCGGCCCCGTTGGGCATGCCTGTGTACCGGTGGAGTGAGCGATGCAGAGACGAAGTGAGATCGTGCGATCACGTTTAAGCGAGACCCATCGTCAGTTAGACTTTCCGTTAAACATAATCGATGGGCTCAATTATAAAAAAAATCGACGGGCTGGAGTTGGGCCCAATGTCATGAGCCCACTTGGCCACTTCATTCATGTAGGAAAAAAAAAACAACTTCACTCTCATCTGCCGCTCCACTCGACCACTCCATCCTTCCATGCCATTCGATTCAACACCCAACGGAGAGCTGCCCAAACCCTAACACCCTCGTCACCCACGCCGGCGGCGGAGCCTTGCCGGCGATGGCGTCGCCAGCTCGCCCGACCATTCCCTGCTGCCTCGAAGACATGGACTCGCAGCAGTTGCATCCGGCCTTTACTGCCGACATCCTGAGGGAGATCTTCCTCCGCGTCGCCTCCCCCGCCGACCTCGTCCGCACCTCCGCCGCCTGCATCCCCTTCTGCCGCATCATCACCGAGCCGTCGTTCCTCCGCCGGTACCGCTCCCTCCACCGGCCGCTGCTCCTCGGCTTCATCGACAACAATGGCCTGAATCCCGTCCCGGCGCCCCATCCGAACGCTTCCGCCGCCCGCGCTTTCGCCCGCACAGTCAATTTCACCTTCGGCTACCCCCTCGCGACGGCAGTATCGCCGATATCAGCGATGGTCGTATCCTCTTCGAGCTCATAGAGGAGGAGAAGCACAGTGTTCTGTGGGACATCGCGGTTTGCTACCCCATGTCTCGGCGACGCCAACTGGTGCCTCCCGTACCCAACGAAGTGCTCGCAACTGCGCAGATCCAGGAACGCGGCATCTTCAATTTCGAGACCTTCTTGCTCCCTTCTCGAGAGTTGGAAGAGACGTCGTTCACAGTGATCCGCTTCTTTCTTGTCAAGACAGGGCTGGTGCCTTTTGTCTTCTCTTCAGGCTCCGGCCGCTGGAGTGTCAGCAAATCAACCACTTGGGATGCTCTTGGCTTGAATGCGCCAAAATCTTGGACCCAATTGCTGGATTATCGCCGTTACATGAGTGGCTGCTTCTACTGGAAAGTGAATGGCAAGAACAAATTGCTGAAGCTCGACATGAGCACAATGAGGTTTTCCACTCATGACCTCCCCCGTGATCACGAGGTGCGGCGGGTTTCCTTTGTGGAGGCTGAAGATGGTAAGCTTGCGATATTTAGTCAGATTGACGAAGGCACATCTTTGGATTACTACATATTCTTGCCAGATGGCAGTAAGAAGGGTGGTCAGTGGCGCTTGGAGAACACAGTGCTGTTGCCTGCTTCTGATTACCAATTTCACATGCTTAGTCGTCAATCCGAAGGGCACATTTTCCTTTTTGGCATGCCAAAACTAAATGCTATCTCGCATGCTTGTTTCGCACTTGACATTAATACTTTCAAGATCGAGGGACTCGATGGGATACTCTACCCTGCAATTGATGCCCCATATTCTGGATACCCACCAATTATTTCGCCAAGAAGTATTCAAGGATATGAAATGGTAATAGTCAACCTTTATTGTGTTTTGTGTTTCTCAGACTTTATGGTTTTGTCGATTTGCCATGTGAGTGACGCCAAACTATGTATTTGTTGTACACAAGTATAGCCCTTACATCTTTCACTTACTACCATGCTTATACAGATTTTTTAAACATTGCCTAAAGCATCAGCTTTTTAATAATAGCATTAGTTGCTGGCCTGCAAACTGATGGTGTACGAGTTCATACCTTAAACTGGCATATGAGAATGAGATCATAATCATATAACCCTAAGCTTAGCAATATGAGAATGAGTTCATACCTTAAACTGGCGTATGAGAGTCCGTCAGTTATAACGGGTTAACATTTGTCTGGACTCTCATCTTATTCTTGTTCAATCTAGCTAAATTCTGTTTCACGAATAAACTTTTAGAGATACATTTTTAGTTGTCATCATCTTCTGTAAACTGCAAATAGATGCTTTCAATGTTTCATTTGCTAGTTTTTTGATAATTACTGTGTCCAGATTGAGCTAAAAATCGTGTCATCTACCCTTCAAAAGTCTGAACTGTGCCTCGGCTGAAATTCTTCAAAGTAAATGCTTTGACTGTATCTGTAATAGTGTTTTTAATTGCATCTGTTCAACTGCAGGATTAGGTGGTCTGCATCCAGTTTGCGACTTCTTTGATGTCAGTACCATGATGCTGATGTGGAGGAGTGGTGGTGTTGCAGAGGCATTTTAAGTTGCAGTTCTACTACTAGTACTAGGTGTTTCCTGTTATTTTCTGCTCTAATAGTATTGTTTGTTGGGAGTTGGGACCCATTTTATCTGTTGTTGCTATCTGACCCAGTGATCTATGTACTCGAAGTGTTGTGGTGTGGAGCAGTGGAATTAGGTGGCGATGAATTAACATTCAATTTGTCGTTTTTGGCTATCATGTAGTCTTTATGGCATGCTATTTCAATTTTCAAACTCTATTTGGTCTGTTGTAACCATGAAACCAAGCTGGTTTATGCATTTGAAGTGCTACTATTCCGTGCCGCCTCTTTGATGTTGTGACAGACCCGCCTCACGAAGAGGCGTTTCCTTCTCCAGGATCATCATGGGTGGCATCACGCGCTGTGATACCCGATATTACAACATACAAACATAAGCATAGCACAATGAATATAAGTACAAGTCTCTTACATTCATCCCAGTGCAAATGTACATCCGAGTCTCGAAAGCATCGAAGCTAATAAGTTTGGAAAACAACTAAACAAGCGGAAGCAAATAAGATACAATCGCTCTCTCGGCGATACATCACGGGCACCCGGCAGAGACAGATGTTCCTGCCCTAGAACATCTTACCGGCACATCAACTCCTCTATTCATCCGGGCCGCACCACTCTCGAGTGTAGTGGCCGTCACCCGGAGTCTCCTCCTCGCGGACGTCATCGCCGACGTCGAAGTCCTGTCCCATGGGGTCCTCCGAAAACCACATAGAGCAAAGCCCCGAGCAACTAGAGCTCAGCAAGACCGACCCGTCAACGTGGCCATCTACAGCCGACTCCTAGACATGCAAAGGCCGGGGGTAGGATAAAAATTAAGCACTAAGGCGGCCTACAAGTGAATCCTTACTTTCAACTTTTAGCAGTTTAATTAAGTTGCTCAAAAGAATAAATTTAATTTGCACTAAGCTACTGCATTACATGTTTCCAAACAAGTAATTAAGCAAAACAGCAAATTAATCGTATTCATCATCATCAATGTTTCTCTTCTAACTACATTCCGGCGGACGAGATAAGTGGTACTCGTTCATCGTGAGGGGCAGCGATTCGAATCGATTTACATCCTGCAGGAGAAACCTGTTCGCACGTCACATACGCGCTTCCCGGAAGCCGCATGAGACAACCTTTCCCAGCCGGCATCGTAGTGTTAGTCGGGCCTAGCTCCCCGAGAAGGGTCCCCCACGCGATGCCGTCCCGGACGTCATCCGTGAGTAGAGTGCTCCCTTCTCTCCTCCCAAATTCCTGCCAAGTAACCAAGGGAGTAGGGTATCTCTCTAACATACAACCACCATAGGTACGTCGGTTTATCGGGCCCATCAACACCAGCATGCAAGCGAGTACGTTCAAACTTATCCACATGGGCCGGACACGACGCGGTCCTTGTGTGCACAGACGGGGCTACAACCTTGAAGACTCTTTCAGTCCTTCCCTTTCCACCTAGTTGCCCGTCCGGCCTCCAATTTCCATTCTCTTCTCAATACTTAGCATCGTGTCCAAAAATGAATGTCCTATCTACGAGTGGTCTCCGTACCACTCGACGGATCATCGCCCTATTTATGCAAGCATCTAACGTAGGGCAAGCGAACCAGGATAAATAGGATCCTACTGCATGCTAGGGTTTTCATCACAACTCCTGTAGACCTAATGCACAATACAGACCTACAAGCATAGTGATGAAAATAAAATACTTAAATTAAAAGGTTGTGCACCCTGAGACGGCTGGGTAAACAATAGCAGCAGCTTCGGCTCCTCCTCGCCGGTTACCACGTTCACCACCGCAGCTACATGATGCAAAGGTGATGTGTAAATTTTTGATAAAACATGATACTCGAATATTTTACTGAATACGTGCGGATTTCATCAATCACATGTAATTCATGAGTATAAATTAACTTGGTGTCCAGCGAGGTGAAAATGATTTAAGGTGATTATTTAATTTAATCTCCTTCATCAACTCCCATGAAGCATTTAAATCATTATCACATGTGCAAGGAAATAATCCAATAACTTCTAGCAAAACTAGGAAAAATAGCAATTAAATTGCCTCTGGTTCTTAAGCACATGTTATAGATAATAACTGAATTAGGCTTCATAATTTGGGGCAATCCAATAATTAATTAAGCCATAATCTTAAATCTCCAAAAAGGAAATTAGCTCAATTAATTTGCCTCTGATAATGTAAATCTAACTGCACCATTAAATAGTACAAGTCTCAAGGATTCCAACAAACTTTGGTTTGCAATTTTTCGAGCTCTGGATCAAAAGATATGAATTTTTGAAGTTTACTCATTTTTCTGATATTTTAATTAATTTCGGGAAAAAGGAAAAGGGAGTGCATGTTCATGGGCCAGCCTGTGGCAATAAGGCCCAGCTCACGTGCGCGGCCCACGGACGGCGCGCGGCCCAGCGCGGCAAGCAGGCCGCGAGTGCAGCGCCCAGCCCAGGCTGCACCACGAGGCCAGCTCGAGCTGCAGCTCGGCCATGGTGGCCGGGGCGTTCGGAGATGGCGGCGGCTCGCCGGAACAAGACCAAGTGAGCACCAAAAATTGCAAATAAAATATCAGTGTGTGCAAGAGTTCGATGCGCATCCATCTGTGGGGGTACCAAGGTCAGGTGCTCACCGGAGTATGGCCGGCGACGAGGCACGCGTGAGCTCAGGATCCGACGACGTTCGGCGAGGTCGTACGCCGTCGAGGAAGCACCAAATCGAGCTCCGTTTGTTCCTCGAGCATCAGTGTAACGTGGAGAAGAGCGGCATCAAGTCGGTTGGCGGCGGAGTTGGGTGTCGGAGGCGGTTGACGGGCGAGCAGGGCGGGCCGGCGGGTGATGGCCGGGGAAAAGCTGAAATCCGACGATCTCTTTGGATAAAAAAGAGGGGAAACGGTTCAGGGTTGTTCTACACGCAGATGCGCACACACAGGGAGAGGAACCAAGCGAGATGGCTCACCGTGCTTGGGGAATTTCGTGATGAAGCTCGAGGTGGCCGGCAATGGCGTCTTGACGGAAAATCCTTCGATTCGTCGCGCTCGGACAGCCAGCTGGGTTGAGGCTTCACAGGAAGCTGAGGGAGAGCAAGGCGGAGCCGTTGGCCGTCTCGGTTCGGCCGGGGAGTGAGCAGAGCGGTGGCGCGCGGCGATTTTGTGCAGGGCGACAATGGCGACCGGTGGAGCTTCGCTTGCTTTGCTGCTGCGCAAGTGGGGGAGGAAGAGAGGGAGCAGCAGATGGGGAGGGAGGAGCGGCAGGGGAGGCCGGGTGAGGGGCGCCGGGTGGGGGCTCGGGCTCAGAGGGAGACGACCACGTAGAGAGGCAGCTGGAGATCGACTCCTGCTGCGGTCGTCCGTGAGGGAGAAGAAAAAGAGAAGAAGGCGCTGACGTATGGGTCCCGCAGTATATTCCATAGTATTTTTCTTTTTCCTCCGAATTTCTAATTGTGGTCCGAACCGATTTTGAAAAATCAAAAGCATGGCCTTCTCGAGCTCAAAAATTAAAGGCGATAATTTAGTTGAAAAGTATAACTCAAGAAAGTGACATGCACGAAGAGTTTGCCCCAAAATGCTTTCTAGACTAATTCTGCAAATTCAGAGAAAAGGCTTAAATGCTAAGTTTGTCTGATTTATTTGGGGTATCAAACCTTGATGAAATCCAGTAGGGTTTTGTCCTAGATTTTTCATTTGACATGCCCTACAACATATATTTTTGGTTGACCATACTTACGTTGTAGAAATTTGAATTGTAGTTCAAACCAAAGTGTTTTTGAATTTATTCGGTGCCCAAAACACTTTGCATGTCAATGATACTTCTTGGGTAGGTTAATCCAGCCTTGAGATTAGTTTTAAAAATGCTAACTCGAAAAATTAGGACACGGAGTGTCACAGCCCTCCCCTTAAAGAAATCTCGTCCCGAGATTACCATTAAACACGGAGGAGGTGAGTTGCGTACCTCTAGGTTGAAGCGGGAACTTCGGGTAGTGGGTGCGAAGAAAATCTTCGGACTCCCACGTAGCCTCCCTTGCGGAGTGGTGACTCCACTGAACCTTGAAAAACTTCGAGTGTCATGCCGGGTAACTCTTTCCTTTGTATCGACAATCTTGACTGGCCGCTCGGAATAGGTCAAATCGGGCTGCAAGGGTACCACTTCGTCCAGTACTCGGTCGATGGGTGCTTTGAGACACTTCTTCAGCTGCGAAACATGGAAGACGTCGTGCACACCGGCGAGAGTGTCGAGCAGCTCAAGCTTGTAAGCAACCATACCACATCCGGCCACAATGGGGTAGGGGCCTATGTAGCGGGGTGAGAGCTTGCCTCTCACGCCAAACCATTGTACGCCCTTAGTCGGCGAGACTCGAAGGTATACAAGGTCACCCACTTTGAACTCAAGCGGTCGGCGTCTTTTATCCGCATAGCTCTTTTGTCTTGATTTCGCTGCCTCGAGGTTTGCTTGTAATCCCAAGCACTCGCTCCTCGGCTTGTTGCACAAGTTCCGGCCCAAAGATGGTTCTCTCACCGGACTCGGACCAGCTGAGTGGAGTGCGGCATCGGCGGCCATAGAGAGCCTCAAACGGTGCCATCTTAATGCTCTCTTGGTAGCTATTGTTGTAAGCAAACTTTGCCAAAGGTAAGCATTCATCCCATTTCTTGTCGTGATCCGGAACATAAGCTCTCAATATGTCCTCCAATATCTGATTTACTCTCTCCGTTTGCCCATCGATCCGTGGGTGATAAGCTGAGCTTCGAATCAATTTCGTTCCTAGGGAATCATGAAGTTGCTCCCGAAACGTCCCACAAACCGTGATCCTCGATCGGAAATAATTGTTCGGGCACACCATGCAAACACAGGATCCGCTCGATGTATAACCGAGCATACTTCCGAGTCGTGAACCGGGTGCTCACGGGCATGAAATGTGCCACTTTGGTCAAGCGATCTACGATCACCCAAATAGAGTCGAACTTCCGAACCGTGGAGGGCAATCCAACAATGAAATCCATGCTAATGTCATCCCACTTCCATGCTGGAACACTCGAATGGCTGCAATGGTCCGGCGGGTCTCAAATGGTCGGCCTTGACCCGTCGGCAAGTGTCACACTCGGCGACGTAGCGAGCAATTTCCCTCCTCATCCTTGTCCACCAGTACCTCGTCCTAAGATTATGGTACATCTTATTGCTGCCGGGATGCATAAGCATACTTGGCTAGGTGAGCCTCATCCAATATCTTCTTACGTAGCTCAGGAACTTTCGGCACTACGATGCGGTCTTTGAACCAAACGACTCCCGCATCGTCCTCACGAAACATGCGACCTGCTTATCTCCCTCTTTTATCCTTCTCCTAAGGTGAGCAATGCAAGTATCCCTTTCTCGTGCTTCAACCACTTCTTCTCGCAAGGTGGGTATCAAAGCCAAGTTGTAGAGCGACCCGTGGGGTACAACCTGGATGTAGTGCCCATCCTTGACCGACCGAGTGGCCTCGAAGGAGGTTGCAATGTGCTCTCCTGCTAAGCGCATCGGCAACGACATTAGCCTTCCCAGGGTGGTAGTGCACTTCCAACTCATAGTCCTTAATCAGTTCCAACCAACGGCGCTGTCTCATATTCAGATCATCCCGAGTGAAAATGTACTTCAAGCTCTTGTGATCGGTGTAGATACGAACGAGATTACCCAACAGATAATGTCTCCACACCTTCGGAGCGAGTACAACCGCCGCTAATTCGAGATCATGAGTAGGATAATTCTGCTCGTGCTTCCGGAGTTGCCGGAGGTATAAGCAATAACTCGACCTTCCTGCATGAGAACTCCGCCCAAACCTCCGCCCGATGCGTCACGAGAAAACATCAAAAGGCTTCTCAAGGTCCGGTTGCGCTAGCACTCGGGCAGTATGTCAACAATTTCTTCAAAGTCTCAAAGGCTTCCCGACAAGCCCGACTCCACTCAAACTTCTTTTCCTTCTTCAAAAGCTCGGTCATAGGTTTGGCAATCTTGGAGAAGTTCGGGATGAACCTCCGATAATAACCAGCCAAGCCTAGGAAACTGCGAATCTGTGGTACCGACTTAGGAGCTTCCCATTTGAGTACGTCCTGCACCTTACTTGGATCCACGGAGATGCCCTCCTCCGAAATGACGTGACCCAAGAATGGAACTTCCTTAAGTCAAAATTCGCATTTGCTGAATTTAGCATACAACTCGGTGGTCTCGCAGTCTTTGGAGAACAATGCGAAGATGCTCGGTATGCTCTTCCTCGGACTTGGAATACACCAGGATGTCATCAATAAAGACTACCACAAACTTGTCAAGCTCGGGCATGAATACCGAATTCATAAGATACATGAAGTGTGCCGGTGCATTGGTCAATCCAAAAGACATCACCAAATACTCATACAGAGCCGTACCGTGTAGAGAAGGTCGTCTTAGGCACATCTTCAGCCTCGATCTTGATCTCGGTGATAGCTCGAGCGCAAATCAATCTTTGAGAATACCTTGGCTCCCATCAATCGATCAAACAAGATATCTATGCGAGGCAATGGATACTTGTTCTTGATAGTGACTCGCATTGAGAGGTCGGTAATCTACACATAAGCGCAATGATTTGTCCTTCTTCTTGACAAAGAGAGCTGGACGACCCCAAGGTGAAGAACTAGGTCTAATGTAACCTTTGTCCAATAGTTCCTTCAACTGTTCCTTCAACTCGCTAATTCCTTGGGTGCCATTTTGTAAGGTCTCTTTGAGATCGGAGCCGTGCCTGGCTGCAACTCAATCTTGAACTCAATATCCCTGTCCGGAGGCATTCCGGGAGATCCTCGGGGAACACATCAGGGAATTCCCGGACAATTGGAATATCACTTAAGCCCTCAACAATAACTTGATGTACTGCTGGAGTACAATTCTTAGGATAGGAAAGCTTTAAGCTGTCTCGGACCGTGCGAGAGGAGAATTCGATTCACCGTGAAAGCATCAATGTCAAGCACAGCTCGATGATACTTCATCCAGAACATTCCTAAAATTATGTCGATGTCACTGCTTTCCAGTTCCATACAACTTACTCGGGTATGTCTTCGCATTTAAGGATAACTGAACACCCTTGACTTGGTATTGTGCATGAGTCCGCCCATTTGCTGACTTAATAACATACTCGTGACCTCATAACACTCCGTTGAAGCCCACATCTCTCAACAAAAGGTGTACTTGATAAAGTTATGTGAAGCCCCGGAGTCAAATAACACAAGTGTTGAATGATCTCGAACGAGAAAACATACCAGCCATCACAGGTGCACCATCCGGAATCTCCTCCATGGACATGTAGTTCACACGCCCTGTCTTCGCTAGGACCCCGTTGTTGTTCCCGTGCTCGCTGGTTAGGGGCATTACCCCTCTGCCGATAGGGGCAATCCCTAACGAAGTGTCCGGGACAGCCACAACCGTAGCAAGGAGCTCCGGGTGGCGGCGGACGGTTCCTTGCAGCATTTTGAGCAGGGCGAGATGCTCGGAGCACGCTGTCCCGTCTCGCTGCTGCTGCGGGGGACTCTGCTGCTGTGGGGACCTTTGTGGGGTTGCCGATTGGCGTGGCGCCATCATAGGCCGAGAGCGGTAGCGCCGACCGGAAGGGTCGGTGTAGATCATGCGGTACTTAGCCGGGGCGGGTTGGATGGCCCCGTAGCACTCGCGGATCTCTTCTTCTCCGCCTGGACCCTGCGGTAGCCCTCCTCGACGAGGATGGCGTTGTTCACGAACTCCGAGAAAGTACCCCCCATGTTGAGGGTAAGGCGGTCCCGCAACTCGGCGCCGAGTCCCTCCATGAAGCGGTCCTTGCGCTTCGATCCGTGTCCACCAGCTCGGGGGCATAGAGCGCCAGCCGGTTAAACTGCCGAGTGTACTCATGTACACTACGGCCTTCCTGGGTGAGAGCCATGAACTCCCTAGCCTTCCGGCGCATCACACCCGCCGGTATGAAGTGAGCGCGGAAGACCCTCTTGAAGTCCTCCCGGGTGGTCTGCGTGCCGGCGGCCGAGTGGCCGGTGTGTAGCCCACCAAGCACTAGCGGTGCCCTCCGGCTGCCGCGCAGCAAAGAGCGTCTTCCGCACGTCGGTGCGGTGGAGCAGTCCAAATTTAGACTCGGTGAGGCGGATGAAGTCCTCCGCCCTCATCGGCTCGCCGGAGCCGTCATACCTCGGGGGCTGAGTGCCTAGGAACTCCTGGTACGAGGCTTCCCTCGGCGCCACATCGCGGTTCCGGCGCCCGCGGTTGCCGTCCCTGCGGGTGCCTGCGGACGTAACTCCCGCAAAAACTCATATCTGCTGCTGCTGGTTGTCCCGCATCGCTGCGAGAAACCGAGCCATCATGTCCATGGGATTGGGGACAGGTGGTGGCGGCGGCGGTGGTGCGTTATTCCTAGCACCCTCGGCCGAGCTCTCGGGCCTATCACCACAAAGATCATTGGTGTTGCGGGTCCTCACCATTCTGTTATGCAAAAATTTGTGAAACCCGTTAATCAATTGATCATAGAAGAAAAATCGACTTGGGAAAAATAATTGAGCATAAGCAGCAACAATTTCATGACAGTGCGATTGCAGGTTGAGCATCATAAGGCAAACTATCGTGGCGAGGGAAACAAATGACCAGCAACATATCCGACCCTATTTCATATTCTGCACCGGGCTGTCTTTCCGATACAGTCAACAAAACCATGGATTTCGTCCTGGAAATCGATAGAATTTGTCCTTCGAATGAATACCAAAGTTTCGGTATAAAATCTAAGATTTCCAAAAAGTTCTCATGCAACCCCATACGATGGACGAGCTGAAAGTTATGACCAAAACACGACGGACTGTCAATTCTGAAGACAGCAGATGTGTCGCCTTGTTCAGTTCGACAACACTGGTGTTTCGACCTATAAAATATTTGAATTGGATTTCCTACATCGTACAAAAGTTTCATCTCTGAGTTTTATATTTCCAACAAGTACTTGTACGCTCTCATCCGATAAACGAGCTGAACGTTATGGCCAAAACAAAACCGACAGTCGGTTCTGTAAACAGCAACCGTGCGTTGTGGTTCAGTCAGACGGGACTGACAATTCGACGCCCAAAACAGCAGAAATAAATCTCCAAACGATACCAAAGTCGTATCTCGTGTTTATGTCTTTCCAGAAAATACTCATTCAGCTCATTCCGACCTACGGGCTGAAAGTTATGAGCAATATCGTCAGACTGTGTTTTTCTGAAACAGCAGTCTGTTCGATGTAACAACCTGACCTTCGAACCAGATAGGATCCAAATTGGTTCTACAAAAGAATACCAAAGTCATAGCTCGTGTTTCAACCTTTCCAACAAGTACAAGATCACCCGCATCCAGTGCGCGAGCACAAAGATATGGTCAAAACGGTATGGACATACGATTCTGAAAACCCAGCTGAGGTAGTTTCAGATCAGTGGGAGGAATCTGAGATTTTCGACCCTGCAACCTCAAAACCAGTCTTTCCTCAGACTACCAAAGTTATAGCTCGTGATTCAAGCTTTCCAGAAAGTGCTCATTTGCCTTATTCCGACAATCGAGCTGGGAGTTAAAAACCAACCAGGCTGTCGTTCTGAAAAACAGACACAGCACCTCTGAACAAAGCAGAGCATAACTCCCTCTCTCTGGATCCAAACATCATAAAACCATGCCCAAAAATTAGTTGACTTCTTTAGGTTTCCAGAACATGTGAGGTCACTCAAATCCAAGATTCCAGCAAAAAGTTATGGATTTTCTTTGCTTAACGAGTTTCTGAAATTCCTGAGGTTATAAAAATTCAGACTTTTAGGGTTGCCATTTTTATCATGAATGCATCTTAATTACCCTATCCGTCCTCACCAACGAAAGAAAATAATAAAAATACCATCTCAACGGTGTACGAATTTCGGGGTGGCGACCCGCACTCAACCACGTAAGTCAGTCTAAATTATCGACACACACCTACTAGCGTAGTTATGTACCTGCAGAAGATTTATTCCAGAAACAAGTACATCAAATTCAAAAGAAACTACAAAAATAAACACAGTTCTACAAGTAACGATCCATAGAAAGGATCGCCCGTGGTATGCCACGAGCCAACATTGTCCCGTATTCTCCGTCCGCGGGCACGGACCGCTAATTTAAATGCGGACATACCCGAGCCACAGCCGTAGATGCAAGTAATTAAACAATCATAACCCAGGGTTAGCATTGCCACTCGTTACGACTAATATAGTCCTTACGGGCACGTCCTCACACGATAACGCCCTAGTTTTCGAAAATAGGCTGCTTAAGGTGTTGTAATATCCCATGACGGCTCCGATACCACGCCGTGATAGACCCGCCTCACGAAGAGGCGTTTCCGTCTCCAGGATCATCATGGGTGGCATCACGCGTCTGTGATACCCGATATTACAACTTACAAACATAAGCATAGCACAATGAATATAAGTACAAGTCTCTTACATTCATCCCAAGTGCAAATGTACATCCGAGTCTCGAAAGCATCGAAGCTAATAAGTTTGGAAAACAACTAAACGAGCGGAAGCAAATAAGATACAATCGCTCTCTCGGCGATACATCACGGGCACCGGCGAGAGACGGATGTTCCTGCCCTAGAACATCTTACCGGCACATCAACTCCTCTATTCATCCGGGCCGCCCCACTCCCAAGTGTAGTGGCCGTCACCCGGAGTCTCCTCCTGCCGGACGTCATCGCCGACGTCGAAGTCCTGTCCCATGGGGTCCTCCGAAAACCACATAGAGCAAAGCCCCGAGCAACTAGAGCTCGGCAAAGATCGACCCGTCAACGTGGCCATCTACAGCCGACTCCTAGACATGCAAAGACCAGGGGGTAGGATAAAAATTAAGCACTAAGTCGGCCTACAAGTGAATCCTTACTTTCAACTTTTAGCGGTTTAATTAAGTTGCTCAAAAGAATAAATTTAATTTGCACTAAGCTACTGCATTACATGTTTCCAAACAAGTAATTAAGCAAAACAACAAATTAATCGTATTCATCATCATCAATGTTTCTCTTCTTACTACATTCCGGCGGACGAGATAAGTGGTACTCGTTCATCGTGAGGGGCAGCGATTCGAATCGATTTACATCCTGCAGGAGAAACTCATGCGCACGTCACATACGCGCTTCCGGAAGCCGCATGAGACAACCTTTCCCAGCCGGCATTGTAGTGTTAGTCGGGCCTAGCTCCCCGAGAAGGGTCCCCACGCGATGCCGTCCCGGACGTCATCCGTGAGTAGAGTGCTCCCTTCTCTCCTCCCAAATTCCTGCCAAGTAACCAAGGGAGTAGGGTATCTCTCTAACATACGACCACCATAGGTACGTCGGTTCTATCGGGCCCATCAACACCAGACATGCAAGCGAGTACGTTCAAACTTATCCACATGGGCCGGACACGACACGGTCCTTGTGTGCACGAGACGGGGCTACAACCTTGAAGACTCTTTCGGTCCTTCCCTTTCCACCTAGTTGCCCGTCCGGCCTCCAATTTCCATTCTCTTCTCAATACTTAGCATCGTGTCCAAAAGTGAATGTCCTATCTACGAGTGGTCTCCGTACCACTCGACGGATCATCGCCCTATTTATGCAAGCATCTAACGTAGGGCAAGCGAACCAGGATAAATAGGATCCTCATCGCATGCTAGGGTTTTCATCACAACTCCTGTAGACCTAATGCACAATACGGACCTACAAGCATAGTGATGAAAATAAAATACTTAAATTAAAAGGTTGTGCACCGGGGCTTGCCATGAGCTTGACCCTGAACGGCTGGGTAAACAATAGCAGCAGCTTCGGCTCCTCCTCGCCGGTTACCACGTTCACCACCGCAGCTACATGATGCAAAGGTGATGTGTAAATTTTTGATAAAAACATGATACTCGAATATTTTACTGAATACGTGCGGATTTCATTAATCACATGTAATTCATGAGTATAAATTAACTTGGTGTCCAGCGAGGTGAAAATGATTTAAGGTGATTATTTAATTTAATCTCCTTCATCAACTCCCATGAAGCATTTAAATCATTATCACATGTGCAAGGAAATAATCCAATAACTTCTAGCAAAACTAGGAAAAATAGCAATTAAACTGTCTCTGGTTCTTAAGCACATGTTATAGATAATAACTGAATTAGGCTTCATAATTTGGGGCAATCCAATAATTAATTAAGCCATAATCTTAAATCTCCAAAAAGGAAATTAGCTCAATTAATTTGCCTCTGATAATGTAAATCTAACTGCACCATTAAATAGTACAAGTCTCAAGGATTCCAACAAACTTTGGTTTGCAATTTTTCGAGCTCTGGATCAAAAGATATGAATTTTTGAAGTTTACTCATTTTTCTGATATTTTAATTAATTTCGGGAAAAAGGAAAAGGGAGTGCATGTTCATGGGCCAGCCTGTGGCAATAAGGCCCAGCTCACGTGCGCGGCCCACGGACGGCGCGCGGCCCAGCGCGGCAAGCAGGCCGCGAGTGCAGCGCCCAGCCCAGGCTGCACCACGAGGCCAGCTCGAGCTGCAGCTCGGCCATGGTGGCCGGGGCGTTCGGAGATGGCGGCGGCTCGCCGGAACAAGACCAAGTGAGCACCAAAAATTGCAAATAAAATATCAGTGTGTGCAAGAGTTCGATGCGCATCCATCTGTGGGGGTACCAAGGTCAGGTGCTCACCGGAGTATGGCCGGCGACGAGGCACGCGTGAGCTCAGGATCCGACGACGTTCGGCGAGGTCGTACGCCGTCGAGGAAGCACCAAATCGAGCTCCGTTTGTTCCTCGAGCATCAGTGTAACGTGGAGAAGAGCGGCATCAAGTCGGTTGGCGGCGGAGTTGGGTGTCGGAGGCGGTCGACGGGCGAGCAGGGCGGGCCGGCGGGTGATGGCCGGGGAAAAGCTGAAATCCGACGATCTCTTTGGATAAAAAAGAGGGGAAACGGTTCAGGGTTGTTCTACACGCAGATGCGCACACACAGGGAGAGGAACCAAGCGAGATGGCTCACCGTGCTTGGGGAATTTCGTGATGAAGCTCGAGGTGGCCGGCAATGGCGTCTTGACGGAAAATCCTTCGATTCGTCGCGCTCAGACAGCCAGCTGGGTTGAGGCTTCACAGGAAGCTGAGGGAGAGCAAGGCGGAGCCGTTGGCCGTCTCGGTTCGGCCGGGGAGTGAGCAGAGCGGTGGCGCGCGGCGATTTTGTGCAGGGCGACAATGGCGACCGGTGGAGCTTCGCTTGCTTTGCTGCTGCGCAAGTGGGGGAGGAAGAGAGGGAGCAGCAGATGGGGAGGGAGGAGCGGCAGGGGAGGCCGGGTGAGGGGCGCCGGGTGGGGGCTCGGGCTCAGAGGGAGACGGCCACGTAGAGAGGCAGCTGGAGATCGACTCCTGCTGCGGTCGTCCGTGAGGGAGAAGAAAAAGAGAAGAAGGCGCTGACGTGTGGGTCCCGCAGTATATTCCATAGTATTTTTCTTTTTCCTCCGAATTTCTAATTGTGGTCCGAACCGATTTTGAAAAATCAAAAGCATGGCCTTCTCGAGCTCAAAAATTAAAGGCGATAATTTAGTTGAAAAGTATAACTCAAGAAAGTGACATGCACGAAGAGTTTGCCCCAAAATGCTTTCTAGACTAATTCTGCAAATTCAGAGAAAAGGCTTAAATGCTAAGTTTGTCTGATTTATTTGGGGTATCAAACCTTGATGAAATCCAGTAGGGTTTTGTCCTAGATTTTTCATTTGACATGCCCTACAACATATATTTTTGGTTGACCATACTTATGTTGTAGAAATTTGAATTGTAGTTCAAACCAAAGTGTTTTTGAATTTATTCAGTGCCCAAAACACTTTTCATGTCAATGATACTTCTTGGGTAGGTTAATCCAGCCTTGAGATTAGTTTTAAAAATGCTAACTCGAAAAATTAGGACACGGAGTGTCACAGATGTCAGGATAAGGACATGTTATTACTAATCTCTGAGCGAGTCAATTATCAATTTCCAATTGCCCGTTGGTTCTATGTTAAAAACATCTGTTGTGGATGGACAGTTGGTGTTTTGGAGAGAAGCTAACATTTGGAGTTTCCATGCACAAAAGGCTGTCTTATCATTTGTTTGTAATGTCACGTTCATAATATAACGTCTGGGATACAGACTGCTGCTTGAGAATGAGTTTACTGAGTTAGGTTAATCTTGATCTTACTGTCTCAATTCAGTAGTGTTTCTCGTGCTATGCTTGGTGCTCATTTGTTTACTACTCCAGCTTAGCAAACTACGCACTTGGCATCATGACTTCTCCCGGTTCAGTCCCATTATGTGTATGGCTGCTTCTACTGGAAATTTATCCACATGAACAAGTTGCTCAAGCTTGATATGAGTACAATGAAGTTTTCCACTCATGACCTCCCACCTGATCATGTTGAGCGGAATGTTATCTTTCCGGAGGCTGGGGATGGCAAGCTTGCGATGTTCAGTCAGATGTATGGTGGTGCATCTTTGGACTACCACAACTTTTTGCCAAATGACAGTAAGAAGGGTGGTCTGTGGCATATGAAGAATATACAGTCCAGTTGCCCTCTGATTATGAACGCCACATGCTTCATCATCGATCTGAAGGACACATGTTCCTTTTTGGCCTGCCAAATGTCGAGGCTAGCTTATTTTTCACTTGAGACGAATACCTTCAAGATTCAGAGACCCGTTGGAATAAACAACCCTGTGATTGTGATCCCATATTCTGGATTCCCGCCAATCATCTCGCCAAGGAGTATTCAAGAATCTTCAATTTTTACTGTGTTGTGCACTTCTCAAACCTTTAAAGTTGTTGTCAATTAGTCATGTGACTACGATGCTAAATTCTATATCTATAGTGCATATGTATGGCCTTTACACCTTTCACTTCCAGTCTTCCATACTTATACAAATTCCCTAAACATTGTCTGAACTCTAAAGCATAAAGTTTTGGAAGAACAGTGGACACTGAAAAGTGTAGGTTTATGGAACACACATTCTCTTGTGTCTCTAGGTGGTACAAACCTGCTTGCAGGTTTGAGGTATTAATTATATCATGATTTCTTAGAGCAAATGTGCTCTGTAGTTGTAGCCTTAGGCATTACTGAACTGCATTGTTGGCCTGCAAAAAGGTGTTCGGTTTAGCTTATTGGTCCTTCAGAATTGGCCTATGATATAAGCCTAAGCTTACCCATAGTCCTGCAGTTAAAATGGGCTTTCGCTTGTGTAGACTCTCATCTTTTTCTTGTTCAATTCTGCTGAAGTCCATTGAACAAGTAAATCACTGGAGCTACTTCATTTTTCTTATTCATTGTCTTCTTAAAACTGCAAAGTAAAGTATATCGTTGGAGCTGCTTCCTTTCACTTGCTTCATCGTATTTTGTAAAACTAAGATGTAATTATGTCATATGACAACTCGTGTTTGAGGTATCGGAGTTTGGTTAATCTTGATGTTTTTGCTGTCAGTAGTATTTTTTTCTATGCTCATCTGTTTTTCTTTGCTTGCACACTATACACTCCACAACATTACTTGCACTGAGTACTTATATACACTTTAATGGTTGATTAGGTAAACTGTCTTCTATTTCAAACGTCATATTTCTAAGACTCAGGAGTTTTGTCTCGTAAGATATATCTCTCAGATACACTTATTTGTTACCTAGCACCTGATATGCTGCTTTGGTTGCCTTCTCTGCTTGATCCTGATTCTTTGCGAGAATGGGCGAATGCGTGCATGCAGTCCCAAACGTACGACGGTGCTCTGAAGCTGCATTGCAGTGCTCCCTCCAAAATCTAAATGAAGGGATGAATAGAGGAATTTGAGTCCATGTAAACAACCAATGCCCATAACGAACTGTATACAGATTGACAGCTTTCATTAAAAACTGTCCTGACTCTTGATTATGAACGTTATTATAGACATATATAGAAAGGTCCCATATACACATATTACACGTATGTTTAGTCTGATGGCACCGTTCCTTTTTGCAATATATACTAGAGCTGAGTTTGTTCTCATCATGCGTGTTTCATGCTGGACACTACGACTTTCAAAAAGGGACTCAGTAGAATAGACTACCTGCAATTGAATGCCCATATTTTGTCCCACCAAGGACGATTCAAGGATTTGAAATGGTAAATGTTAGTTTTAACCATTGTTAGTCTTTATGGTGTTATGTGATTCTCGGACCTTTTAAGTTAATCATGCTACCGAAGTTGAACTCTAGTTGTAAGTGCCTGTCATTTACACCTTCCACTAGCTGCCTACTATGCTTATACAATTTCTAACATTAGTTGAAAATATGGGTCAATTTCTTGTATGCCATTGCAATTTCCTATAAACCCTTATTTGTCATCGCAAAACACCTTATCCCATCTATACCATTGTGTTGCAATTTGTTGCCCTTATATGCCATCCACGTCATCTCATTTTTTTTCTAGCCAACGAAATGACCAAACTGCAATTGGGGGATTGATGCATTTTTGGCTGTTTAAAGCTTGGATCATGGCATGGAAATGGGCCTGGTACTAGCCCAGTACACATATGACATGAGCCCACTTCACTCCGCTTCAGCAAACTGACAAACCCTCGATCCCCTTCCTTCCTACGCCGCCGGCGGGAGCCTCACCGGCGATGGCGTCGCCGATTCGCCTGACTTCTTCCCATCTCCAAGCCACGGAGTCGCAGAGGCTTCCTCCGGAACTCACCGCCGACCTCCTGAGGGAGATCTTCCTCCGCGTCGCCTCCCCCGCCGACCTCGTCCGCGCCGCCGCCGCCTGCGTCTTCTTCTGCCGCCTCATCGTCGACCCGCCCTTCCTCCGCAAGTACCGATCTCTCCACCAGCCGCTACTCCTCGGGTTCATCGACCCTGATGGGCTGCACCCCGTCCAGGCGCCCCACCCGAACGGCTCCGCCGCCCGCGCTTTCGCCCGCACAGTCGACTTCTCCTTCGGCTACCTCCCTAGCAAAGGCAATATCATCGATGTCCGTGATGGCCGTATCCTCGTCAAGCTCTTCGGTGGCCACAAGACCAGCATCTCAACGGGCGACCTCGCTGTTTGCGACCCCGTATCCCGGCACTTCCAACTGGTGCGTCCTGTACCCGATGGCCTACTCGCCACTGCCCAGACCCAGACAGGCGACATCATCAACTTCCAGACCTTCCTCGTCCCTTCTGAAGACGTGGAGGATACATCGTTCAGAGTGATGCGCTGCATGCTTGTCAAGGCAGGGTTGGTGCTACTTGTGTTCTCTTCACTGTCTAGCTGCTGGAGTGTAGTTACATCGATCAGTTGGGATGCTCTAAGTTTGGCAGCACCAGAAGTCTCATCAGACCCACCATTGTTGGTGTCGCGCTGTCACTTCTATGGCTGCTTCTACTGGAAACTGAACGGCACTGACAAGTTGCTCAAGCTCGACCTGAATGAAATGAAGTTTTCCACTCATGGCCTCCCCACTGGACACACTGAGCGGAGAGTTGTCATTGTTGAGGCAGGGGATGGCAAGCTTGCAATGTTTAGTCAGAGTTATGAAAGGCAGTCTTTGCAATATTACACCTTTACGCAGGATGGCGGTAAGAAGAGTTGCGGATGGCGTAAGAAGAATACAGTCCCGATGCCATCTCACTATGAATGTACAATGATGGATTGCCAATCTGACGAATACATTTTCCTTTATGGCATACCAAAACTTGAGCGTATCTCACATCATGCGTGTTTTGCACTTGAGATTAAGACTTTCAATGTTGAGAAACTCAATGGAATATGCTTCCCCGCAATTAACGCCCCATACTTTGGTTTCCCACCAATAATTTCACCAAGGAGGTTTCATGGCAATGAAATGGTAATACAATACTTTCTTTTTATCCAGTCAGTCTTATATGGTGTTTTATGTTTTCTCAGACATTTGAAGTTATTGTTATGTGGCTGATGGTGAACTCCATTTACTAATGCTGAACTCCATTCACTGATGCTGAACTCCATTTCTAGTTTATGTGTATTCTCCGAAGCACATCGGTTAAGAATTCTGATGTTACCTTCTTTGGATAGGCTTATGGAACTCCATTTTTGTAGTACTTAGATTTGTAGCTGGGATGGGCTAACCTGCTAGCAGGTTTTAATCACAAATTGTCTCATGATCCAGTAGAATGACATAGCTCAGTGGTAGTACGCTTAAACAAACAGTATTGCCGGCAGGCAAAATACTGTCTGCTTGAACTTATCTGGTCTAAAAAAGGAGTGATGAGATAAGACTTAGCTCAGCCATGGAGTCCTTTACTTTTAACAGGCTTCTTTCAGTTCATCCCATGCACTTACCTGGACTGTCATCTATTTTCTTGCTTGAGATAGCTGGAGTCATGTTCTTTTTAAAAAAAAAAAAAAAAATTGAAACGAGCTGCAGTCTATGGCACAAGTAAATTCAGAAGCTATATCATTCTGTAGCCACAATCTTTTGTAATCTGCAACTTGATAGGTGGTCAATTTTGCATTCCTTCTTCTTTTCCCGGTATAATAGCATACATGTTTGTTTTTCAAGTCCAAGCCCCTGATTTGAGATGGATCCAAATATCCTTCCAAAGTTCAACTTGTGTGTTGGCTGTAATTGTTGAAAGTAAATGCTTTCACTGCATCTTTAGTGGTAGTCTTACCTGCATTTGTTCAATTACAGGATTAGGTTTGCATCCAGGCCTTTCGGTTTCTTTGGTGCTGTGCTGCTGGTGTGGAGGAGTCGAGTAAGGTGGTGATGACTGATGATACAGAAGCCTCATTTGTTGCACTCCTACTTGGTGTTTTCAGTTACCTTAAACTCTACTTGTAGTATGTTTAAACCGGTTCGATCTGTTGTACCTACCAAACCTGGTTTGTCTGTGTTTGAAGTGTAAATGATGATGAGGCAGTTAGACAGGCCTTTCGTGTTGCACTTAAACTGTCGAACCCTTTTCAGTTCGGTGACCTAGCTGGTTTATGCATTTGAAGTGCTACCATTCTGACATGCCTGTAATTGAATCAGAAAAATTGAACTACTCTATATGCAGCGCTTATTATTTGAACCACTTTTTTTTTGCACTGGTTATTTTGCACCACGGTTAGGAAATGGGATCAAGCCTAAGCAACGTCATGCGGTTCCTTTGAATAGTTTCATTAGAATGGAAAATGTACACGTGGATACATTTTTTTCACAGATTCTTTAAACGTTCTATATGGGCAACTGAAACATTCGTCTATTGGAGGACACAATCTGTCCCTTATCAAATGAACTTTAGGATAATATTGTCAATTCACTTTAAAAAAAAGTATTGTCAGTTCGATATAGATTATAAAAAAACACATATTGTGTTCTTTGAACAACGTTTTATCAATAAAAGTTTAGTAGCACTTACGTACTTTTTAATGTTGCATTAGTTGTTTAGTAGCACTTACCATTTACATTTTAATGTTTCATTAGTCGAAGAACACATCATCGATTCAGGCTTGTGCTTCAACCCAAACTTGGCAGAAAATTTCGATTTAACCTTTAAGTACAGGTCCAAAATTGGTCGAGCAAATTTTGTTTTTAAGAGCGGGCTCAATGATTGATCGAATTATGATAGATGGTCCGGGTAATTTCCCGGTACACTTTATGAACTGTCATCAGCCTAGTTCACTCCGGTCGCCTACTCCATCAGCGCCGAGCCCTTGTGCTACCGACCAGACCCTCGATCCCCTTTTCCTCCCTACGCCGCCGGCGGGGAGCCTTGCCAGCGATTGTGTCGCTGGTTCGATCGGCCCCTTCCTTCCTCAAAGCCTTCCTGGTCCCTTCGGGAAGCTGGAAGAGAAATCATTCAGAGTGATCATGCGTGTGCGTGTGTGCGTGTGCGTGTGCGTGTGCGTGTGCGTGTGTGTGTGTTTTGTTAAGACAGGGCTGGTGCCTTTTGTCTTCTCTTCAGGCTCTGGCCGCTGGAGTGTTGCTACATTGACCAGCTGGGATGCTCTTGCCGTGGGTTGCCCGTTGCGGATGCTTGTACCAGGCCGTTAGGTAGGCCATTATGTGTATGACTGCTTCCAAGGGAAACTATTCGGCATGGACAAGTTGCTCAAGCTTGACATGTCTACAATGAAGTTTTCTGCACATGACCTCCCGCCTGATCATGCTGAGGATCGGACTGTTTCCTTTGCGGAGGATGGGGATGGCAAGCTTGCGATGTTCAGTCAGATGCATGAAAGCACATCTTTGGAGTATTACACCTTTTTGCCAAACGACGGTAAGAAGGGTGATGAGTGGCATATCAAGAATACAGTCCTGTTTCCCCATGATTATATATGTCACATGCTTCGCAATCAATCTGAAGGATACATATTCATTATTGGCATACCAAAAGCCGAGGCTAATTCAAGTCTAGCTTATTTTTCACTTGAGAAGAAGACTTTCAAGATTCAGAGACTTGTTGGAATAAACTACCCTGCGATTGATACCCGTATTCTGTACTCCCACCATTTATACTTGTGCTGTTTCTCTTTTTCTTTTTCACACTTAAACTTGTCACTTGTGCACCTTGTCTTTAGGCACCCCACAAGCACAAAATATAGGGGGAGCTCTCTCACATGTTTGTGTGGCCCATGCATCGCTTTAGGGGAGCTCCGCTATATTTTGTTTGCCTTTTTTGTTCCTTTCGTATTCGATATCGTTTATCCCTTTTAATTGTTTGTCATCAATCACCAAAAAGGGGAGATTGAAGATGCACTAGGCCCCCTAGTGGGTTTTGGTGATAAATGACAAATGATTAAAAGCTCTAATGTGGTTATTGAGTCATTGTGCAGGACAACAAAATGATAGTATCCACAATGTGAGAAAGTAAACCCCTCAATTAAAAGGTTGAAGTACTCAAAGAGTCAAGATGACAAGTTTAGATTTATAGCTTCTTGAGTATAGGTGTGCCAAACTATTAAGAGGGGTGAAGTGATCTTACGTGCTGGAAAGAATGTGCTCTAGGTATTCTCAAACAACTTGGAACCAAAATACCAACTCAACCTCGATCAAAAAGCCTATCTTTTCCTATCTTCTCCACACCACGGAAGTTCCGTCCGGGCTGACGGAAGTTCCGTCGGTTCCAGAGAGTTTGAGACGGAAGTCCCAAATGTGACGGAAGTACCGTTCCTAGGGTTTTCCAGTTCAAATCTTGCTCGACGGAAGTTCGTGCGGGCTGACGGAAGTTCCGTCGGTTCCAGAGAGTTTTGGACAGAAGTTCTAACTTGAACGGAAGTACCGTCCTGGGCTTTTCGCAGTTGACCTAATAGGGTGACGGAAGTTCCGTCACCCACGGAAGTTCCGTCAAGTCCAATCATTGACTTGAGCAACGGAAGTGGAATCGTGAGATTTTCTCTCCCTTTCCATTCCCTAGAGTTTTCAACTCACCACCCCGACGGAAGTTCCGTCGATGACGGAAGTTCCGTCGGTGGCGAATTTAATCCATTTGCTTTTAAGTGTTGTAATTTCAGGTTTTTATCTAGATTGCCTATTCACCCCCCTCTAGGCAACTTTCAATTGGTATCGGAGCAGGTCTTCTCGAGAAGAGCTTAACCGCTTGAGAAGAAAAGATGTCGGGGGAATTAGTTGGAGGGGACAAAAGTCCCAACAAGAGAGGGGACACCGATGAGGAAAGAAATCCATTTGCCAAGGATGGAACAAGTGGTGGGAAGTTGGACACAAGGTACAACTTCAACTATAATGATGTGGCAAATGTGAATAGTGGTGGTAGTGGACGACTACCGTGGTTTGATGGAAAAGATTTTAGTTGGTACAAGCATAGGATGAAGATGTACTTGCTATCAATTGGTCCGCCCGTGTGGGAAGTGGTTGAGAAAGGATATGTGATTGAGGATGAGGAGAGACACACCGTCATGGACAACATCAACATACATCGCAATGCGCAAGCCGTGTCGGCAATGCTCTCGTCTTTGAGTGCTAAAGAGTACTCCAAGGTATCCCGACTAGAGAATGCCAAAGCTATATGGGACAAGCTCATTGCAGTTCATGAGGGAGTCGATGTGGTGAAGAAGTCAAGGATGCAAGTGCTGAAAAATCAATTCAACTTCTTTGTGATGAAGAAGGGCGAAGACCCTCAACAAACACATGATAGGCTCTTGGATATTGTGAATGAGCGAAGGTCACTTGGAGATGACGTGAGCGAACAAGAAGTGAATCTCAAGCTTCTAATGTCACTAAGAGTGTGGAACTCCACACTTTGCACCATCATTGAAGAAAAGGAAGGTTTTGATGGATTCTCCACGGATGAAGTAATTGGGAGAATCCTTGCTCACAAAAGCCGTGACGACGAGGGAAAGAGAGTGAGTGTGCTAATTGGAGATGAGAGCACAAGCAAGCAAGATGTGGCACTCAAGGCCAAAAAGAAAGAAGTTGTGGAGGTAGACCAAATTGAGATTGAAGAAGACAATGAAGAGCTTGCCTTATTTGTGAAGAAGTTTGGCAAGTTCATGATCAACAACGGGTTTACCAAGAAGAGCTTTGACAAAGCAAGGGCAAGAAGATCAACAAGAAAGTGCTATCATTGTCATGACCCGGGGCATCTCATTGCGGAGTGTCCTCAACTCAATGGAAAAGAAGAGAAGAAGGAGAAGTTCATTAAGAAAAAGAACTTCAAGAAACCATTCAAGGGTCAAGCTCATATTGGCCAACAATATGTCTCCGATGATGATGAAGATGATGATGAAGATGAAGAAGGAGGAATTGCCAATCTTGCATATGGCCTAACACCGGCCAAATCATCACTCTTCAACAACCTCACCGACGATGAGGATGACACTCCCAAATGCTTCATGGCCAAAGAAAACAAGGTACAAACTAAACCTCTTGTCAATTCCTCTAACAATGATAATGAGGAGGAGCTAGTCCCCTCCTTGCAAGATATGGTGAAAATGTTAGGGATAATGCAAGAGAAGGTTGAAGAGAGCGAAGAGATGGTGGACAAACAAGAAAACATGCTTATCAAGAAGCTTGATGAGATTAAAGAGTTGAAGGTCTTGCTTGAGGAAGAAAGAAAGAAGAACGAGGAGTTGACTCTTTGCCTTACTAAGGTAAACAAGTCAAATGCTAAGCTTGAAGACATCAACCTCTCACTCCAAACAAAGTGTGAATCTCTTAAAGAGAATCACAAGTTGTTGGAAGGAGAGATTGAAGTCCTCAAGAGTAGCACATTGACGCACAAAAGCAAGGTTGAGTCAATGCAATCCTCATCAAGAAAAGAGTGTACAAGATGTGAAGGTGTTGACATTGACAACATTGCCACCGATAAGGTGACAATCAAGGATCTCACTAACAAGGTCAAGAATCTTGAGAGAGCGGCTCAAGTTGAGCTAGCTAAGAAAATTGTTAGTGAGGAAAGAAAGTTCAATGGCAACAAAGGCATTGGATTCAAGGAGCAACCCAAGAAGAGATTCAACAACAAGACCAACATGAATCAACCAAAGCAAGTTGCTCAAACCAAGCACGTGAAGAAGGCCAAAACAACACAAGAGCTCAAAAAGAAGAGCTCACCCGTATCCTTCTATGTGTATGATCGTGCAACATATGAACTAACCCATGGTGCTCATGGGAAAGTAGTTGCAAGATTTGTTGGGCCACACTATGCAAGGTGGAATCCTTGTGTGTGGGTGCCCAAAAGTGTTGTTTCTAAAGTTAAGGGACCCAAGCAAGTTTGGGTGCCTAAATCTTGTGCTTAATTGTGTGTAGGGATACTCCTCGGGCGGTTCAATATGGGTACTCGACACCGGGTGCTCAAATCATATGACCGGGGAGAAGAAGATGTTCTCCACACTTGACAAAGACAATCTACCAAGTGGGAGTATATCTTTTGGAAATGATCAACAAGGAAAGGTAATTGGTCGTGGTGGAATTCAAATCACCCATGACCTTTCAATTAGTAATGTGTTTCTAGTGAAAGGTTTAGGGTACAACTTAATGTCCATATCACAACTTTGTGGAATGGGTTTTAATTGTCTCTTTACCGATGAAGGCGTGACCGTCTTTAGAAAAGCGGATTCCTCAATTGCATTCAAAGGGTACTTGGAGGATAAGATCTATCTTGTTGATTTCACCAACAAAGAGGATCCAAATCTAAGTGCTTGTTTGATAGCAAAAACCACCTTGGGTTGGTTATGGCATCGCCGACTAGCTCATGTTGGGATGAGGAATCTACATAAACTTCTAAAGGGTGGCCATGTCGTTGGACTAAAGGATGTTGCTTTTGAGAAGGACAAAGTGTGCAGCGCATGTCAAGCCGGAAAGCAAGTTGGAGCCAACCATCCATCCAAGACGATGATGACAACCACAAGACCATTGGAGATGCTTCACATGGACCTCTTCGGACCGGTCACATACCTAAGCATTGGCGGTAACAAGTATGGCCTAGTCATTGTTGATGATTATTCCCGTTTCACTTGGGTATTCTTTTTGAAGGATAAAAGTGAAACACAAGGTGTTCTAAAGAGCTTCTTGAGAAGAGCACAAAATGAATATGATGTGAAGATCAAGAAGATTAGAAGTGACAACGGCACCGAGTTCAAGAATACACAAGTCGAGGAGTACCTAGATGAAGAAGGCATCAAGCATGAGTTCTCGGCACCATACACCCCACAACAAAATGGTGTAGCCGAGAGAAAGAACCGTACACTCATTGAGATGGCAAGAACCATGCTTGATGAGTACAAGACTCCCGACACCTTTTGGGCCGAAGCCATCAACACCGCTTGCCATGCAACCAACCGATTGTATCTTCACAAGATATTGAAAAAGACACCCTATGAGCTTCTCACCGGTAAAATTCCTAACGTGTCGTATTTCCGTGTCTTTGGGAGCAAGTGCTTTATTCTTAACAAGAAGCCAAGGTCTTCTAAGTTTGCTCCAAAGACCAATGAAGGTTTCTTACTTGGATACGGATCAAATGTGTATGCATACCGAGTTTTCAACAAAGTCACCGGCATTGTTGAGATCACGCGTGATGTAACATTTGATGAATCTAACGGCTCTCAAGTAGAGCAAGTTAATCCAAGTGATGTAGGTGATGAAGCTCCTTGTGAAGCAATAAGGAACATGGCAATTGGTGAAATAAGGCCACAAGACCCAACTCAAGTGCAAGGTGATCCATCTTCTCCAAGTCAAGATGAAGATCCTCCACAAGATCCACAAAATGAACAAGATCAAGGTGGTGGCCAAGATCATGGTGACGATCATGATCAAGGCAACAACCAAGATCAAGAACAAGATGGTGGAGGTGATGATCATCAAGACGAACCACAAGAAGAACAAGAAGAAGATGCACCTAGGCCCCAACAACCCCGAGTGCGCCAAAGCATACAAAAAGATCATCCCGTTGATAACATTCTTGGTGACATTCAAAAGGGGGTAACCACTAGATCTCGAGTCGCTACCTTTTGCCATCATTACTCGTTTGTTTCCTCTTTAGAACCTCTTAAGGTGGAACAAGCATTACAAGACTCGGATTGGGTGGTGGCCATGCAAGAAGAGTTGAACAACTTTGAAAGAAACAAAGTGTGGTCATTGGTGGAGAGACCCAAGCAAAATGTTGTGGGAACCAAGTGGGTGTTCCGCAACAAACAAGATGAACATGGTGTGGTGGTGAGGAACAAAGCAAGACTTGTTGCAAAAGGTTACTCACAAGTTGAAGGTTTGGACTTTGGGGAAACATATGCACCGGTAGCAAGGCTTGAGTCAATTCGCATATTGCTCGCCTATGCTACACACCATGGCTTCAAGTTATATCAAATGGATGTGAAGAGTGCATTCCTCAACGGTCCAATTCAAGAAGAAGTGTACGTGCAACAACCACCGGGTTTTGAAGATCCGAAGAAACCTCACCACGTGTACAAGCTTCACAAAGCTCTCTACGGGCTCAAGCAAGCACCAAGAGCTTGGTATGAACACCTCAAGGGATACCTCATCGACAAGGGCTTCATAATGGGCAAGGCCGATCCTACCCTCTTCACTAGAAAAGTTGGAAGTGATTTATTTGTATGCCAAATATATGTCGATGACATAATATTTGGTTCTACTAACCAATCTTTCTGTGATGAGTTTGCCAAGATTATGACTAGGAAATTTGAGATGTCAATGATGGGGGAGTTGAAGTTCTTTCTAGGCTTTCAAGTCAAGCAACTAGAAGATGGAACTTTCATAAGTCAAACCAAGTACACCCAAGACATCCTCAAGAAATTTGATATGAGCAAGGCAAAGCCAAGCAAGACTCCAATGAAGACAAATGGTCATCTAGGATTGGACGTGAATGGGAAGGCGGTTGATCAAAAGGTATATCGCTCCATGATTGGCTCTTTGCTTTACCTTTGTGCATCTAGGCCCGATATCATGCTTAGTGTGTGCATGTGTGCAAGATTTCAAGCCGCTCCCAAAGAGAGCCACTTGGTGGCCGTTAAAAGAATCTTGAGATATTTGGTTCACACTCCAAACATAGGGTTGTGGTATCCTAAGGGCGCCAAATTCAAGTTAGTTGGCTACTCCGATGCCGACTACGCCGGATGTAAGGTAGATAGAAAAAGCACCTCCGGGACTTGCCAATTCTTGGGTAGGTCCCTTGTGTCGTGGTCATCCAAGAAACAAAACTCCGTTGCCCTTTCCACAGCCGAAGCGGAGTATGTTGCAGCCGGTAGTTGTTGTGCACAACTCTTATGGATGCGACAAACTCTTAAGGACTTTGGATACTCTTTGACCAAAGTTCCTCTCCTATGTGATAATGAGAGTGCCATCATGATTGCATACAACCCCGTTGATCACAATAGGACTAAGCATATAGATATCCGGCACCACTTCTTGAGAGATCATTCAATCAAAGGGGACATTGAGATTAGCTATGTGAGAACCGATAAACAACTAGCCGATATCTTCACCAAGCCATTAGATGAGAAAAGATTCTGTGAGCTTAGGAGTGAACTTAACATACTTGATTCTTCTAATGTGGAATGAAATCTTGTGCATTTTGGTGATATTGATTGTTGTCTTTATTCTCTCAAAAACTATTTGCAAAAATAAAGCTTATCTTTTGTATTGAAAATATTTGAAGTTGATCGTGTGATCATATTGCCCATCTTGTGGATATTGTTCTCTGTGGTTGATTGCTGGCTATCCACAAGTGAAGGCAACCCCAAGTTCCAACTTAGGTCTCTAAACTTCAAAACTTTTTCTCAAAATTTTTCCAAAATGGGCTGAACCAGGACAGGACGGAACTTCCGTTCCCTGGCGGAACTTCCGTGCAAAACTCTCTGGTTTTGACGGAACTTCCGTCAGGTGACGGAACTTCCGTCATATGCGGGTTTAAGGGGAACCCGACCCTTTCTTTTTCCTTCTTCTTCCTCATAACTCTCCACAGTTTCTCTCTCCTCCCAAACCCTAGCTCGTGAGCACCCGAGGCGATCTGCGATTTCAACCAAGGAAAAGCTCAAGTAATCCGTGGGAAAGCTTCCCCATCCCACGGCACTTCCGTTCCTCAACTTCTTCCGTGGATTCGCGCTCTCCTTCGCGTGGATTTGGTATGGATCTTGAAATCTCCTTTTTTCAAATCTTGGTCAATGCTAGTAGCTTGTTGGTCTATCTTGAGTAGAATAGCGTCTAGCATCTTAGTATACTCAAGTATTTGTCTAGCACTAGTGGGTAGAATAGATCTTGTGTTGGTTTGGTCAACTCCATGGGCGCAGTCCTGACAGGACGGAAGTTCCGTCGTCCCCGACGGAAGTTCCGTCTCGGCGAACTTCGCTCGATGAAGCTGCCCACATTGACACGTTACCTATTCTATTCGACCAAGCTCTTATCAATTCCTTCTTTCTTGCCGAGTATGACTCGTACCAAGCACGCGGGCAGGAAGAGCGGCGGGCCAACCATTAGGGAACCAAACCGTGATGAGGACATTGAGGAGGAAGTTCCCTCGTCGGAGAGTGAGGAGGAGCTGCCGCCTCGATCACAGCTCAAGCGCAAGAGGGTGATCAAGCGCACACCGCATCCCGACGGTCGAGGCAAGGGCAAGGGAGTTGCACGTGACCGGTCGAGGGCAGCCGCTGCAGGTGTTGCAACCAGTGATGTTCGTGTGAGGCCACCGGTCTACATTGGCTCCCACAGCCGATGTGATATGAGGAGGCATCCCGATGTGCTGGATGCGCCGAGAAGGACGGATCCCCGCAGTGTACGGGAGAAAGAGGCATCGGATCCGAGGTTTCACTTGTGGGGTCAACAAGACTATTACTACACGTTCTTCATTGACATGCGTAAGAAGTCTCAAAGGCTGCATCCACATCAATGGATTGATTGGCAGTACATGGAGAACAAGAATGATGCTATCTTTGATCAAGTGATAGATGCGTGCAAGGCCCGTGGAGTGTATGATCTCATGGCTTTCCGCTATGATTGGAATGAAGAAATTGTCCGTCGCTTCTATGCCACACTCTACATTGACACCGGCCGCCACAAGATAGTTTGGATGACTCAAGGACAGCGCTATGAGTGCAGCTAGCGAGTGTTTGCTTCTTATTTCAACCTGCCGAGTCCGACGAGAGATGATGATCATGAGACCATCATCAATGAGCAAACCATCCCCGAGTCGGCGCTGGCCTTTATGTATGAGGATGGCCCATGTGTCTATGGACAAACAAAGGGACTTCAGCCCTACTACTTCTACCTTAACAGGATCCTTCGCCGGACCATTGTGCCCAAGGATGGATACAATGACCAGATTGCTGCTTGGTCAAGGAATGTGTTAGTGAGGTTTGCACCCGACGCTGCTCCTTTTTGTGTCATGGGATTTATCTTTGAGGAGATTAGCAGGCGCAGCAGTGAATACTAGGATGACACTTCCCTATGCTCCTTGGATTATGGCTATGATTGAGGGAGTTACCCAGCTGACATTTGAGAAGGAATGCAAGCATCGTCCCCTGCAGCTAAAGCTAAAAGGAGGAGCAAAGAAGAAGCGCAGCACCCCAGCCCCGGTTGGTACCTCTAGCGAGTGCAGCTCCACGCCGGGAAGGCTCTCCCACTTCTCGCATCTTGAGCGTCCTCAAGTCTATCTTCAATGTGTGCACCGCAAATGCTGTTGATATCCACCGGACGAGGCAGGGTGTCAAAAAGAATGCAAGAAGGATGAAGAACTTCATGAGGTCACAGGGTGCTCGAGGTTTCCCCTCCAGGATCCGAGGAAGAGGAGGATGCACCCCCTCCTATTTATCGGTGGCAGCTCGAGGACTATGCTCCCTTCTTTGGTGGTGATGGCGGTCAAAGCTCCCATGCAGCCCATGCAGGAGATGAAGAAGAAGAGGAGGAGGACTTTGGCGGGCGAGGAGGGCGACGAGTGATTTTCCTCTCCTTCCTTTCTTCCTTTTTGGTGCCTTGATTCCAAAGGGGGAGAGAGTGAGAAAAGGGATACTTTCCTATCTTTGTGTTCTTTATCTATCTTAGTCATTGGAACTTATGGGAACTTATGTAGTCATTGGAACTTATTGGAACTTATGTAATGAACTATGTGATTTATGCTCTATTGTAATAGGGCTAGCTTCTTTAATTCCTCGCAAACTATGTGCTTGAATGATGGATGATGGTTGCTTAATGCTTTAATGTGGTGCCTTTTAGTTCATTGATATATGTGGCTTGCGTTATGTGGTGTGAAGCTATTCGCGCTTGTGCTGTTTCTCTTTTTCTTCTTCACACTTAAACTTGTCACTTGTGCACCTTGTCTTTAGGCACCCCACAAGCACAAAATATAGGGGGAGCTCTCTCACATGTTTGTGTGGCCCATGCATCGCTTTAGGGGAGCTCCGCTATATTTTGTTTTCCTTTTTGTTCCTTTCGTATTCGATATCGTTTATCCCTTTTAATTGTTTGTCATCAATCATCAAAAAGGGGGAGATTGAAGATGCACTAGGCCCCCTAGTGGGTTTTGGTGATAAATGACAAATGATTAAAAGCTCTAATGTGGTTATTGAGTCATTGTGTAGGACAACAAAATGATAGTATCCACAATGTGAGAAAGTAAACCCCTCAATTAAAAGGTTGAAGTACTCAAAGAGTCAAGATGACAAGTTTAGATTTATCGCTTCTTGAGTATAGGTGTGCCAAACTATTAAGAGGGGTGAAGCGATCTTACGTGCTTGGGAAGAATGTGCTCTAGATATTCTCAAACAACTTGGAACCAAAATACCAACTCAACCTCGATCAAAAAGCCTATCTTTTCCTATCTTCTCCACACCGACGAAGTTCCGTCTGGGCGACGGAAGTTCCGTCGGTTCCAGAGAGTTTGAGACGGAAGTCCCAAACGTGACGGAAGTACCGTTCCTAGGGTTTTCCAGTTCAAATCTTGCCCGACGGAAGTTCCGTCCGGGCCGACGGAAGTTCCGTCGGCTCCAGAGAGTTTTGGACGGAAGTTCTAACTTGAACGGAAGTACCGTCCTAGGCGTTTCGCAGTTGACCTAATAGGGTGACGGAAGTTCCGTCACCCACGGAAGTTCCGTCAAGTCCAATCATTGACTTGAGCAACGGCTCTTTTAGAGCCCACACTATATAAAGCTTTGACCTAACCCGTGAGAAGAGCTGCTGGTGCCTCGTGAACTCTCGGATCTTGCTCAAGCTTTCTCTCTCACTCCTCTCCACTCCTCTTGAGATCCAAAGCCATTGGAGTGAGCTCCCATCTTGATCCCAAGCTTGATAGCACCAACCCAACCTAAGAGCACATTCTTCCCTTAGCAACTAATCTCGTTCTTCACTTGTTACTCTTGGAGATTCGTTCTCCTAGATTGGCTAGGTGTTGCCCTAGAGCTCCCAAGCTTGTGGTGAGCCTTGGGAAGTTTGTGAAGGTTGAGATTCGCCTCCGCAAGGAAAGGAATCCAAGGAAGAAGAAGAAAACCAAGTTTGACCTTTGTGGTTGCTCGGGAGGATTAGGGTTGAAAGAAACCCGGCTCTTTGTGAGCTCCTCAACGGAGACGTAGGAACCTCTTTGTGAGGGGTTCGAACTTCGGTGAAAAATCTCCGTGCCTCTCTTGTTTGTTTTTTGTTGTGTGTTTGCTTGTTCATCTCTCGGGTGTGTTTTAGCCCGATCTACTTGTGTATTGCGTGTCTATTGAATTCCTGCAGGTATAACACTTTCAAGGCAAAAAGGAAGGTTTCCATTCAAGTGAAATCGTGAGATTTCCTCTCCCTTTCCATTCCCTAGAGTTTTCAACTCACCACCCCGACGGAAGTTCCGTCGGTGGCGAATTTAATCCATTTGCTTTTAAGTGTTGTAATTTCAGGTTTTTATCTAGATTGCCTATTCACCTCCCCTCTAGGCAACTTTCACATTTTCTGTTGCACTTCTAGTTTAGTCTCGATGTAGCTATAAAACCTAGTTGCTCTATGTATTTGAAATGCTCGAATGTGAAACTGTGGAATTAGGTGGTGACCGGACGTAGGCCTTTTATGCTGCACTTTAACATGGTGTTTCTTTTACTCTAATGGTATTCGATGTCGAATCCTATCCTGTCTGTTGTTGCTATCAATCCTAGCTGGTATCTGCATTTGAAGCACTACTATTTGTCGTCACTTCTATGATGTATGGACATATCTTGCAAATGAAAAATATCAGGCTGAGCTCTAGTTGCTGTTGGCAGTCTCTTTTTTATATGTATGTTACATAATCTGTCGTGGAAGCGCAGTTGTGGTTATGGAGAGTATGGCATTTTGGACTATCCGTGCACAAATAGGTCCAACGAGGCAGCATATTACAATGTTTGATGGTCAAATTGTGACACTTCGTGTGTTATGTGCTATAGTTGGGAGGTGGTGGTCTAGCTGCCGGTGACCTAGCTGGCCGGCTGCTGCTGTTGTGGAGGTGGTGGTGGCGTGCGGCTAGGGCAGGGCGCAGGGAGAGGAGAGACGTAGAGAGTAGAAAATAGGGACTAAGCCTTTCTTTTTACTTGATTAGATCCGATACAATCCTCTCATTATATAGAGAGGCTTTCTAGACTCCTAGGCAGCCTATTACAATTTATAGAAATACCTAAACATCTTAATTGTTAAGTAACCGTAGGTGGGCCTGGTGCTACATTGTCGTGTGGGTAATGTTCACGTGCATGAACATTACCTAGGTCAGCCTAATAGCACCCTGGTGGGCCATAGGCCCTTCTGCCCATAACACCACCGCCCCCGTCGAGAACCAAGCACACCCTTGTGCTTATAAACTCGCAGATGTTTACCATGGTTATGATCAAATGAGCTAAACCCACTTATCCAATTCCAACACACTTATCATCAAAATCACCGTGGTGCTCACGCAATAACACAAACCCCCGAACCGGAGAGCCCAATAGGCCCGCCCTGCCCGTGCCCATCGATCCAATGGGCCATAGGCCCTTCTGCCCGTAACACCACCACCCCCGTCGAGAACCAGCACGCCCTCGTGCTGGGTAGCCATGCTTCCATGAGTTGCAATCGCCGAACTGCAGGATGAAGAGTCCGACGAAGCTTGATGAAGACCGTCAAGTTGCCGAGGATGAAGTCGGTGAGGAGATTCGCTCGGTGCGGTCGACGTTGAAGAAGACAACGTAGCTTAAGTTCCCAATATCTCTTGTCGTAGCGAAGTGATACAAGGTTTGTAGCAGGAGTGCCTAGGGCAGCAATGATAATGCGAGCAACGCCGTAGTCAAAGTAGATAAGAAACTCATCTCTTGGAGGCTCGGTGACGAATGGCGGAGTGCCCTGTTCGAATGACGAGTAGAAATCCTTTGAAGGTGACGACAAAAGTGTCGTGTGGTCGTTGTCGTGCAGCTATCAAGTCGACGTAGTGGCCGAAGAGGATGCCGAAGTCGGTAGCCGAGAATGGGTCAATAGCTCTATCATGAACTTTGAAAGCCATTTGTCGAACGTGGAAGAGGTCAAGGCCTACAAGGTTGACAAAGCGAACATCCACCGATGCAATGCTTGTAGTAGGAAGCTCCACAACTTGGTGAAGCAAAACCTCCTCTCCATGCTGGAGGAGGGCGGCCAAAACATGATGGAGGCATGTTGAATATGCCGCGATGTAGAGGCACCCGCCGAAGAAGATGAGGTCATCACGGAGACTCCATATGGGGGCAAGGTCACTAGCGGAGATGCTCCCCACGAGGGAGGAGAGGCCCTCGGTGTCGTGGAGGATGGGGAGGATGTTGTTGACGTGGCGAGATCCCTCCATAATGGCCACCGATGTCGCCATTGGTGCTGGTGCAAGTGCCGCCCGTGGTGGAGGAAAAGCCGATGCTCGGATGAGGGTGGAGTGCCGAGATGTCCACTCGTGGAAGAGTTGTCTCGTATCGGTGAAAGCTCCGAAGCCCCATAAAGTTATGATGAAGAAGAGCCTCCTTGTCGTGCCAAAGCAGTGCCCAGGAGAGACAATGCAACCATGCTGATGTAGCAGCGATGTAGAGCCCATTATCGAAGAAGATCAGGCCACCTTGGCTGGTCCAAGCTCCGGAGAACACCAAGCTGAAGATGCGGGCCATTAGAGCCTCTCCAGGTGGAGCGATCCGTAGGTCCCGTTGTTGATGAAGGGCTGAGTTGTTGCTGACCAATAAGGCACGCCATCCGTCAATGTAGGACACACCGATGGCGCTCGGGGTCCGTCAATGGTGTTGTTGCTACCCTCATGGTGTTGAACACCAAGTGGTCGTCATAGTGGAAGGTGTTCTTGGGCAGAAACAAGAGCAGGAGATAGCAAGCAATAAACAACCAAATAAAAATTATAGGATGCTTACGCTTAGTTGTTCCCGGTTTGTGCTCCTTCCGAGAGTTAGGACCAATCAAAGCAAGTACACTCATTATGAATGCGAGGACCATCATATAGTTGTCCCTCAAGGCGTCCTTGTTGATAGCCGTTGCTAAGGTAGACCTCTTGTTGTTGCTGAGGAGAGGAGCTGTGGGCATTACGTTGATTTGCGTTAGGTCGTCGATCAATGTTGAAGGGACCACCAAACTTTCTTTGCGGCCAGGATCAGCAGCTGAATGAGCCTCAATTATTGTTGATTGTATCTCAACGGCATTGTCCACTACCAAACCGGCCGAATCTCCCACATGATTAATTTGTAGAGAATCTAAGGCAGATGTAGGTGTCGTGATTATTGCGCTCAGATCTAGAGGGTGCCATCGATAGGGTTGATCTCTAGTGGCACATCTGTTGTTGCTGTTGCGACGTCCTTTGGCGTGGTAGAGATCTGGTCGGTGATATCAACGATATCTAGCGCAGCCACAAGAGCACAAGTAACATATGCGAAGACATCGGTCGTTGGAGCCGGGACATTGTTCTCTAAAACAACGATCCGTAGGGGTGCCAATGGGGTGAATTGAGGTATGGGGGATAGCAGATCTGCGATGTCCACAATGGTAATGGCCTCCGAAATAGCCAATGGCAACCGATCTGCAGAGTGAACAGTACCAGTGTGCGAGAATCTCGATTGGCGGGGCCAATACGATGTTCTCCATAGCGGAAACTTCTAGATCCGGCATGTGAATAGTATCCGGGGTATTGTCCACAGCGTGAATAATCACCTTGCCATTGATTTTGGAGCCGGTAAGCGAGATTTCCAGGGGCAGATCTGTTGTGGTAGCTATGTTGTGGTTGGGGTTGATGGCGATGACGTTGCCTCCTTCTTGGCATTGTTAGTGGCGATGTCGGTGGTGGATTCGCCGTAGATGCCTGCGATCGCCTTTTCGCGGCGTCAATGGCCGGTGACCGGCGAACGGCTTCTTCTAGCTCACGGTGCTTGGCTTGGAATGCCGGGGTGTTGTTGAGGATGGCGATCGTCTCCATGTGGTGCTTCATCACCATCTTGAGGCCTCGCGAAATACTTCGTGAACAGACCGTTGGAAGAAATGGTGGTGGTGGTGGGTGATCAAAACAAGGTCTCCGAATACCGGGTGTTATGTGCAATAGTTGGGCTAGGGCTACCGGTGACCTAGCCGGCTAGCGGCTGCTGTTGTGGAGGTGGTGGTGGCGTCACTACTAGAATTATGCTCTATAGCGGCGGACACCCTTTTTACCACAGTGGCCGACCACTCGGGCATCCACCGCTAAGTGGCGGTACAAAGAGGTGTCCGCGACTAAGAGTGGAAAATAGTCGCGGACACCCCGAGCCCGTGACAAACGTGGCATTGGGCCCGCGGCTAACGAACGTGCGGAAGGAGCGGACCCCGTCGGCCCCGCATCTAAGGCCCGTAACCTGTTTAGCTGCGGGCCCGACAGTCGAGCCCATCGTAGTCGGCAGCACCCTCCTATAAATAGTGGGGGTGCCGCGCCGCACCGCAACTTATCCGCGTGCCGCACCGGCACCTAGCTAGGGTTAGGGTTTAGGGTTAGGTGGCGGCGCCGCCATTCCTCTCCTCTTCTCTTCCTCCTCTCCTCCTTCGCCTCCTCTCGCGTCCGGCCATGGGTCGCCGCTGCTGGGGCCGTTCCAAGAGCAACCAGCGCTCCCGGGGCCGGGCGTTGGTCCTCGCTAATGCCTCGCCGAGCAGCCGCCCGACGGGTCTTCCTCCGGCGGCTCTAGCACCTCCGCCTCCGGCCGCGGGGGAGGCTGCGGCTCGAAGGCGCCGGCGGCAGCCGTAGAGGCGTTCTGCGTGCCGCCTCCACCTCCTCCGGCTGCGCCCGCTCCACCTCCGGTGGCTCAAGATCTAGCGGCAGCGACGGAAGCTCCTCCTTCGTTGACTCCGGATCCGGAGGTTGCGGCTCCGGATCTTTCTCATCCGGTGGAGCCACACGTGGCGGCGGCTCCGGCTCCTCCTTCGGCGGCGGTTCGTGCCGCAACACGTGCCGCGTAAGGCGGTGGGACGGGATGGCGCCGGGCGACGCCGTCTAGGGCGTGTCCCAGCTGGGCCCGCCTTCTTTTGTTAGTATATTAACGTCGCCGGCCGCGGTCCCTAGACCGCCACTAGCGCCTTATTAGGCTAATGCGCCCTGGCGGGCAGTCGCGGTCCGTAGACCGTGACTACTTTTGGTTGTCATTAGTGACAGGGGTTTAGTGGTATTTAATGTGTCCGTCACCGATGGCCTTTTTAGCCCGCCACTATAGAGCGCTAATGTAGTAGTGCATGCGGCTAGGGCAGGGCGCAAGGGAGAGGAGAGGCGCAGAGAGGCTAGACAGGAGAAAATAGCGAGTAAGCCCTTCTTTTTACATGATTAGATCTGATTACAATCTTCTCATTATATAGAGAGACTTTCTAGACTCCTAAGCAACTTATTACAATTTATGAAAATACCTAAACATCTTAATTGTTAAGTAACCATAGGTGGGCTTGGTGCTACAGTGCCACGTGGGTATTGTTCACGCACATGACCAGTATCTAGGCCGGCCCAGCAGAGGTATTTATGGAAATACCTAAACATCTTAATTGTTAAGTAACCATAGGTGGGCTTGGTGCTGCAGTGCCGCGTGGGTACAGTTCACGCACATGAACAGTATCTAGGCCGGCCCAATAGGCAATAGCACCCTGGCGGTCCATATGCCCTTCTGCCCATAACATCGTGTTTACTGGAGTTTAGTTAATTTTGATGTTCTTGCTGTCATCTGTCACTAGTGTTTTTATCCGTGCTTATCTGTTTACTACTAGACAGCACACTATGCAGTGACAACATTAGTTGCAGGGAATATTGCTACACTTTAATGGTGATTAGATAACCATCTGCTATTGCAACGTCATATTTCTTGGACTTGGGGGAATGGGCGACGGTGTGCACACGCAGTCTTGGACGGCTGCAGTGCTCCCTCCAAAATCCAATGAAGGAGGATGAGTAGAGGAATTCAAGTCCAAGTACTTGGCCCACTCAAAACCACCGGTGTCCATAACGGCATGGCGCTCTACACAGATTTACAGTTTCCGTAAAATAAGTGTCCGGGCTCCTGAGGTTATTAGACAGACGTATATAAAAGGTCTCATATTCTACATGATACACTGTCTTGATCATCTTTGAGCGCCTCCTGCTGGTCCGTTCGGAGGCAAGAGGCTAGCAATTAATGGCGTCATCGCCTTATTCATGGCCCCGTCGAAGCCACTGCATGGCCTCCTGCGCAACCAACTGCCCTCATCGACGACATGTTCTAGAAAAGAATTGTTCTCACGGTACAATATCATATACTATTAATATATGGAATATTACATAATCCATATTGTTAGAACTTAATGTATCAAATATGATTACTATTCATCTATCAACAAATTTTATATCTTGAAATTTGTTGAATTTCTACAGTGCTTTGGGTCCATGACTAGAGGTTGAGTTGGTTGCCAGAAAATTATTGTGCAACATGGCAGCATGCCATTTAGTCCAGAATTTGACAGATTTGGTGATAGAAAATCGGTTTGACAGATAAATAGACTCCCACCAAATATTACATGATCTCCAATTTATTTATCTCAACGGGAAAGAAAAATATTGCAGTAACATAAAACAGTAGCAGTAGAATACTTTGACTTTCAATTGACAATACAAGAATACAAATATAAAACCATGCGAATTCGAATTGCAGTGAGAAAGCTATAAAAGAACTTGGACGTTCATCACACAAACAGAAGGTTAGTACTCCAAGGACTAAATTAATTAGTTAGCACTGCTGTATTCCCTTATTTTTTGTCTGGAAAAGAGATTAATGTAGCATATACTGCAAGAAAGCAGTACATATGAAAAGAATCTATTTATTAATAAAAGGAGATGACTTTTCCACCATGGTGCCTAGGAAAAAAGAGAAATAGGCTAGAAATTTCCACAAAAAAACAAAACATCTGGCCCTTAATCTCTTTGCCATGTAATATTAGACTAAATCTGGCCCTCCACGCTGGTCTGAGGTATTTGTCTAAGAAAACCACACAGATTGGTTTCCCTCTATTACCCTTCCCCTCACGATGCAACTTCTGCCGCACAAAGCACGATCCGCTGTGACATGGCGGCGGACGATCTGCAGCAACCAGCAAAGGCGAGCAGAACTGGAGCTCCGATCTGAACCATGCTTTTTCCCATCTACTATGTGGTATGATAGTTCTTGGCCCGCAAGATTTTAATACTAATCTACGTATGTACCCTGTGGAGATGAGAGGCGATAATGGTGACAAAGGTGCCGCCAATGCCTTCGCTGCCCACTGCCCAGGACTCCAATTACTCTCGCTTGGGTCGTTAATTAGCAACATTTGGCAGTACGCCAGGAATTCAACCAAATTTCTTACAGGCAGGAAGAACTTTGTGGGAGACACATAGAGTTCCATTTGCCAAGATTCCAACTGAGTTTATAGTTCCATAGTGGGTTAGAATATGCAGGTCGCCAGATGAGCATAGAAATCTATAGTGTCACACCGTGGGATCAGGTCATGTAGATAGTATCAAGTGTCAAGCTTTGGAAGTAAAAATATGGACAAGATTAAGTGCCTAGATATGCCACAGCCTCAACCTCATGGGTTAGAACAACTCGGTGAACAAGTTACTGCAAACCACATACATGCAATTTATGGTAAGCAACTGCATTTTGTTTATATATATGCTGGATTATTGAGTAGTTTGGTTGTTGAACTTTTCAGAACAATATATTTTAACTTGCTATATTTAATTGTTAAAAAAACAGTGGGTACGGGAAAAACTTTAAAACTTTTGTGGACATGATAAGTTTGGGCTCTCAAGTAAGTTTAATGATCTCATTCTCAATTAACAAGTGTTATTTGACTTGGTTGTACAGTACAATTTAACATTTATCTATGTATTAATAAAAGGAAATGACCCTCCCACCACTGTGGCTAGATAACAGAGAAATAGCCTCTAAATTCTGAGAAAAAAAAGAAAAACGTCTTGCCATTAAATCGGTCTCAAGTAAATGTGAATCGTTAATCAACAACCTATTGTCATGATATAATTTATTTTCTCACCTAATCCAAGACAGTGCTTCACCTCTTTCCACCTCTGACGTACATCCATCCCATCCATGACGTCGTGTGCTACAGATTGAATCGATTTGTTCACCATAGTTAGATATACTTTCTCTCGGTGGCCTGAAACTTGATGCTTCGCTACTCGCCATGGGGTAGACTATCTGTTCTGTCACAGATTTCGCCATGGACTGCTTGGGCGGGAACGACTGATGAAAGCAACACGGTGTTGTGTTTTATGCCTGAATTCGTTGCAGTGGCTGGGTGCTTGGTGATGATGGAACAACCAAACGTGAAGGAAAGCTACAGATGAACTTTATGCATGTGAATGCCTCATGTCAACGGCAACCCATTGACAAGTTCGTAAGAGTAAGAAAGAGGTAAGCATGGTTCCAACCCCTAATGAATTAATATCCATATATATAATGTCAGAGATAATTTTAACTTCTGTAATTCATCAAACATTTGACCTACTTGCCACGATTCTAGCTGCAATAGGTTTTTCAGAAGCACTTGTCAGTTGTCACCTATCAACAGGTAATAAGAGACAATCTGTTCATTTTTAGGCCTGCAGGTTACTTTACTACATTGGCATCCTTTAGTCTCAACACTACAGGTCAAAAAAGAATTTTCTGTAGGCGAGTCAATTATTTATTTTCCTTTATATGGGTGATTGTAACAAGGGTGACATCAGAAACTATTACAGTTAGCTTATATTTAGTGATTAATTCAATTTTATATTTATTAAGTGTGCTGAGAAAATCACAACGATCAGACAACTACACTTTTATGGAAGCATTTCTGTGAGTTCATTGTCTTGGGTTTGTCCTCTTCAGATAGCAATTAGATAATGTGTGCATGTGTTTATTATATCCGAGGTGACCAGACTCATGCAAATTTATCTTGTATACATAGATTAAATACAAAGATCTCCGTACAAGGACTCAAGTGGTTTCATCCAACTGACCATGCTAGGAATGTTTTATTACAGTTTTTGAGTGATATCACCTTTTCAAGGTTTCTTGACATGCAGTTGACTGTAATAGATCTGAATACATTATTATTGTGTGAGTTCGTTTACTAAATAATGTTAAAAAGCAAACTGATACAGTAACTCAATTGAAATTAACAACTACTATTTCTTTATCACAATGGGTGGCTATACAATTTTGACCAATCACAGTCAAATAGCTAAAATCATATGAGAAAACGTGAAATTTAATATAATTTCATGCAAAATAAACTACAAAATGTGAACCAGAATTTAGGGAGAGAACACATAGTTGAGGTGTGGTAATTAATCAAAATTTAGGGGTTATAATTTCTCCAATTTCTAATGTTTTTGTTTAGTACAAACATTGGATGTCTTTATGTCTAGCCCGTGCAACTGCACGGGCCATATGACTAGTTGGACTAAAGAGAAAGTACTAATTCTTTGGACTAAAGTTTATGTAGTATTTCCCATTCTTCTAGAAAAGGGAGGAGTAATGTAGCACTGAACCCCAAGTCCGGCCTCAAATCGACTTTACAATGATCTCAACTTTATTATTTCGACAAAGTATCCTGCGGATCTTTTGTCGCACATACTCGAGATGTGATACGGCTGTGATGGCTACTCTTTTCTGAAATATGGTGCTGTATTCGCAAAGCAACCTCACAAGTTTCACCGTATGGTATGCTTCACTGTCGTTCTTTATTTCTACTTCTTCAAGTGAATCTAACACGACATCATTGATTGCTGTCTCCTTTTGGTTTGGCGGCATTTGCATCGTCTTGACTTGCATTGAAATTGATCCTGAAAATAAAAAATAATATTCAATGTATATTAGAGCATTGTACATGCAAATAGGATCCTGCGGATAGGATCGAAGAACATGCGTATCGAGCCTTGGTAGTTCCTTGTACAGCCTTGCTAAATGTAGCCGTTACGGCCACCAAAAATTTTCCTTTTTCTTTTAAGAACATGCCTACTGTGTGACCGTGCATCCGTGATAGTGATAGATCACGGCATGGATCAACCATGAATCACTTTTTCACATAGAAAAGAATTATCGATCATGTTGTGTAAGTAAACCTGATACAGTTTTTTTATGTGCATGTTGTGATGTTAGATCATTTATAATCAACTTAGCCTTTTCCTCATTGCAAAAGAATTATCCTTTTTTCACGTAATGAACAACAGAAGAATAAAAAACTACCACATTATCCTTACATGCCATGATAATCGGAAATCTTGTTGTGCAGAGTAAGGAAATCCCGGAGTTGTGGGGGACGACCGGAGATATCCCATTTCTTCTTTCCTTTTTTTTGTTTCAATTTTTCTCAAGGGTTGTGATTGGTTTAAAGTCTTACCCCTTAACAGCATCTCCAACAATTCCCAATCCATATTTTTTTTGCGATAACAATCCATGTTTCCTAAAGCTATATTTAGAGATATCATAAAATTACTCTTCCAACAGTTCCCTATATCTACTCCCTAATTTATAAACTCCCAAAAAGCTCATTTTGGTTGCTACATTAGGCACATGTTTAACAACTCTCAACCCTAAAATATTTCTATAAAGTGTTGCTAGGACCCACAAAATAGGTTGATATAACTTTATTTATTACTATTTAGCAACCATATATTGGAAACTATTGGAGAAATCAATTATTTTTACTTCTTATATGTTTTTAGAATTTCTCTAAACTAGTTGATAGGAAGTAATTTTTTACATAACCATCGGAGATGCTCCAAGAGGTAATAGAGGTACCGTAACACATCCCATTAGGTTATAGTCTAAAACCGATGCGGCGTAGCCTCCGCATCCCCTTAGCATTATGGACCCCGTGGCCACCTCCCGAGCTTGACACGTCGTTTTCTGCCGGCGTGGAGACCACCCGCGACGTGCATGTCGCCCTCTCACCGTGACTCCCCGCGTGGGCCGTGGGCCGCGGGCCGCTGGTCCCCGCACGGGGAGGTCGGGAAGTCCGACGGGACAATGGTCGCACCCTCCTTCATCTTTGCAAGATCCGGCCTGGTGACACAGATTTGAGACCGCGACCGTGGCTCATGGTTAGGAGAAGCAGGAGGGGGCGCCGGTGACGGAAGGCTCCGGTGATGCTTTGGATCCCCTCGACAGAGGCGTGCGTGGCCTCCGCCACACGCGTGCTCCGACAAGGGGGCCCAAAGGGTCACCGTCGTGGCACTACTTCACGCCGGGAGACAGGGAGGTTGGGGACTCATTGGGAGATGGGGTGGTGGAGGCTAGCCGGTGAGGAGGGAGATGAGGAGGTATGTGCTCGCCATCATCGCTTGCGTCGCCGCTCCATGTGTGTCGCCCGTCGCCGCCGATGGAGACGAAGGGTTGGGCGGGGGCGCCGAAGCGGAGGTTGGGGTGGTAGGTTCTAGGTTTTGGAAAAGGGTGGTTGGGGATTTTATTCGACTTGTGTCGAGCCAGTTCATACCCCTTGCGCGGATATTTTACATGGAGACCCCTCCCCTTCTTCTATTAGTAGTCGATGTTAGTTTCGTTTGTCACCTTCTTCTTTTGTCAAACTATATATATGTGTGTTGGGTGTATTAAATGTTTTGTATGGAGAACCGTGACCTTTCCGTTAATTTTGTCACCGATTCCATCACTCTTATGTAATGTAACATCTGTTGTTTACCGTTTAGCACCTTGAATTTCTACCAATTTGAGCGTAGCGGAGTGCGCTTGCACTACTAATGTATCACATCCGTGTTTTCTTCTAAAATTGCACTCTGATTCGGTGGTAAAGCCTACCAGTCGACAAGCAGCCTAACACTATATAACAATATATAACATTCATACAAACGAATATCACAATATGCAATTTATAGAACACGATGCAACCAGAAATATTACGTAGTGAATGACAATCAAAGGCCACGTAGGTGAGACAATAGCAAAATTGTCATTGAGAAGATAATGTTCTTGGACATGGTCACGAGGCTTTGATATGACAGTGAAGGGAGTTACATGTTCGATGGAAACCGACCAAAAGAGGCATGAGTTGTAAAAAGAGACGGGCATGAGTTCATGAGGAATTTAGTTGTATTAAAATACATTTTTTCTATAAACGTTGTCAAACTTAACACAATATATAACTTTTGATCAACTATTCAACTCCAGAAATGAACTGTGAGGGGGAGTAATAATTATTTAATGGTGCTGTCCTGTTTAGTACGAATATAGCCAGACACCGCTACTGGCGGTACTACTTCTACATATTACCGATTGCCACGTCTACCACGTCGAGCACCGGCGACATGATCCCACCAGTCAGCACATCCGCCACTCTCAAGCCAAACGTGCCGATCCTGAGACCAACCTTGACCACGCGGAGGGCTCCGCGAGCCCGGCCTCTCTGCGCCTGCTGCTGCTGGGCGACACTAGATGGCAGGAGGGTCGTGCACCGCGGGTGAACGCTGTAGTTGCACGGGATGCAGACGTACATGTAGCTTCCCGCTTGGGAGGCTTCCTTGCAGAGGTCGCAGCACCGGCTATCGTCCAGGGAGATGAGCCTGAGGTGGTGCTCTTGGTGCTTGTCGAAGGAGACCCGACGCGGGAGCTCCTTGAAGCAGGCCGCGTGGATGTTGAACCCGCATTCCTCGCAGCGATAAACTGTTCCGGTGACTCTGAGCTCGCACGCGGCGCAGGAATAGGTCGACTCCTCGCTGTAGTCATAGCTTGCTACCAAGTGTTCTGGGTGATAGAAGCTGCACTCAATAGTAGCACTGGCAGCTGCCATGTCGCTAGGTTTCTGTGTGTGTTCTGTGGGCTTGCTGTCTTCTGTGGAGATTACCACTCATGAAAATATATAGAAGAAGAGGTTTCACGAATGACACCACGACAACTAATGTTTCAACTTCTACAAGATGCGACTCCGTCGTCCAACGCATGTAACACTGGTGGACTCCGTCCAAAGGCACGCGTAACACTGACTTTGTATGGCATCTGACCACTAATGGTAACCCGGCCTCTGAGAAATGCCATCACCTCAGCATAATAAATTGCAGGCCACCATGCCAACATGTATCATAACTTGTCGTGAAATATATATAGTAGTTTCAATAAGGAGAAATATATTACTAAACATCACTTTCTGTTCTTTCTTTGTATATACAGACAACGAGCAGTTGCTTTTAGTGTTTGTTCAAGTGACAATAAAAATTGTAAAACAAATCATTCGCACACAACCACTATTATAAAATGTATGTTGTAATCATATTCAAATTCTTAAGTGTGATCCACCACTTGGTCGAACCATATAAATGTTAGATATTCTTTACAGTTTCTGCGAGGTAGTACTAACAGAGGTACAACACTTTGGAATCGATCAAGGGGGAAGTAGGTAGAGCGCTTAAATTATCGTAACCAAAGGAATTGTTGTAACTACAATTGCCGTAACCAAGTAATAAATAATTGGTAGCCAGCTAGGAACTTTCTGCTACTGCAAGGCAAATTATGGGAAGCTGAATGTCAATAAGTGCAGTGCCACCGGCAAAAAACAGAAAAAGAGAAAAGGTGCAGTGCCAGAGCCCACAACTACATGTGACTGCAGGCACTAATTAAGCTGCATGTTCTTATATAGTACACGCTATGCAGTAACCATCACGGTTTCACTTACCATTGCTACCGTTGGAACTGCCCCAGACCAGTGTGTTTTACCGATGAACTGATCAAACTCTTCTTTGCCAAAACCGATGCAATAATAAAGACATGGAAATAGAAAGATTTTCCTTTTTTTCCCTAATTTGTTCTTCATTTCCCCTTATTTAGCTACTTTTTTAACAATTTTGTGTAACAATTTTTTTTTACAATTTTTCATGCTTTCAAAATTTGTTTGAATGGAAACGGGTGAGCCACTGCTACTGCACCAGACAGGTTTCGGGGAAACAGGTCCGGTTTCCATCTAAAGTAAACCATGGTGACCAGACATAAGAGCATCTCCAGCAGTCTAGGTAAAACGAAATCCAAATTTATCTTTTTCAGCTAGGACTAAAATAGAAACCACTAGAAAATAATGATGCAAACCAACGGACCGGCCAAAACTGACTCCAAATCTATTTTTAATCTTACCACATCATTGATGGGGCCCTATTTTTACTTTGTGGCGGCCCACGATTTCCCGTGCTTGCAGCCTTCACCTCAAGGTGAGTCCTGCCACAAGTCACGATCCATCACGGCTGAAAGAGTCACCGTCGCAATCGCCTGCGTCTCTGCATGGCCTCCGATCCAGACATTGTCCGAGTTGTCTCCGATCGAGTCCGGCGACCTGCAGGTTAAGAGAAGTCGGCTGCTCCTTTACTGCCGCGGTAGGTAATCGTGATGTGTATTTTGTTTTTTGAGACATGGTTCTCTATTGCATTTGCAATACGTATCATTGCTTGGCGCGGGAGTGCCAACGCGAGCCGCGCGGGCAGTGATGGAGAGCTTGGTGACCTCACCATGCTTGGCTAGCGAGATATCTGGCATGGAGAGGCATCTATTTTCATGATTCGTTTAACCAGGCTGTTGGAGCAGTATTTTCAGAAAAAAGGCTATATTTGGCTAAAAATAACTCTATGGCTAGGCTGGTGGAGGTGCCCTAAGGTCAGAAGAGACTTGTATTGTATGCATTAACACACTCCAAGCCGACATGAAGATGAAACACGAAAGGTACTACAAACTTATTTCTTTAGTACGAATTAGCATCGGACATTATCACACATCTTTACAAGTATGTAACATGAATTGAATATTTTGATGAAAACTAACATTTCATATCCTTGGTGACATGAATGGCGGGAAAGCAAAATATAGATGGCCACCTAAACTACAACTAGTCTGAGTGACCATCTCAACCTTCAATGTCTTAATACCAAGTCAGTAAACTCTTGTGCATATCGAGCCTTGGTAGTTCCTTGTACAGCCTTGCTAAATGTAGCCGTTACGGCCACCAGAAATTTGTAGTCTAAATGTAGCAGATTTTTTTAACTCGGATGAAGAGTGTTTCTCGGGTGTTTCTTCTTTTGCACTCGACAATGAAGAGTGTTGCCAAGTGTTTTTTTTTAAACTCGGCAAAAAAATTAAAAAAATTAACTTCTACCCTCAAAACTTTTCAACTCATCATGTACAACATGTGTGACTCCATATTAAAATTTAGGATGTTTTCGAATTTATCTGATATATTTAGTTTATTAATTAGATTTTAAGCATTTTTAATCAAGTCAAATTTGAACTAGAAGTCATTGAAATAATTAAATACAATTAGTATAAAAATTATATTCATGTTATTTAACTCAATTTGGGACCTTACCCTGAAATAAAAAGAACTTCAGTACATCTTGTTTAAGAAATATGATGACTAACTTTTGTCCAAATGATTGTTAAATTCTAAAAAAATCAAATAAAGCTTGAAAATCCTAAATATTGTCTTGATGTGATGGTACTACAAGTGGAAGCTATGAGTTTTGGCATAAGTTGTCATGTACGCTATTTACAAAATGGAGAATCTCCGAAGAAAAATCTTATAGTTGAGAATGAGCCATTAAGATTTGGAATCAAATTGAAGGTCAAATTGGAATTTAACTTCAAATAATTTTGTATAGTGTCAAAGATCATATGAATTATGTCATGCCAACATTTGATTATTTTTAGAATTTATTTGCTAACTTTAAAATGTTTGTCGAGTGTTTTTTCTAGACACTCGGCATACCCGCCACATTAGCGATCCAACTCTTGAAAAGAGCGACCTCCCATATTGGTTCAAAAAAATGAATCGGATTCCAGGCCTCTCTCTCTCTCTCTCTCTCTCTCTCTCTATCTATCTATCTATCTCTCTCTCCCGAGCAAGGTTCACAAAACCGAACTGGCCGGCCGGTTTTTGAACCGAAAAACCGGTCCGGTTAACCGGGAAAACCAACGGTTAACCGAACTGCTACAGTATGTAGCTTTGGTTTATCCCGGCTAACCGGTCGAACCGCCCGACCGGCCGGGACCGGTTTCCCGGTTAACCGGGATAACCGGCCGGTTTTAAACGGTTCCGTGAACCAGGCTCCCGAGGGGCGGCAGGCAAGCAACTGTCGAGGGCTGGTGGTCCTCAGGTCGGCGAGGGGCAGCGACCCCAGGCTAGGCAGGCTTCGTGACGGTCGCCTAGGGGCGGTGGCAGCTGGCAAGTGGTGGCAGCCCCCTAGTCGGGCTGGCGATGCGATGGCTAAATGGGGTGGTGGCAAGCAAGGGGCGTGGCAGTGCGGCGACGTGACGGCCGGATGGGGCAGCCGGCTAGCGAGGAGCAGTAGTGCGGCGGCATGGCCGACCAACACGTGTGGAGCGGCAGGCGGCGCGTGGGGAGGCTCCAGGCGGTGCGTGTGGAGGCAACCATGTCCCGTGAGCGGCTGCCTAGCACGGTGGCGCGTGCGACAACCCGGAGACGTTCACTAGCACAGCTGGCATGGTGGGTCCAGCAAGCCACAGGCATTGTGGTCCTAAATTTTTTTACTTTTTTCAGAAAATGTTTGTGGTGTGCCTATTTTGGTACTCGGCAAATACTTTGTTGAGTGCCCACACTCAGCAGAGGCTGTTTGAAGGCACCTGGTTTGTCGTGTGTTTTTTGTAGAGTGTGACACTCTATAAAACCATTGCTGAGTTCAAAGATGGTGTTTCTCGTAGTGAGATGGAGGGAAGGGATCTGGCCGTCCCGCGCTTTGGGACTCAGCAAACTACTTAGCAGAATTATTATTTTTTATCTTTCGCTCATCAGTCATCTCTTCTCTCACCTCACGTTTGTTTTTGTGCTGCCTTGGGTTCATCATTCATCTGCAATGGAACATATATGACAACATCATTTAGATGGATTTCTTGCTTTCACTTGCAATGGTTTTTATCCTTTTTATAAGATGTAAGCAATGCGTTCCTATTGCCCTTCTTCTAACTGATGGACGTTGTGATTGGTGGTGTGCATTTCTTTTTATTCTCACTCAAACATATTTTTGGTTGATGTGTGTACAAACAATCTTGAGAAGAACAGGAACTTAAGAAGATCATATCTGAACATTCTAAAGAAAATTGAAGTGGGGTAAGTGATGTACCAATACTGTTTTTATACATATTGTAGTTATCTAATTTTGATTACTAATTAAACACGCTCTCCGATATAGTGTTAGCGGCAACATAAATCTTCTCGCAATCTCTCAGGTACCACGTTACTGATTTTCTATTGCAACAAAACAATTTCATCATCATGCATCATATACAAGAAATAGTTTTTTTGTACTTTTTTAATATTGTCCGTAGAAATGCATGGACACTTTGCTAGTAGTCTCTATTTATACATATTATGTTTTGATCGGCATCTAAAATTGATTTTTAGCGGGTCACAAGGACCACCACTAAATATCATTTAATCACTTTTCATTTTGGATCGCGTTGCTACCGTGCGCGATTCTGGTAGTGCACATGCCCTATATTCCTTCGCATGCCCGACATGTGTGTAAACACTAGCAAAATCAAAGTTGTTATCGCCGTATACATGAGACTGAAATCTTTCTACTGAAATCAAAGTCATTAGATATAGATCCAACCACACAGTTTTTTCATTTACTCGTGCTAAATAAATATGCTCTATGAAAAAAACGAAAATGTTTTCCATCTAGGAACTAATTGTTATGATTCTTCACTTTGCTCATCACAGTTGAAGCAAAGGTTCTGGCAGCGACGCTCAGCCATCTCATCAGCCCTCGGACGCTTGTAGACCTTGGTCGCCGACGGTGCAGCAGCTACGGTGGTGCCTCCACCATTGGAGGCCGTCGTGGTACGGCGAGGAGCCGGTAGAGCTTTCAGCGAAGGCGCCAATATAGTCGTTCCCCATGTAGTCGTAGATGATGGCCTGGCCACTAGTTGAATTTGTTCAGCCACCACCGCAGCGTGACGCTCATAAGCCCTCGCAAGTCTCATGGCCGCCTCCATGTCCCAAGGTCGTGCAAGCTCAACCTCCGTCTTTAGTGGCTCTTGCAATCCCGCATTGTACAGGTTGACTTGCTGTTGCTCCTGGAGATCTCTAGCACGTGCCATGAGGGCCAGGAACTGCTCGGTGTAGTCATGCACGGTGCCGGTCCGCCGCAGGATGGCCAGCTCGCCAAGGGGGTTGGCGCGGGTTGGAGGCCCGAACCTCTCGTTAATGAGCCTGACGAAGCTTGCCCATACGGGTGTGTTGTTCTCCTTGCTGAGGCGCATGTACCACTGTTACGCTCTGCCCGTCATGTGATACGAGGTGTACCGGACGCGCTCATTGTCGGGGATCTGTCGTCCAACAAGGAACTACTCACAACGGCTGATCCATCTCAACGGATCTTCCTTACCATCATACGTCGGAAAGGTGAGCTTGTAGTAGCACGAGATAGGTCGGCCATCTTCTCGAACACTCGAAGCATCATGCTGCTGGCCGTCGGTCGGGGGTGGTGTTGATGTAGACCCCCCCGGTCGACGAGAATGCCGAGTCGAGCGTAGCAGCCACATCTGCTGGCACCGGCATGGAGGAAGAAGCATAGACATCCTTGACAGCCTTTTGAGCCGCCTTCAAGGCGTCACGACGACGTTGTTCCTCCTCCACCCGCTTAGAGGTTTCAGCATCTGGACCATCCCAACACTTGGCTAGTTTAGTGATGGTGACGGTCAGCGAGTCGATGGCCTCCTTGTTGTCGGCCACCACCTTGAGGATGGTGGTGATGTCTTCTCCATGGAGGTGTGCTGCTCCTTGTAGAGTCTCCGGAACGCTGGGAGATCGTTCGGCGCGGTGTCCTTGGAACTCATGGCAGCGGCAGCGAGGGGATCACCTGGAATCTGAATACCAGATGATATGGTGCGCCTTCACCCTAGCTACAGTTAGGCACGACGGCTGCTGCTAGGGCGTGCGGCAGGGGAGGGTCGCGGTGTGCGACAGGAGGGGAGAGGGCGGCGTGCGACAGGAGAGGAGAGGGATGCGGTGGCAGGGTAGCAACGTAGAGAAATTCTCTTTATTGCTTAATGAGATCAGGTACAATGCCCCTGTTTATACAGGGGAAATCCTAACTTGATCCTTACTCCAACTTGGAGATTTTCCAAACCTATTACAACTCAAACTTCCTAACTTAATCTAGACTTTCTAAACTTATCTTGACTTCCTAAAACCTGATCTCTTTATTTTTGGCAACTCATAACCTTGCCCCTAGACACTTTGAAAGGGCGGCCCCGCACCCAAGGAGCGTCACGCACGAGTCCCTGTCGCGTCCCGGCCAGAGCGCGCCCTCCCTGGCGGCGCGCCTAGGGCAGAGGTAGCCCCAAGACGTCGGGTTGCCCCTGTCTGGTCGGGTCGGCCCGTAACAGTTTGACAAAAAGATTCATCTTGAGGCAAAAATCATCAAATTTCAGCCAATTTTTTTCACTGACTAATTGTGAATGATATGACTAGTCAATCAAATAGGAAGAATTAGTTAATTAAATACAAAGAAGCAATTAATGGCTGACTTAACAGAATTATAACCGACACATGTATGGCTTTGACAAACTAAGAAAATATGTGGATTGAGCTTAGACACGGAGGGTGGATATGAATATAAACAAGAGCAGAAAGAAATGGCACTAGCTAGTTACCACTATAACAATTCGACACTATAGCCACGCAGCCCAAAACCCTATAGCCACGACAAGCAAAATCGACCGTGGCTATAGTTGGGTTCGGGCTACTGTGCCTTTGGACCGTGGCTATAGAAGCTACTGTAGCCACGGTTGGCTTTGTGAACCGTGGCTATAGTGGCCTCTACCAATAGCCACGGTCCACGTCATCAACCGTGGCTATAGTGTCTTCTATAGCCACGGTTGAAGAAGTGGACCATGGCTATTGTTTGGCACAGTACAAAAAGCTACGTTCGGACCGAACAGGAGCTCACTCAAAGTGTGGCGGCTCGAAAATCTATCTATTTTTTAATAATAAAAGGAGATGAACTTTCTACCAAAGGGTCTAGAAAAAAAAGAGAAATAGCCTCTAAATTCTCATAAAAAAGCAAAACATCTGGCCATCAATTATTCCCTTGGCAGGAGATCCAGCCCTTAATCTCCCAATAACAATTACATCTCTGGTCTCTTCCTAACCTAGCGGCCGCAAGGAACTCACAATCGGGATCAATGCATTCTTCCTACTCTTACTTGCATTCAGGCCGCCGCCACGCTTGCCAGGAGAGATTGCACTTCCTCAGCATCTGCTCGTCTTCCATAGTTACCATGAGGTGTGCCACGTCCTTGACGTGGATCATATTCTGTTCTACAGATCGTTAGCTCTAATGGCCATGTTGTTATGTGGAGTTTGTCTAATGATGGGGAAGATCATTAGCTCTGATGGTCGTGTTCTACCGATCCTGACAGGGTACCGGAGTTGTGCTTCTGTGTTAAACCGCGGAAAGCAAGGACCATGCTGCTGCGAATGCGCGGGTCATCTGGCACGAGGGGGCAGACAAGTTTAGCAGGCTAATCATGGAGGATTATTGGAGGTGAATACCATGTGCTTCTATGTGTAGTGTCATCTGCGCGTTGAACATTGCTGAGACTCCTAGGACGCCTGTTGAAGGATAGATGAGATTTTCTATGACTGCCTGTTCAGGATACATGAAGGGTGCAAGATCAACAACAACCGCGGCAACGGGTGGTTGATGGCGCTCGCCGCAAGGACGGTCACGGCCCTACACTGCGGTTATGATGCATGATGGTAAGATGCTTAATTATCACCACAAGCAAGTGGAATCCGCTTCATCTAGGTGAGCCATAAGCAAATATTTTCGACCATATATTCTTGGATTCAAGATAAAAACGCAAAGGCTTCTTCAATGCCAAGGCGCCTTTTCATCTGGAACAGTCATCTGTCGAAGCAATCTATGGCGGACGACAGAGCTTGGATCCTTATCCTGTTTGGTATGGATTCCTGGACGTGCTGGACATGTATTTGGCAAAGAGGATGGATATGGTCAGGTCATATATGACCATGATTATTGATTTTCTGAACTCCTGATAGAACCTTCGATCAGCAATGCTGTGGCCTGATCTCGATCTTTCTCCTAAACTGTGATCGAGCATATACATACAGCCATTTACAAGGAAGATATATGCCACCTTACTTCATTGAGTATACTGCTACCAATGTTGTCACTATTAATCAACGCCCGGTGCATGACGCGTCGACCAGGCCACGTTAACAGGGTAAGAAGCCAACTGTATGCCATCTGCACTACCCACCTTAAACTTATGGATTCATTTACATACACAAACTATTAGTTGTGAACCCAGTTTGGATCTTTATTAGAGAGAAAAATCATTACTATAATTTCATATATTGGCATCAACTGGATCGTTGGTCACACACAGAGAACACTTTTTTATAAGATCTTTTAATTGTCTGCTTGATTACGGTACTTCAGATTATAGGATTACATGTACAAAACACCATGAGTTGTAAACGTTTGTGGAAACATTGATGTATTACCTGCATTATCCTTTATAGTAATTACTTTTCCCCTTTCAAATTGAAAATTATGTTTTGATGCCCATAAAACCCAAAGATAAATATTTTAGTTAATTGATTCATGAACGAATGTCTCTTTGACACTCATGTGTCAACCAGATTTCAATCTGAAAAATTATCCACACATGTTCCTCCTAATTAAACATGCAAATGTTTTGTTCAAATAAAAAAATATGCACATACCGCACATATTTTTCATCAACAAAACAAATTCTTAACACGGCATCAACTACGCCGTACTTTGCTTTTCAATATCTAAATTTCAGCAGTAATATAGCATCGTTGGATGTATTTTTCCAGTATAATACTATAGCATAATATCGAACATTATCTATATGCTAGTCCGTGCAACTGCGCGGGCAAAACAAACTAATTGAGGAAACAAATGAAAACCGAGGGGGAAGGTTTTTTTTTTGCAGAATTTTGTTCTCCATGGTGAGGGAAACTCATCCCATGTATTTTTTGTTGCTATAATGTTGTAATCATGGAGAATTTTGGGTTACCATTTGACCTAGGTTTTGATTTCGATTTGTCAAATTTCTCCATGTTTGTAGGTTTGTTGTTGGTTTGAGTTGTGTATAATAAGCTTATATATCATGTATATGTGTTGCATACAAAAAAATCATGTCTTACAAGCCTTTTCCATGTCAATCAATTTAAAATCTACTTTATGTTCTCTTCGGAGACCTAGAGCATAATTTAATTATTGAAAAATTCTAGTGAATTAATAATAATTTGTATAGTGGGTTTTTATGTATGATAGCGCATTGTCTTATGCAATATGTTAGTTCCCTTATATTTTCTATAAATATATAATATTCATAATGGTAATTATATTATTTAGTAATTAATTAATAATAATTTATATTCGCGTAATGCTTGTTTAGATGGACAAAACATGGATGTACAAAGAGTCAAGATTAAGTACATATTTCCGAGGTCAAGTCGATACACATTGGGAAAGGTGTATTTGACAGCACTACCGACCTTATACTTGACCTACATTATAAAGACAAAGGATGGACTGAATGCACGTTAACCTTGTAGAGATGAATATTAGGCCGGAGCTCTATCTGCAAGAAAGAGGGAACATAAAGTACTACCTCCCGCCGGCTTGCTACACCCTAACACGTGAGGAGAAAATAGCATTCTTGAAGTGTCTTCACGGGATTAAAGCACCGACCGGTTTCTCATCGAGTGTCCAAAATCTCGTAGACATGAAAGACTTAAAGATAAGTGGTTATAACATCCCGACTGGTCACACACTACTGTCATTGTTTACGGCTATCACCATCGGAGCTATGAAATCTGAATGGTTGAAGTTGACTATAAGTCGTTTGTGCTACTTCGGAACGCAGTCTCAAAGAAGGTGATCAATAAACACGAGTTGGATAACCTACGAACCCACATAAAGGAAACAATGTGCATGCACGAGATGTGCTTCTCGCCATCCTATTTTGATACTATGAAACACTTCATGCTTCATATTGTTGAGCAGATATCCGCTTTGGGCCCCGTCTACATGCATCATATGTTCCCCTACGAGAGGTTCATGTATTTTATGAAACGCTATGTACGTAGTCGTTGTCATGTAGAGGGTTCAATGATTCGAGGGCTACACCACCGAGGAAGATTATTGAGTGTTGTGCAGATTATATTAAAGACGGTAGATATATCGGTGTACATGTGTCTCGTCATGAGGGAAGGTTAAGTGGAAAAGGTATACAAGGATGGCAATCATTCACCGACCACGAATATAAACGAGTTGACAAAGCCCAATTTCATCGTACTACAACAATCATGTATCGTGGCACCGTATTTCGCAAAACACATTGAGGAGCTTGAACTAAACAATGTTCGGGGCAAAAGCGGTGCATGGTTAGTACAGAAGCACAAGAAAACTTTCACATCATGGTTTGAGAATCAAGACCTTCCACGTGGGGACTCGATGGATGAGAAAATGTTGAGAATTTTAGTTGCCCGACATTCAAGGACTGTAGTGACTAATCGGACGTATGACATTAATGGTTTTACTTTTCACACTTCAAAGAAGGACATGAAAAGTAAGTGTCAAAACAGCGGAGTTCGAGTTGAATTCCTTGATGACAATAACATTTACACCTCATATTATGGGTACATAGAGGAAATATGGGAGCTGAACTATGGACCAGATTTGCAAGTTTCTGTCTTCAAATGCAAATGGGTCAAACACCCAAATGGGGTGGAGGTCGATGAATACGGGATAACCCTCGTCGATCTTAAGAATGTAGGTTATAAAGATGACCCGTGGATACTTGCTAAGGTAGCAGAACAAGTGTTCTATATACTCGATCCAAAGGATGCGAAGAATCCTAAGAGTGGATGGGATGGACGATCAAGATGGATACAATCGAGTATGATGAAGTTCCATTATTCGTGAATCCGAAAAAATTTAAAGTCATTGAAGCAAGACTATCGTATCAAGGAATGCCATACCTACGCACGGATGTACTTATTATGTACTTGAAATTTATTGTGTACTCGCAAATCGTTCAAGCATAATGTACCTTTATTATTCCATTGCAATGTACTTACCTTTATTATGTAGTTATTATTCGATTGCATCTACTTATTATGTTTTAGCAACTTTAATGAATGTAATAATATTTTAACGAATTTACAGCAATGTAAATGAATTTACTAATTTATTAATTATTTTTTTGCCACTTACATAAATTTAACAACTTTTAAATAAATTTTCAACAACTTTAATTAATTTAACAACATTTTAATGAATTTATAGCAACATAACTAAATCGTAAATAAATTTCATAACTTATTAATGATTTTTCTACCACTTAAATCAATTTAACAACTTCTAAATAATTCTTCAGTAACTTTAATTAATTTAAGGACAATTTAATGAATTTATAGCAACGTAAATGAATTTAATAACTTGTTAATGATTTTTTGCCACTTAAAGCAATTTAACAACTATTAAATAATTTTCAGTAAATTTAATTAGTTTAATTTAACAACATTTATATGAATTTTTAGCAACGTAAATGAATTTAATAACTTGTTAATTATTTTCCTGTCACTAAAATCAAATTAACAATTATTAAGTGATTTAGTTTAACAATTTAAAATGAAATTCCAGCTAACCGTGGCTATAGTGAACTTTATAGCCACGGTTGTAGAAACCAACCGTGGCTATAGCTGTGGGGCGCATGGCGGGCACAAATTTAGTACCACTTTGCCCGCCCAACTTCTCTTAGACCACGTTATAAGTTGACTGCGCGGCCATTGCGAAGTCACTAATCAATTGGATTTGTCCTCGTGCTGGCCCATGGGCTGCCTGGTTATGGGCCCGTCGAAACTTGCCTACACGGTGGGCTGTGTAGGGACCCTCTCCAGGGGACTTGACCCTTGGGATACTTCTTTAACATTTCTAAAAAAATAATTCATATTTTTTTAGATTTAGATTTCTGCTTCAATTTTAAAACTTGTATATATATTCAATTATTTTAGATTACTTTTATTTGAAATTATAAAAAAATATTTATTATTCAATTAATATTGCTTAGTTCTCGGTACACTTTTATTTGAAATTTACAAAAACAATAAGGTAGAAACTATTTGTTTCATTAACATATTTTTTAAAAAGTAGTTATTTAATAATGCTTAGGTCCACTTGTCAATTATTTTGAATTTTTAAAAATAAAGAGCCACAGACAATATTTGTGAATTTTGATAAACTAAGAATGCGAGAAAATATTTTTTTAAAGTGGTCAATTAATAATTTAATTATTTTTAAACAATGTAAATCAATTGAATAATATTTTTTAAAATGACAATAGTGATTTGGATCTAGCTTTTAATATTAGGCCCATTATTAGTTCATCCACTACTTCATTAATATTGTATATTTTATTTTTTACTTACTATTTAAATTTTAAAACTTATATTTACTACTAAAATTTTGTCCAAATTCAGTGATTCTTGCTTCTAAATTTTTGTAAAATTCGAATCTATCCAATTTCACTTTGTTTTGTAAGAATCTCAAACTTATTTTCTTGAAATATCTATACACCTACTTATGGTTCATTTTGACATTTATTTAATCATTTTTATTTCATGAATCCTATAAATTTTGACCTCAACATTCGATTGGTATGCATGCCATTTAGAAACTACACATGGATTTTCTGGTTCAATTTTTTAAAACATATAAATGTGTATAGTATCAAAAAACATCGGTTTGAGTATAAAACTCAACTCGGTCGATACATAGAGTCCCATTTGAACTAATTTCTTTTGTAAAAATCTTCCAAAAAATATAAAAAATATAAGTGAGTTGGAATGCTCAGGAAACAAGTATCATGCCAAAATGTAAGTCAAACGGGTTTATAGTTTGCAAATGATAAATGTGCGAAATAATAGAAAAATGTGGTATCATTTGATTTCTTTTGTATCAAGAGAAGTTGTATTATACTCTTTTTGAATTGACAATTGGCACACACAAATTTAATACCAATTAAAATGTACTATAATTTTATTGGAATTTTATAAATTATTTGCGTCATGTAAAAGTCATGAAAAATAATTTTGTAGATGAAATATTATATTAAAAAGTGATGCGATTGAAAATACAAAACATACATATGTGTTTGTAAACAACTAAAATAATGACATGCCGGAAATTAAATGCGAAGTCATTATAGTTTTTAGAATGAAAATTGAAGAAGTAAAAGAAAAATTACACATAAAAAATAAACTCTCTCAATGACAAGTGGGCCCGCGAGGAAACAATAGACACGGTTCGTTTCAAAACGAACCGTGGCTATTGTATGTGCCATCGACATGGGGGCTCACTTGTCATGAGGAAACAATAGCCACGGTTGGTGATGAGAAGAGCCGTGGCTATTGTCTCATGTGTCACCGACATGTGGGCTCGTGGCTCCATCTCCAACCATAGCTACTCGCATCCTTAAAAGGAGGGCCAAGCCATGGGGACGGGCAAACCCTAACCCGGCGCTAGGCAAATCCGCGTCTTCGAGCCGCCCGATCTCGTCGCCCCTCCTCATCCTCACTATACCACGATTCGCTTTACACGACTCACGGTGGGTCGGTAAAAGCGCCTTAAGTGACTCACGGTCGGTCGCTAAAGAGCTTTACCTCCTCGCCGCGCCGCCCTGCTTATCCTCCTCGCCACGCCGCCCTCCTCATCCTCCTCGCCTCGCGCGCGCCACCATCTCCCGGGACCCGCACCGGCCGCCCGAGCTCCTCCCCGCCCATCGGAGCTTCTTCCCACGCGTCGGAGGTCCTCCTCACGCCCGGCCAAAGCCTCCCGCACCGGACCGAGCTCCTCCGCCGCCCGCCCTAGCTCCTCCTCCCGCCCGAGCTCCTCCTCCGCGTCGGAGCTCCTCCCGTGCCCGGGCTCGAGATCCTCCTCTCCGCCCGTGGCCTCCTCCTCGCCGATCCTCCCCGACGCCGGCCCTCCTCTCGTGGCGTCCTTGATGTCGGGCCTCCTCCTCGCCGGTCCTCCCCGAGCGTCGACCCTCCTCCGTGCTGGCCTTGACGCCGGGCCTCCTCCTCGTCGGTCTTCCTCGATGCCAGACTCCTCTGTCGCCAGCCCTCCCGCTAGCCGGACCTCCCCGACACGACCCTCCTCCACGTCGACAAGAGCTGCTAGCCGGACCTCCCCGACGCGGCCCTCCTCCTTGCCGGAACAAGCTCCCCCTTCCCCGCCTCCCGACCTCCTCTCCTAGTATGCCTTCCCCCTTCCCCTCCCTCTCTTCCGCCCTCACCCAACGGTGAGCCCTCCCTGGTACGCATGCCCGCTCTCCCCTGCCACCCCTCCCCTCCACTGCTAGCTTGTTTGTGCTCTACATTGCTGTGAATTGATTGATGATTGCTATGAATTCGTGCTCTGCATTGCTTGTGAAAGACTGATGATTCAGAAAGATAGCTTATTTTGGAGGATAGCTCAAATTGTGTCTGAATTTTAGAACCCTTGGATGTTAGGGTTCTGAATGTTTGATGTTGCAGTCATGTTATCCTCTTTGGCTCTGGTGGCAACCTCAAACCTGTATGTCTAAACATTTGGTCAATGAAAATGTTCGATATATTTGCTATATTAATTATCAACTGCTATATATGCTGCAAATATATTTGATGTTGCAATTAAATCAGCAAGGTGGAAAATGAAAATTAAATCATCATCTGATTTCAGTCGTTGCACTGGAAATATCGATAACTATCAATTAATTTATGCACTGAAAATATTCGATAACTGTCAATTCATTTATGCATTGAAAGTACCGATTTCAGTGTCAATTCACATGCCGGCTCTTACTTGTTCCTTGGTTGTCTGCTATATTTTCAGTGTTATATTTATCGAACATGTTCAGTGTTATTTATCAAACATGTTCAGTGCTATTTATCGGACATGTTCAGTGCTATTTATCGAACATGTTCAGTGCTCTATAACTGAATTTTGCCTGGTTGCCTGATATACTCAGTGTTGCACTGGAAATGCTTGATAACTATCAATTAATTTATGCACTGAAAATGTTCGATAACTGTCAATTCATTTATGCACTGAAAATGCCGATTTTAGTGTTGATTTCAGTGTCAATTCACATGCCGGCTCTTACTTGTTCCCAGGTTGCATGCTATATTTTCAATGTTATATTTATCGAACATGTTCAGTGTTATTTATCGAACATGTTCAGTGCTATTTATCGAACATGTTCAGTGCTCTATAACTGAATTTTGCCTGATTGCCTGCTATATTCAGTGTTGCACTGGAAATGTTCGATAACTATCAATTCATTTATGCAATGAAAATGTTCGATAACCGTTGATTCGTTTATGCACTGAAAATGCAGATTACAGAGTTGATTTCAGTGTCAATTCATATGCCGGCTCTTACTTGTTCCCTGGTTGCCTGCTATATTTTTAGTGTTATATTTATCGAACATGTTCAATGTTATTTAGCAAACATGTTCAGTGCTGTCAGCCAACTTGCCATTATCAACACATATTCTTTATCCTCTCTTCCTCCTCTCATTCTCTTTCCTTCTCTCCCTATCTCTTTCTCCTCTCTTTCATGGCTAGACCATTTTTAGAAATAAAAACTATTTTGTCCTCTCTTTTCTCTCTTTCCTCTCTTTAATCCATTTCCTCTATTTTCTCCTCCTTTCCTCGCTTTCCTCTCTTTTATCCTCTCTTTCTCTCTTTCCTCTCCTTGGTCTAGCCATGCTCGATGATGAAAACGGGCTAAGTGTGATGATTGTGGCAGCATGGACCTTAATGATAGCGTTGGATGGCCGTTGATTCAGCAACCTGCACTGAGAGCTCAGAATAGACGGCAAATTCACATATACAATAGCAGTGGTAGATTATGGATTGCAATAGTCATATGTGATTAATTTCCACATATTATAGAACTTGTTCCCTGGCTGCCACATATGCCTGCTTATATTTCTATTTATTGATGATTAATGATTGATGATTGATGATTTATTGACGTAATCTAGGCAGTAAGAATATATATAACTACCTCTATATTTCATAAGCCCTCTCTGTTTCCTTTATTTCCTCTCTTTTCTCATCCCTTCCTCTCTTTTCTCCTCTCTTTCATGGCTAGACCATTGTTTTTAAATAAAAACTATTTCCTCCTATCTTTTCTCTTTTTTCACCTCTCTTTCCTCTCTTTTCTCCTCTAATTCATGGTCTAGCCATGCTCGATGATGAAAGCGGACAAAGTGAGATGAGTGTGGTAGCATGGACCGCATCCTCGGATGTTGGAAACATGTTGACATACAAGTCAATGACCTTAACGGTAGCGTTAGATGGCCGTTGATTTGGCAACCTGCATTGAGAGAAATGAATTTCATCTTTTTCTTTAAATTGCCTCTTCCATCTTCCGATCTGAAGGCCCTTTAAGCACATAAGGCTTGGAAGCTGCCTGAGCTCTCTAACATGGCATTGATATTATTTGGTACATAGAGCTATTTGTACCAGTATAAAATCCATGCCATGTTAGAGAATTTAGGCTCTTCCAAGTCTTGTGTGCTTATGTGCCTTCAACACATAAAGATAAACATAGGCATGCTCGATGATGAAAGCGGGCAAAGTGAGATGAGTGTGGTAGCATGGTCATTGGACTAATATGATCTTTTGTTGCTGTGGTCATTGGATTTGTTTTCTGATCATGCCAAAAATTAGATATCTATTAGTCTTGGATAGCCTTGACTACGACTCCAACCACTATATAGATATCGTGAGCGTCATAAATTGGTAAGTATAGAAGTATAATTAAATAGCAGTAATTTCATGCAATAATATGCTTTTCTCAATATTGTAGTGCTTATTTGAACTACGTAAAGAACCTGAAGGTGACGTGTTACAGGATTTGGAAACAAATATACTTTCGTCACAAATTTTCGGTAAGCATGTGTAACATCTAATTTTTATTATCATCCTATCGTTGAAATTAGAAGTGATGTTTTTTATTTCATCTATTTAACAGTGCATTAAACAAGTAAAAGGTAGTGTGCACTGTGGATATTACACATGTGCGTATTCGAGCTCCGCTGCATCCTACATGAACGACATCACCCACAAGAGCACCGAAGAGGTACGCTAAGATTGTTTCTGTTTAATTTGCATTCTTTTTGTTTTTTGTCTATCGTCTACCAAATTTCATGAATTTATTGACAGAGAAACCGAAGTCTAGAAAAGGCAAGGATATCGGACAGAAAGATACTGGATGAAATCTCCAAGAAAGGATTCACGACAGTGCGAAAACATTTGAGTACAATATCGTAACTAGCTAATTCAGGGTCATTGCCAATATCCACAAGACATACTGTATAGTTGCATACATGGGTATAAGTTAAATAACAGACGATAAACAGTGCACAAGGAATTTACGGGTTCAACCACATACCACGAACGCCAAGTCCCAACTCATGGTGCCAGTACGGTGATTCCTACTTTACTGTTTGGTGGCTGAATGCTACGGATCTTTTCGCATATATACTCACTTCTGCATCCTGATATGGTAATAGTCACCCTTTTCTGGAATGTTGTGCTGATTTCACACAGCACGCTCACAATTTCATATGTTCCATGGCTGCCATTTACCTTTATTTCTTCTAGTGAATTCAACACAATGTTGTTTCTGTTGCGTTTCTCTAGCATATCGTATGAGCATCGCAACCAAGGATTGTAATTGCAAGGATAATCATCCTGGAAAAAAAAAGAAAGAAAATGATTATGACAAGAGAGTAAGAGACACACTCCACCTTACACTTGAGAATGAACAATTAAAATACGGTGCAAGATTTGTCTATTCTTCTATATAGGAGTAAAAATAAGGTTTTCAACTGCTTGGTAGAATGAACTTTTTATTTGATGAACTGTGTCCATATTTTGCATCACTTACTCTGTCACTAACTTTCTGAACAATCATCTGTAAAGAATTCGAATACCAAAATATATACAAATAAAGTTACTAGATGCACATACCATTCTAACATTATTAACTTGCGCTTGCACCACAAGCTTCCTTATACCAGCATATTTCCTGAGAAGACATAACATTAATGGCTTTAAGCCATCCTCCATCTCCCGGAGTCTTAGCACCAAAACGTCACAACACTTAGAAAGCATCTTTATGTCCACCAGAAATTTGTGAAGTCTGACTATGCCCTGTGTAGAAACCACAAAGCATAAAAAATTGAACAAAGTGCTTTTGCACCAAGAGAAATGGCGGGACTCTAGTTTGATGTACAAGTACAACACACGGCTTACGAGCGGGCATACCTGAGCACAAATATTCATGTCTAACTCATCGACCGTGTGAAACCGCTGCATCAGCTGCACAGGCAATTTGCTTGTTTGGATTGCTAGCCGACGAAGATGGCACCCAGCCACTCCGAAACATTGGTAGCTTGGGTCATAGTCAAAGCGGTTCGTACTCCAGTCCACCTCTGAGAGCTTTGGGGAAGCACTGATATTAAACGACTTGGATGAGCATGGACCGAATGCTTGGAGCTCCGGGGCGACAACCTCCAGCTTGGTGTCCGCCGGTAGGATGGTTTGGATCCGGAGCCGCTGCAGCGAGTTGGAGCGTATGCAGATGACAGGAGCTCCATTCAGTAGGGTGATCCACTTCAGGACGAGCTCCTTCAATCTTAGTCACCCTGAGGACAGGATGCCTTCCAGTTCGTGGCCATCCAAACTGGCATACACTATCACCAAGGTGGCCAGCGCAGAGAACGCAGCAGCGGGAGGAAGCAGGAATCGCAGCGTGTGGCCAAGGAAACGTAAGATGATTGATGTAGCCCTCTCACAAAGGGGAAGCACCACATCGCGCTCCCCCTCACCATTACCTGAGTCCAGCGAGACGTGGAGCTCGCCTGCGAGGCGCTGCGATGCGAAGAGGAGCCACAACGAGATGCGCTCTGACGGGATGTGAGGCGCATCATCATCATTCACAATGATCTCTAGGCGGTTGACGATTGGCGCGGTGTGGGCGGCCAGGGCGGCGTCGATGTTGCCGTTCCCTTCGAGGAGAGCTCCGGTAGGTCGGTCCAGACGGTGCGCCAGCGGCGAGCGAGGACGCTTGTGCGCGCGGCTTCGGCGGTGTCCGGAAGGCAGAGCAGGATGCTGTGGAGGAGGTTGTCGGGGAGGCCGCTGATAAGGTCCACAGCGCCACCCTCTGTCGCCATCAAGATCTGATCTGCAAGACAAATCGTGGGGAACGAAACGAAACCATTTCAGAAAATTCAGATATTGACCAGCGAACTTACACCTGCGACAATTGATTCTCTGCCTGACCTCGATCTATCCGCTAGCGGACGTGGGAGCCTCGCTGATCGGCGTTAGGGTTAGCCGATTAGGCGGCAGCGCACAACAACGCCGTTGTTGCGAGAGGAGGTAGACAGGGTGGCATTGTCATCGACGGGAGGAGAGATTGACTGCCGGCGGCCGCGTCCGGATTGACCTGAGGCGCATGGGGGCGAGTTGGGTACTGGCGGCGGCGGCGGAGGCTTTCTGTCTATGGATCTGCGTGAGAGAAGGAACTGCTGTCTACTCGTGCTGACTGCTAAGCGAGTGGGGGAGCGCTAGGGTTTAGTACGACGGCTGTCGACCTTATCGATATGGATTGGGCCCCTTTGCGTTTTGGGCAATATGTTCTCCTTTTTATTCGGACTTCCTTGCCCTCGGTCTGAAAGCAGGCAGAGCAAGCAGCAATAAGGGCAAGGGCCTTGGGGTTCCCAAGAGAGTGGAAAAGGACTTCGAACATTCATATCTCGCATAAAAAATGGCAAATAAATACTCCTTGGTAAGATAGTCAAATAATTTAAAACTTTGGTAAAAGCATAATGGTCAGATTCAAACCGCAAGACCACCAAAAACTGGTTTTTCAATGAATCATGCGCAGGCTTCATAATTTGATTAGAAATGGTCTTTTTAATCTCTAAATTATCATAGTTGCATGTATAACAAAGATAATTTTCATTAAATGAATGTAGCGTATGAATAAAATCTGGCAACAAAAAATATACGGACCTCACTTTGGAAGTATCGGTAAAATTTTGCCAAAATGTTTTTTCTAGTTTCCAACGGAGGGTCACTACGGGAAAACAGATGTATGCCGAGTGCCTACGAATTTGCAGAAGGTCAGATATTGGGCACCACTACGGGGAACAGTATATATGTCGTGTGCCCCTGGCACACGGCACAAGCCCTCTAACACACGGCACAGTTTGTGCCGTGTGTCACTCACGGTACTAAAGTTGACGGCACAAAAACTATACCGTGTGTCATTTGTCGGGCACACGGCACAGTTGCTCACATGTGTGCCTTGTGCCGTGGAGGCACACGACATAGACGGTTGACGCCGTCGTTACCACCGTGACGGCCATCTGTGCCGTGTGCTCGGCACACGGCACATGGCACAGTTTGATAGTGTGTCGTGTGCCTTATCCTGCGGGACACGGCACAAATTCAAACTGTGCTCCCTAGCACAGTTTGAATTTGTGCCGTGTCCCAGAGGATAAGGTACGCGGCACACTTTCAAACTGTGTCGTGTGTCATGGACTTGACACACGGCACAAATGGTTACGGTTCCCAGATTTTGGCCTTTGTGCCGTGTGTCATGGTAAAGACACACGGTACAGAGGCAAAAAACTGCCATAAAAAACAGTTTTTAGCCACACCCAATATTGACTAACACTCGCTACACACCAATATTGACTGGACATTATTTGGCTTTCCCAGTCTACTAGAAGTCTTAAATTCCTAGAAATTACACAACAAACAAAGTAAATGCACGCCTAAACAGGGATAATTCATGCTTGTTTCTATATATGTGACAACCAAGCAAAAATTCCAGTTTAATTACCAATAAAAACTTAAATGTGGAAATTTTATTTGTTCAAAAATATATTCAATGATAATTCAAACATGGAAAGGAAATATGAAAGATGATCCGCATATATTTTTCCAGTTTTATTACTGCACATATATCTTGTTAGAGCAAAAGCAGCAGAAGTAACTTTAAGAGAGAATTCATGCTTGTTTCTATATATAGGTATCAGGTGGTCACAATTCTGGCATATAATGCATGATATGTCATGAGAATTAAATTATCAAGATATTGACAATTGGCAAGTTAAATCTCATTACTCTCTAATTACATGGAACTGAAAACTTAGCCACAAGTACTGTCTAAATGTCCAAAAGTAAGCTGCTGTTCCCCGCAAAAAAAGGAAGCTGCTGCTACAAATATATCGCTCACCCACCAATAGGCAACAGATTCAAAATCATTTCCAATCTGTTTATGGGATAGCTCCGACACAAATTCCCAAACAAAAATGACTGTACTACACCCAAAGAACAGGTGCTCAATACTTTTGTTTTCACAACAGAACAGGCATGATTTGTGAGGGACCTGTGTTCTTTTTGCCAAATAATATCTGGTTAGTGTCTTATTGTTAAGAATGACCTCATTCCTAGATGGAATACACAGGTTCCAAACAACTGAGATGAAATTTTGATATTTGCAAAATTAGCTCTGCAGTAGTATGCTAACTTTCAACAATCATTTTTTAATACCTTTATAAATGTCTTTTTCTTGTATGTGTATTGTGAACATATATACAAATGGGCAACAATTTATGGACTGCACAACACCAACTTAATGCCTATAGTGGATAGTATTGAAACATCAATGGAAATTAAAGTTCAGAGAAGATGTTCAGTCTGTAACAGATGCTCGTAAGAGCAACCATCCATGATGCCAGCTGAGCATATCAGCTCCAATATTCATTTTATCAAGCAACAAAAATTACCCCTGCTAAGCATTATTCTTGCTAATCATGAGGGGAATGCTGAACTCACAACACAACTCCGACATGGTGACTTCTACAGAACATCCAGCAGGAATCGAAGAGAAATTCTTGCAGACAAGAAGGTGAACGCTACCATTACCTGGCGTGCTTCTGGAGGAGCGACCTCCTGATGGACTGCGTGGGGGCGCGGTGAGGACGACGGTCTGAATCTTGACCGTGGAACACCTCCTGGCGCCCGGCAGGGAGCAGGCGGGGTTGACAGGCCGGGTGGAGGCGCCTGGCAGGGAGGAGGCGGGGTTGACAGGCCGGGTGGAGGCGCCCGACCGGGAGGAGGCGGGCGTCGGGGTCGGCCGTCAAACGGTGAAGGCCAGTCGGTTGAGGAGCTAGCGGTGGTGGGTGGGCGAGGGATGGGTGGGCGGCCGGTGGAGGGCGCGCGATGGAGGCGGCGGCCGGGGACGGGGCGGTGGTGCGGGGCATGGGCGTCGAGCGAGCCCGGGGAGGTGGGGGCAGCGGTGGCAGTGGGGGCGGTCAGAGGCGCGGTGAAGGGGCGGGCGGCAGTGGTGGCGGTCGGAGGCACGGTGAAGGGGCGGGCAGCGGTGGTGATTGGTGAAGGAGCTGGAGGGAAGATTGGACTGGACAGGTCGAGATCGGATCGAGCTAATTAGGCACCATGCCCCTCATTCTGTGCCATGTGTCGGATCCAAGACACACGATACGAGAATATGTGCCTTGTGTCGGAGCCAAGACACACGACACCCATAGAGTCTGTCGTGTGTCCTAATCAGGGCACATGACACAAATTAAAATATCTTTTGTATTTTTTTAAATTATTTATAACTTTTCAAAATATTTTTGATATAACTTATCAAAATGCTTCTAATATACAATATATGTGTCTTGATGATGAAAATATATTATTTCATGTAATTTTTATATAGATTTCAGTTTCAACCACTAAAACCCTATATTTACAAAAAAAATTCAAACAAATCTGAAAAATATCCTAACTTTGCCATGACACATTTCATATGATGTGTGATCCATGTAAAAGGAGTTGCCTTCAAAATTCAACCATCAAATTGTTTTCAAATCATGTAGAATCCTTCTCATTACGTAGAAACTTCTTCGGAGATTCTTACATTTCTAAGCAATGTACGTGACAACTTGTGCGAAACTTTTTCAACTTTTGAATGTCACATCCATACATGAAATAACGATGTTAGCACAAATATCATGTTTTTAGACTTTATTTCCATTATTTACAATTTAAACACCCTTGGACAACACGATATGCGTGATATTTCATGTACAATATAAGTGACATTTACTCTTTATTGCCTGTGTAAACCTCAAATCGGTCATGCGATCATGAATATAATGTTTGTTTGCAACATATTTCAATATTTCAAACACTTCCAGTTTAAATTTTAATTTTTCACGAGAAAATACCGATAACGAAATAAATGCACCAAATATACCAAAATTTCCAAAAAAATGCACAACTTTGTACCATGAGGTACCACATATAGTCTCTATGCTAAATAAAATAATAGGCAAAGGAAAAGAGCTAAAAAATTATTGTGCGGTGTGTCAAAGAATACACATGGCACAAAGCTATATGTGCCATGTGCCAGGGGCACACGACACAAATGCTCACCGTGCCAAACTCGCGGACGGCGTGATCTGTGCCGTGTGTCCGTCGTTTGGCACACGGCACAAGCGGCTGTTCCGTGTGTAATATATTTGGCACAGGGCACAGTTGCCTTTGTACCGTGTGCCCGATAAACTGCACACACGGCACAGAGTGTGGCACACGGCATATGAGGTGTTTCCCGTAGTGTAGGGCACAGTCGTCGACAGGGGTCACACAACAATGAAATGAGGAAGATACATAGCAACACACTGCCGCTAGACAAGAGGCCAGATTGAGTTTTCCAATGAAGGAAGGCAAGATGCACATACAAATATGTATGTAGATTAGAAACAGAATTTAGCGATTGATTTCGGAATGTGTTTTATGTTCTTTAGTCACTGAAGAAGTCACCAAATGAGCGAGTTTTGCTAGCTTCACCTCCTGAATCAACTCCATTATTTGGTCCTATAAATGTACAACAGCAGCACACATTGTGAGCCTTAAGGACGACATGAGAGGGTGAAAGGGATTGAGCTCAAGGGAATCACCTGGCACACAGTAGCTTCACTGAGCAGAACTAGTGCTTTTGACGAGATGTAGCTGAACTAATCTGTTAATTTCCATGTGCTGATCGATAATGTCTCCCTTATCACTGCCATCACCTTGGTTTTCCCGGCAATAGTTTGAAACACTCCTTTGCATTGGTTTCACTTTCGCAGATCCATAGAGCATCAACAACTCATCAGCAACAAGTCCAACCTCTGAGCAACTCACTGTTCTTTACATTCCCCCTTTTTTCTACATAATATGTATTCTTGTTTTGTCACACCATATCTGCTCTCACAACACAGAGATGTACTACCCTTCTAGGGTGGCACAAAAATTCATATGGTCCTGTTCCGCACTTCTATCAAGGATTATTGCAGATAACTAAAAATTTGCGGCAACATAATGGATCAGGTCATCACAAATTGAACAGATGCCTTATTATCACCATATGATCACTGTTGGCTGCATTAAGAAGGGTAAACAACACAACTGTGGAAATTATAAACAAAATTAAGAATTGAGAACTAAAAAAGAGAACTATTAGTTTATTGACAAATATAGCAGTTCTATTTATTTACGCAACAATATTGATTCTATTTGTAACCACAATTAGAATGTAACTATCTATGTTCTGTGTCTATTTAAAAAGAATCTATGTTCAACACAATAACGTTACATTTTTCATCCCAAGTCTTCTGATCCACTCGAGCCAATCAATAATGAAATTTACTGTATTCCCATTTTCTTCATCTTTGGTTCGGGAGCCATAACACAAGTTGTCGTGCACCTGTCAAACTGTTATTTTTGTAAACAAAACTTGTGTTTATATAATTGTTAACTGTATACTATTGATCACCAAATAATGCACTCCATGTTTTTTGCATTAGACACCCCGGCCGATCCTAGCTTCTTAATACTATGTTCGTTAAGTTAAATAAATAAACCTTCTATGTAAGTGTTTTATACATTCATACATTGCTCATGGATGCATATATTTTTGCAGCAACATGTGGGAAATTCACCTTGGTAGCAACTATTATAGATGGCTAATACTTTGACATATATCTTGGCAAAGTTGGTTCACTACTTTATCTTAGAGGAAGATAAAGAGACCCATGACGTGGACAATACAATCATTTCTACTTTGTCTACTATAGGGGCACAATGCTAGGGATCATGTTGCGCGGTAACTCATCTTCACATTTCGAAACAGTAAGCACTGAATTTGCATAACCGGCTCACAAGCTTATCTATTGCTTTATAGACGCGCTTTATATTTTCTCAAGTGCATCCAACAAAATATATATCTTGTGGTTCTCTAGCAAGCTGCATATGGCAATGCATATGTAAATAACAATTTAAATTTAACCACGAAAGTTACAAGAGTATATGTGTGTGTCGATTATGCAGCATTGTAAGTTCTAAAGTAAAATCCAAGCTTTCAAACACAAGGTATCAGAATATTTGTTCATAACAAATAACCATATTTGCATATTTTTATGAGTACCACTGGTACTAGTTAACTTTCATATAAACTAGAATGACTTATAGACTATAGAGAACTAAACCCAGTGAAATTAAAATGAAGCATTGAAGGTATGTACCAATTCAGAGCACAATTGTCTCCAGTTCACCGCAAGCTTTCTTATACCAGCACATCTACTAAGAAATGCAGCATTATTGCCCTAAAACCATTCTTTATCTTCTGCAGTGTTGTATTTTAGGACATGGCGCACTTATATAACGGATCATGCAGCAATTGACAATAATTACAATAATGATTTTGTAAGTACGAAACAATAGTTCACAAAAAAGAAGCATATAGTACAGTTCATTACATCAGAAAATCAAACCATTTACTCATAGAAAACTGTTCATTCTTTTTTAAGCAACTGATTTAATTTGATGATATATGAGCAAATATAACTAGCGTGTTGCAGAAATATCATGGAAGTGCATAAGTTTCTGTTTTTTATGAGTCAAGTTCGATCAACCTTTCTGTGACCACTAAAATTTTGATGTTAGCCTATTCAATATGTAAGATACAAATTGATTGAATAAAAAACAATGTGGAACACATAACAGACATAATATAAGTATATAAACAAAACCAAATTGGAAAAATCATACAGTACACTCTTCAATTATGAGTATATTGATCAAGATACATTATTTAATCTTAACAAACCAATACACTCTCCAAATATGAATCTTGTTTCAATACATGCAACAGCAAGAAAATAGTTGCGTGCCAAGTCAAACTGAGATAAAGCATTGCTAAAAGTGGCATCGATCGTGGTGTTGGGAGCCATAGCGTGGTCGCTGTGGCTTACCAGAAATGATCTAGTCTTTGAAAATAGAGTTATTATATCAGTTAACACAATTACTTATAAACTAACTTCTATCTTACAGAGATGGAGTTCCCTTAGCAAACGCGTGGAAAAAAATAGGAATCGAGGACATGGTGAACAAGATAACTGGTGCGGTTGAGAGAAGTGCACATCTACATGTGACAGGAGTGGGTTACGGTGCGAGATAACACAAACTGTAATGTGGCTGAGTAGTCGTATTTTGAAACTTGCATGTTGGAGAGTGGATGAATGAAGGTATTTTGTGATGGTAGAGGTGCCAGTTGGTTATGGTGTTGATGAAGCTAGATGTAGAGGTCAGAATGCTTTTGATTGTAAGCTGGAAACACCCAGCAACAGAACTCTATATCTTGACTCTTGTGCTTTCGTAAAAAGCAGGTCAATAGCCTTTTGCCTAGAAATTATCCCATTAATCACTCTCACATCCACTCCATGATGGTCTTCCCCTAACGATCTCCAGGCATGTGCGCACGCATCATATCCGTCAAATAAGGGGTGGTAACTACCCACCGGCTCCACGGTAGAAAATCTAGGTTGCACTCTCCAAATATGAATCTTGTTTAAATATATAACATGCAACAGTAAGAAAATAGTTGTGTGCCAAGTCAAACCGAGATAAAGCATTTGCTACAAGTGGCACCAGAAATATGGAGTAGAATAATATCGTGATGACAATCAAAATGGTAGTTACTTATGATGTGAATCAAAATAGTTATAAAAGGAACCAAGAGGATATGGTCGTACCAGCTATGAACAATGAAACTGGTTAATCCGACAGGAATTATTAGTTAACTAGCAGAGTGCCTGTGCGTAGCACGGGCTTAAAGAAAATAGAGTAGTATATCTTTTGGTGCATTATTCAGTGTCAAAGCTAATACTTGAACAGTAAGTTGGAGGTGATTAAATAGTTCTCCACGTAGTAACTGTGATATTCTTATATTACAACATGTACTCGTTGTCCCTTTTTCTCTTTGCATGGGTCCGTCGGTGAAATCCTAAAATATATGGTGATGCAAAATATAGGCTTGAGTGTGTGACTACTTTCTAGTCATATGGCTGTCTTTCAGTTTGGATTTTATAAAATTTATTATTAACCCTCTCGATGGGCTATTTAAAATATGTAGTGGGAAATATTTCCATACTTCATCATCCTTAATTAGTCATAAATTCTCAATGAGCTAAAAAAATGATGAACATACAATATTCAATAATATACTTCAATAGTATTCAATTCCATTCATTTCTTCAAAATATCCAATTAGTCATAAACCAAATTAATCTTCTTGACAACACTGCTAGCCCTCCATAGAGATAGAATGGGCTCGTTCAAACTGCAAACCAACATAGCTTCAGATAACTACTTCATCGAGTTAAAGGACCATTCAATTCACCATTTCCAGTCTTCTACGTGGGTAGAGAAAGAATGATGTCTAACTGAATTGATGTTGCATCAGGATCATGCATGCTCCTACAAGACACATCATTCAGACATTGATGAACATCTCATCTACTAAAACACAGAGAGTATCTTCAATGGAAAGATTGACATACCACCACATGTATAATTGTCTAGATGTGTAAAAATTATTCAAGTAATGAAAAAATTAGTGAATTGCAAACACATCGATTCTGAAAAAAGAAATACTTTGTTGTGTACACCTTAGATGCCCAAACTTTCATAATGATATGCAAAAATTAAATAGTTGTCATCTCAGCAGTATGTAATCATTTTTAACTAAGAATCAGAGGTATACTAAATAGATGACATCTCAGCAGTATGCAATTATCGAACAGGCTACGGGCATTCAAGATAATTGTCTAGATGTGTAAAAATATTCAAGTAATGAAAAAATTAGTGAACTGCAAACACATCGATTCTGAAAAAGAAATACTTTGTTGCGTACACCTTAGATGCCCAAACTTTCATAATGATATGCAAAAATTAAATAGTTGTCATCTCAGCAGTATGTAATCATTTTTAACTAAGAATCAGAGGTATACTAAACAGATGACATCTCAGCAGTATGCATTCATCGAACAGGCTACGGGCATTCAAGAAATCGCGTCCTAGAAGAAGTGAAGGGCAAGGAGTGAACTGCAGGGTTCACCTCAAGGCTAAACCAGAGCTTAATAACACGACCTCGCTGTGAAAGAAGATCGAAGTTTGGGGCTTGCAGCTTGGTGGCGACTCCGAACAGCTCTGGTTCACGGAGTGTAGCAAGAGAAGCAAACCATGTCACACTACCTAAACCAAAGAGCACACAAAATCGATTCAAAGCATGATAATCATTGAACTATAGTGGAGCACTAAGGTCTACAATGACACTTTTTTATCTATAATCATCGGTGTATCAAACATGCCTTGTCGTCTAAGATGATGAACATACTGAATGACAGTCAAGATAATATAGTGAATATAGCAGTACGGGAAGAACTGAACCATGGTGAAACAGACGTACCACAAACGGATTGTAATCGATGCATTTAGTTGAAGTTGAATTACGACTTTAGATTTGACATATCTTGCTTGCAGAGCTTTGAAAGTGGGGATTTGCAGATCTGTCTCAAGAATGCTGGCAGGGGTCAGCTGGATCTTGTATGCACAACAACGTCGGCAAAGAGCATGAATGCATGATATTGTGATGGATACGTAGCAGCGAACACCACCTGCAACATCCATAGCAGATGAAGCGGGAACTAAATCGCTATCACTGGATATATCAGAGAAGAAAAAAGGATCCACATACAATGTATCTCATACCGTGTGGCTGCTGCTCAAATTGGAATCTAACACTGAAGGGTCCCTAAAATGCGCTGCCATGTTCTTAGAAAAAGACATTCAGTCAAGTCTTTCATTGCTTCATAGAAAGTGACCTAGAAAACACAAGGGAATCAACCAAAAGCTAAGCAAAGGTGTATCATGTAATTAGCTAGTCCAGAGGTAAGGCTAACAACACTTTTAGAACAAATTTAGTTGTGTTGTTATAAAACAAAGAAAAAAATGGAAAATGAGTGACATCCATCGAACAGGCTGGTGGGCGTTTTTATTCTCAGAGATGAAAGAGAGCAACCATACACAAGACAATTAAAAATGAATGCTACATCTGTGTATCAACTACACATAGAATTCACCCTCGGTCCCACTGGTATTTATAATTCCCATGGTGAAACAATAAATTCAGTACCAGAACTTAAAAGAAATATATATGCAACTACCCATTCCAATCTGAAACTTTTAGACAGGAAAATATGCTGAAAAGAGATTAACACAAATCATTTAAAAATACAATATTGATCTTTTGTACTAACAAAACATATACAGGTTACTAAAATTTTCAAGTATCCAAAACCAAGTATCATTCAAAAAGTTCAGTGTACTTCACCAGTTTCCGTGAAGTAAGCTGTGCCGTGTGCCAGTGCCGGACACACGACACAGATGTGTCTGTGTCGTGTGTCTGGTCCTGGCACACGACACAGTGGGATCTGCCGTGTGCATTATGTTTGCCGTGTGCATTCCCGCGGGCACACGACACAGATGTCTCTGTGCCGTGTGCCCTATAGAATGCACACGGCACACTTTGCGGCACACGGCATATTTACTGTTTCCCGTAGTGGATGATTCACATGTAAAAAACATCAGTTATCAATATGGCAATAGAATAATATCGACTCACAAATAAGTAGCCTCAAGTTATCAAAAATACATCAAGCCGGTCCTATTTAAAAAATTATGAAATCCACATTCAAGTATGGTACCTGAAATAAGAAAGGTATATGTTGAAAACTGAAATATAATTATTACCTCTTGCACCTGTAAGAATAATTATATGGAGAGCTGAATGGTAAGGATAAAACATTTATGCGAGCACAGATTCATTTTTCTTTATACCATTGCTCCATTATATATATAGCTTCTATATTTTTCATTTAGAATCTCAGCCTACACTTATCATGTATTAACACCAAGATGTCAACTACAAACTATTGCATTGCTTAATCAAGTTTAGTTAATCGACAAATGCTCAAAACACAAATCTTGCTACAATAGAAATAAATCAGAAGAGTGATTCTAAATAATTGCAACATTATGCATTTATAGATGTAGTAGTATCGTAGCAGAAACATACTTTCTGGAGGCTAACTCTGGGAGATCCCCGTGGACGAAGACACCAATTATCTCCGGTAAATGCCAACGATTCGATGAAATTCTTCTCAGATATGCATAAAAATAATATTTGAGATTAGGAACGAATTGGACTAAAAACATATATCGTCATTTTCTTAAAAGATACTAACAATATTTTAAAGTGCAATCATCACTGAAAAACAACTCTATGATGTTAATAACCTCTTTGAGTTTAAAAACTCTTAATCAAGCACAGATAGACAAACCTGCATGTGACCATCCTGTCTCCTTAATGGTTAAAGGACACTGCCCATACTGTTGACAAATGCCCACTGGAATTAACAAAAATATGATCAATCATATCAGAACAATTTAGTCCAGATTTAAAATCAATAGAAACACAGAGGCAGACAGACGAAATGGGATGAAATTCACCCACTGCATAGACAACAGTATCAAAGAAGCCTAAACAAGTGGTTTGCATATATCATATATTAGAATGTTAATAAGTGGGGTCAATTCATAAGCTAAATAAAACAACTTCCATTGGAATGGGACTGAAAAAAGGGCCATAGACAAAAGATCTCAGTACCAGTTATTGGCTTCGGTTAATGTCTGTACACAGTGCCACTCATCGTCGCCATCATCAGCCCATACCTGCATTATTCAAGCTGCATCAACCACCAATAACCACAAAACAGGAAAACATCTGGGCAACACACAAAAGAGGTGAGCATTGCAATGTTTAAAAGTTAACAAGGTTTGTACCCTGATCGATTAATCGTAGCTGACGGAACCAGGATATGCACCATCTTGACTTCCTGTGTGTGGCCATGCAGCACGGAGACACACTCGTACTCGTTGCTTGGCTGCACCTACCATATCCACACCATCTTGTCCCGGTTGCAGGTGGCGAGCAGCGACCCGAAGGGGCTCCACGACACCCTCTTCACCTCGTTTTCATGCCCCTGTGTGCACCCATAGCACAAATGGCAAGCACACGGAACCAGCAATCACAGCTGGTGAAATGTGACGCCATACCGAATCTGGAGCTAAGGGTTCACCTTTAACGTGGCGACGCACTCGAAGTCACCCCAGAGTACTCCCGGATGGCGGTGGTGGAGTGGAAGCTGGCGGTGGCCAGTAGCTTCCCGTTCGGGGACCAGCGCAGGACCTCGTGCGGTTGTGCGTATCCTCAAGCATGTCCTAATCAAGCTCAAGCGATGAATAATCAAGCTAATCGCAATCAATTTCGGAGCTTTAAACTATACACAATAGAAACCAAGCAATTATCGGGTTACCGAGCACTGCAAGGCACCGTCGGAAGCATGCTTCTAGATCCGGACCATCGTGTCGCCGTCGTAGGAGGCGAGGACGGGACCAGCGCTGGGGCCAGGGTGGGGTTCCAGGCGAGCGACCACATGCGATCAGTGTGGCCCGGCCCGTCAAGCGGTGGGACTCGCGCAACTCCGCCGGTCCGACGTAGAGCCTCGCTTGATGGGGCGGGGCAGAGGTCAAAGGTGTGAGGCGGCGGAATGGAGCTGGGCTGGGTGGTTACCGGGGAGGAGAGACACGGAAGGGTGTCGACTACTGCAAAAAGCCCTGCAATAGCGGGCAAAAGTGCCCTATAATAACGGGGAAAATGACCGTTACTACGTTAACGTTATTAAAAATGGGTGCATTACAATATCGGGCAACTTGCCCGTTATTACAGTGTTTAATAAAAAAATAAAAAAAATCCACATGACGTCGGACCCAGCCCGAACCCGGCCCGCCGCCAGGCCCGGTGGCTAGATCCGCCGCCAGATCGGTTGCGAGGATGGGAGGGCGCGGCCGGACGCAGAGGAGGGAGGGCACAAACCGACACGGCGGATCCGGCCGCCTCCTCGCCAAATCCGCCGACGGCGCGAAGCGGAGGACGAGGGCGCGTCCCAACGTGACGGATCTGGTCGGCGCAACGCCGGAGGAGGGGAGGGTGCGGCCCGACGCAGCCGATTCAGCAGCGTCCTCCCTCGCCGGATCCGCCGTCGATGCGGCGCGGAGGAGGGCGGCACGGCCCGACGCGGTGGATCAAGCCAGTTCCTCGCCGGATCTGCCACCGACACGGCACAACACGGAGAAGGGGAGGGCGGCGTGGAGGAGGGGCGGCGCGAAGGAGGGGCGGCGTGGCCCAACGCGGTGGATCCGGCCGGCTACTCGCCGGATCCGCCGCCGGCTCGACGCAACACGGAGAAGGGAGGGGCAGCGCGAAGAAGGGGAGTGCATGGTGCAGAGGAGTGGAGTTGGGGCGTGGGGCGCGGCGCTGTGAGGGGATGGGAGTGTCCAACACTTAGCGCTGTGAAGGCGATCCTTTTTATACTGTTGTTATTTTTGTGGGCTCTAGGGTTTAGTTTGCTGGGCCTTATGGGCCTGATTTTTAGTAACGAACGGATGACATAAGAAGCCCGATATTATAGGGTTTTCTTTAATAGCGGGCTCTGATGACGTGAGCAATGCCCGCTATTACTATGACACATCTATTTTTAGTAACGTTGCACTCGCTGACGTCAGCGGCGCCCGCTATTGCAGTGACCCTGTAATAGCGTTGCCATCTGATGACGTCAGCAAGGTGACACTGCAATAGCCTTTTTTTGAGTGCCCGCTATTACTTGGAAAATGACATCTGATATTGCTGGCTCTTTTTGTAGTAGTGGTCCTCGCGTCGGTCATGGGTTTCGGGCTTTCAGCGGCGTGATGGAAAGGAGGGAGGTAGCGGGCGACCGACGGGTTTTGGACAATTGCCGGATTTAACAGAATTAGAGCGGACACTTATGGCTTGACAATCTAAGAGAACTTGTGGACTGAGCCCGGATGGACATGGATGCAAATGCAAACAGAAGCAAAAGAAATGACACTACAGTTACTAGCACTAGCACCACAATAAGATAAACGGAATATTGCCAGATGACCAGCGCCATTGAATCTGACGTTCAAAAACACTAATTGCCTCTGGGGATGTGGCAGCGTGAATGGATGACGAGCTATAAAATAACTAACTTTCATCAGCTGGTAATTAAATATTCATATACGGCAAAGTTGTTGGCCAGGTTCTGAGCTATAGAGAGTTGCTCAGTTTGGGATCCTACCGAAGCAGCACAACCAACGACATCACTACAAGCAATCTCCAGACTTATTCTATATTGTCTGTTTCGTACATTCTTCTAGGACACATCCCCGAAGACTTTGAGGGTCATTATTGATATCTGCAACATTGCCTTCACGAACTATAGAGTTATTACATACACAGATGGATGCATAAAAAGAAAAGATGATAAACTATGCAAACTGATATGAGGGGTTCAACCAAACAAAAGAAGCATTGCTGAAAGGAATCTCCAGACTTGATCCATACTGGATCGATTACATTCATAGGACACATGATTGGCCTTCAAGGCCATTATTACCAACATCCACAACATTGTCTTAATCTATTGCAAAAGTTTCATAGCGGTGTAACGAAAAAAAATAGATGATGAACAATGCGAAAGGAATTCACAGGTTTGACCACACAAGAAATATTGAGCCGGCTAACTGCATCACGCCAACTCCCAACTTATGGTGCCAGTATGGTGATTCCTACTTTGTTATTCGGGAGCTGAATGCTTCGGATCTTATCGCAGATAGACTCACCGCATCCTGATACAGTAATGGTCACCTTCTTTTGGAAAGTAGTGCTTAATTGACACAGCAGACTCACAACTTCATATGTTTGATTGCCTCCTTTTACATCTATTTCTTCAAGCGCATTCAACAGAATATCGTTTGACCTGCAATTCATCTCTAGCAAACTGCATGGGCATCCTGACTCGGGCTTGCATGCATGATCGTCCTGGGAAAAATAAATATTAATGCTTATGACAATAGACACTCCACACCTTATGCTTGGTGAATGGACAATTTAAATTCTAAGAATTAGACACAATATGGTACAAGAATGATGCGCAATAGCTAGGTAGATTTGTCTCTTTTAGGAGTAAAAGTAAAGCTTTGAAGCATTAGATAGAAAGATCTTTTTAATTGACAAACAATATCCTTATTTCCATCATTCTCTATGTCACTAACTTTTTAAACAATGATCTGTAAAGAATTATAAATAAACCTAGAAACATACCACTATAGTACTGAGTTTCACCACAAGCTTTCTTATACTAGCACATTTCCTGAGAAGACATAGCAGTATTGGCTTCAAGGCATGCTTGACACCCGAAAGTCTTACCACCAGAACGACACGACACTTTGAAAGCATCTTTGTGTCCTCCAGAAATTTCTGATATTCATATATGTCCTGCAAAACCCACTAAGGATATATATAAGAAACTAAATAAGGTGCTTTTGGACCAAGAGAAACGGGAGCTCTAGTTTGATGTACAGCATGTAGTAACAAGCTAAGGGGGCACACCTGTTGAATACGGATACTCATGTCTAACTCATCGACGGTGTGAAAGTGCTGCATCAGCTGCACAGGGAAAAAGGTTGATCGGATTGCTAGCCGCTGAAGACGATGGCCCCGGGGCACTCCAAAAGAATGGCAACTCGAGTCATCAAAAGGGCTGTAACTCCAGTCCACCTCGACGAGTTTCGGGGAATCAACAATATTAAACTCAAACACAACGAATGGACCCAATGATTTGAGCTCTGGGGCGACAACCTCCACCTTGATGTCGATTAGGATGCCCTGGAGCCGCTCCAGCGAATTCGAGCGGATGGTGAAGGCACCAGGGCCATTCAGAAATAAGGTGAGCCACTGCAGGGTGAGCTCCTTCAACCTTGGGCAGCCGGTGGACAGCACGCCTTCCAGTTCATGGCCATCCAAGCGGGCGTGCATTAATGTCATGGTGGCCAGCGCAGAGAACGTGCCAGCAGGAGGGATCTGGAATTGCAGCTTGTTTCTAACGCCAAGGAAATCAATGTAGATTGCCGTAGCCCTCTCACAAACTGGAAGCACCACATCCTGGTAACCCTCAACGGAGCGGAGCGTTAACCAAAGCTCGCCTGCAAGGCGCTGCGAGGCGAAGTGCAGCAACGACGACACGCGCTCCGACGATGGGACGCGTGACGAACCGGGCCGCATGCTGAACTCGATGCTGTTGACAGTCGGCGCGGCGTAGGCAGCCAAGGCGGCGTCGACGTTAGCAAGCCCTATGAAGGAGAGCTTCGGGAGGTGGGTCCAGACATGGCGCCAGCGGCAGGCAAGGGCGCTTGTGCGTGCAGCTTCGGCGGTGTCCGGGAGGAAGAGCAGGATGCTGTGGAGGAGGTTGTCGGGGAGGCCGCTGATGAGATCCGTAGCGCCGCCGTCGTCGCCGTTTGCCTCCATCAGGATCTGATCGATCTGCAACACAATTCCTGGGGAACGAACGAAACCATTTCAGAAAATTCAGAAATTGACCGACCAACTTACACCTGCGACGATTGATTCTTTGCCTAACCTCGATCTATCCGCTAGCTCGGCGTTAGGGTTAGCCGGTTAGGTTAGGCGGCGGCGCGCGACAGCGCCGTTGTTGCGCGACGAGGTAGACAGGGTGGCATCGACGGGAGGAGAGGTTGACTGCCGGCGCGGCCACGTTCGGATTGAACTGAGGCGCGTGGGGACGAGTTGGGTACTGGCGGCGGCGGCGAGTTCTGTCTATCGATCTGCGTGAGAGAAGAAAAAACTGTCGTCTACTCGTGCTGACTGCTAAGCGAGTGGGGCAGCGCTAGGGTTCAGCCTTGCCGTTATGGACTGGGCCCCTTTGCATTTTGGGCAAAATATATGCTCTCCCTTTTTATTCGGACTTCCATGCCCTCGGTCTGAAAGCAGGCACAGCAAGCAGCAATAACGGCGAGGCTCTAGGTCTTGGGGTTCCCAAGAGAGAGTAGAAAAGGACTTTGAAAATTCTTATCTCCTGTCACTACGGGAAAGGCTTTATATGCCATGTGCTGCGTGCTGCAATCTGTGCCGTGTGTAATATATTGGGCACACGGCACAAAGGTACTGTGCCGTGTGCCAGCTATACTACACACGGCACAGAGAAAGCACACGGCACATGCACATGTGTCGTGTGTCAAACTGTGGCACACGGCACACATTCCACTGTGCCGTGTGCCAGAGCTGTGGCACACGGCACAGATGCAAACTGTGCCGTGTGTCAGAGTTTTGACTCTGTGTCGTGTGCTAGAAAATTGGCACACGGCACAGATTTAAACTGTGTCGTGTGCCGCCCGTTAGACACACGGCACAGATTTTTAACGGAGCTGCCCGTCTCCCTCCTTTTTTATGTCGTGTGTTAGAAAGGCACACGACACAGTTGAGAATAATTGTGTCGTGTACCCAATAAATTACATACGGCACAATTTTTGTGCCGACTAGAAGGATGCCGGGTGTTTTGTGTCGTGTGTAACACACGGCACAAATTGTGCCGTGTGCTAAGTGTCTTGTGCCGTGTGCCCAAGGCACACGGCACACTACTGTTTTCCTGTAGTGTGTTCTACTGCACAAAAAATGACAAATAAATAATCCTTAGTAAGATTATCAAATAATCTATAACGTTTGTAAAAGCATATTGGTCAGATCACTATGGGAAAATTGATATTTGCCGAGTGTTTTTTTTACGGACACTCGACAAACAATGTATTTACCGAGTGCAAAATAAAAACACTTGGCAAAGACCTCTTTGCCAAGTGTTTTTTTACGCTCGGCAAAAGTGAGGATTTGCCAAGTATTTTGTGTTACACTTGGTAAAAAATAAATAAACTTTTTCCTCTTTTGTCCCCCAAATTATTTTGTACTCTCCATACACAACATGTATTACTCCATGTTAAAATTAAATTTGAACTTGTGACAGACCCTCCTCACGAAAAAGCGGTTCCGTCTCCAAGATCATTATGGGTGGCACCACGCATTGTGATGCCCGATATTTACAACATACAAACATAAGCATGATACAATGAATATAAGTACAAATCTTATACATTCATCCAGGATGCAATAACACATCAGAGTCTCATAATTTTCCAAAAGCAAATAAGTCGGAAAATAAACTACAACAGCGGAAGCAAATAAGATACAATCTCTCTCTCGGCGATACATCACGGGCCATCCGACGGAGACAGGTGTTTTGCTCTAAAAACCTTGCCGACACATCAGCGACTCTACTCCTCCGGACCACACCACTCCCAAGTCTAGTGGCCTCCGTCCGCGAACTGGTCTTGCGAGTCGCCATCTCTATCTAAGACATCCTGCTCGACGGGGTCATCTAAAAACCACATAGAGCAAAGCTACGAGCAACTAGAGCTCAGCAAGACTGACCCGTCAAAGTGGCCATCTACAGCCGACTCCTAGACATGTAAAGACCGAAAGGTAGGATAATTAAGCACTAAGCTAGCCTACTAGTGGATCTTACTTTCAACTTTTAGCAGTCCATTAAGTTGCATACATAATAAATTTAATTTCCTCGATGCTAAAGCATTACATGTTTCCAAACAATGTAATAAACAAAACAACAACTAATCAAAATCAACATTTATGTTCCACTTCTTACTACATTCCGATCGACGGGACAAGTAGTACTCGTTACTTGTGAGACGAATGGTCAAATATTTAATAATTCTTAAAATATTTTGAATAAGACAAATGGTCAAACATAATAAAAAAAGTCAACGGTGTCAACAATTTAAGAATGGTGGGAGTATAAAATAAAAGGTCAGTTGCTCTGATCTTGAATGTCATCGAGATAAATTTTATCTAGTGCTTTCCATTGACGAAAAACTTGAAATGTATGTATGCAACCAACATGATATACAATTCTTGAGGCACGGCGGCGGCTGCTAGGGCGTGCGGCTTGAGGGGAGAGGGCGTCGTGCGATAGGAGAGGAGAGGGAGGCGGCGGCAGGGTAGCAACGTAGAGAAATTCTCTTTATTGCTTAATGAGATCAGGTACAATGCCCCTATTTATATAATGGGAAATCCTAACTTGACCCTTACTCCAACTTGGAGATTTTCCAAACCTATTACAACTCAAACTTCCTAACTTAATCTAGACTTCCTAAACTTATCTCGATTTCCTAAAACCTGATCTCTTTATTTTTGGCAACTCATAACCTTGCGCCTAGCCACTTTGGAAGGCCGGTCCCGCGCCCAAGGAGGGCCGCGCACGAGTCCTTGCGCGTCCCGGCCAGGGCGCGCCCTCCCTGGCAGCGCACCTAGGGCAGAGGCAGCCCCAAGACGTCGGACGGCCCCTGCCAGGTCGTGCCGGCCCGTAACATCTCCTCCCCCATTGACAGCCGGCTCGTCCTCGAGCTGGGGAGGCGCCATCCAGGACCGCTCATGGGGATCGCCGATGATGGTCACGGAAGAAGTGTAGCCGAGGCACGTCCTAGCAGGAGATCATTCAGCAAGTTGCACCGAGTGCGGTCGGTCCAGTGTGAAGGTGTAGCCGAGGCTACCGATGAAGCCATTGATGACAAAGTGATGTGAGGAGGACAATGTAGTGTTCCCTCGCACTGCTGGTGTGCTTGGAGCATCAATGAAGTTGCGAGGTACTCCAAAGTCGAATAGGACGGTCTCCTCATCCACAGGGCACCACAAAAGTGTCCCCTGGAGTTGGTCTACTAGTGTCGAGGTGGAGAGCATGGCCAAACAGCACCCGGAAATCTGAAGATGATGGAGCAAGAACAACAGTACCGGGGTGAACTCAGAAATACACATTACCAACCTGGAACAGCTCGCGGCCGGCGATGTCCACAAATGTGACGTCCACGTTCTCCGCCGTGGAATGAGGCATCTCCTGGAGGCATAGCACAGTTGTCGGCAACCCTTGAATCATCCCCGTAGTATTCATGGTGTGGAATCCCACAGCAATCTGGCGCAGCATTGCCTCCTCGCCCTCCTTGATGAGTAAGGCGTAAAGGTGGTAGAGCATCGGAGAAGAGGCTGGCATGTAGAGGCGACCATAAAAGAAGACCAACCCCACTCTCATGTCCCATGCATGGGACGCATCGTCAATCTCCATTCTGTCGCGGATCACAGCAAAGTCGGGGTTGCGCTTGATGTCGTGGTGCGGGTCATCGTAGAGGTCCGAGTGGGCGCTGATGATGTTGAAGATGTCCTCCACATGTCGAGGCCCACCCATGACAGCCATAGAGGGAGCTGCAAGAGGGGCTGGAAGTGCACGGGTTGCTGGAGTGATGGGCTCCACCCAAGGCGCCTCAAGCTCCTATGCTGGAGCGAGCTGAGGAGCGCGACGTAGCAGTGAGTCGAGACCGATCAGCAGGCGGTGATGTCCATGGTAGAAGAAGGACATAGTCAGCATGGAGAAGTCCCACATGATTGGCCCTAGAGCGGCCAACCATGGCATGCCCATCACAATGTCGACGTCGTCGGGTAGGTCCGCGGTGTAGACGTCAATGTGGTGGATGTCTTGGTCGATGGTAAGAGCAAAACCATGGCAAACAGAGCGGCTCACCACTCGATCCCCTGAAGCCAGAGTTAGGGAGAGTGAAGCACGACGAAGAGGCAGCATCCAGGAGATCGCATAGCTGGTGTCGACGAAGTTGTGTGTTGCTCTCGTGTCGATGACGATGCGCAGGTCGTCGGTGAAGGAAGATCCAGTGAGCAGCATAGGGCACCTCCCCTCACCCATGATCGCCATCTAAGGTGCCCTCCTCGTCCTCCATGTTGATGAGGTCGTCGAGGAGCTCAAGGTAGAAGTGGGAAGGACATTTTTATTGTTTCAACGTTACATTTTGCTGCCTTGTCCTTGCGATACATGTTCATTAACTCCAAAAATGTGATCGAATCAAATGCAAAATTTCAGTTAGCCCAAAACTAATAAATTCGAAATAATATGAGACCACATGATCCGCTAGCTCTGCGAGAGATCAAAGTAGCATGAAACAAATAATTACAAACAAATAGACATCACCGGACCTACTAATGCTGTCCCGTTAACTTCATAAATAACACACAAAGAGGAAACCAATGCAAAAAACAAAGGTATGCAAGTAAACAGTATGAAAAGTCTGGGACGACCACGTTCATCACACAAAGATAAATTTTTTATTTTTTGCACTAGTCTCTGAGGCATTTTTTTTAGAAAAAAAGTGCGTGTGGTATATCAGACAAAGACTACAAATCTTAATTTAGCAAACTATAAAATATCACATGACATTATGAACCCCAAATCCGGCCTCATACGGACTTTACAACGATCTCAACATTGCTGTTCCAAGGGCATGTGTTATGGATCATCTCTCGCACATATTCACCACGTCCCACTTGTGGTACCACTGTGATCGCTACTGTTTTCTGAAACATGCTGCGCGATTCAGAAATCAACCTCACAAGTTGCACTGTATGGTATGCTTCAGCGTCATGAGTTATTTCTACTTCTTCGAGTGAATCCAACATAATATCATTCATCGTCAAATTGGTCTCCTCGCATATACATCGTCCTTTGGAGCATCGAGTCCGATACTGAAAAGGAAAACAATTAATATGTAATTTACATTATAGCTTTGTGTAGGGTCTAATATTGGTCTTGCATGGTCCGGAAAACAGCTCATATATAGAAATCTGAACCGAAACAGGTCGCACGCAGATACCTTGGTATCATCAAAATCCACCACGAGCTTTCTTTAATGCCCTGTTCTTCATAACGTGTAGAATTGTTGTTTCTGGGATTCCACATAATATACACTTCTTATCTCCCAACACTGTTCTTCATAACGTGTAGAATTGTTCTTCATAACGTGTAGAATTGTTGGCTTAAAGGCGTGGCTCGTCATGGCCATGAATCTTACGACCAAAATATTGCACCTGGCAAGATTACTTACGTTATGAACAAGGTTTGTATATCCTTTAATGCCCTGCAAAACCACATATATAAGAAATGATGTATATGCATAATTTTTCTTTCTACCTAAAATAAAGTAAAAATGAGAGTTTCTTTTCTTTTATTATTGAGAGAAGGGACCTTCATCACGTGCCTTGCACCTACAATCAGAGTCAACTCATTGACCTTGTTGAATCGCTTCATCAGCAGCACTGCGTCGGGAGATTCTGCATAGATCTTGAGACGCTGGAGATTGCTTCCGGTCTCAACAAACTGGTGCGTCATCGGGTCGTACTGCCGGTAGCAGTTCCAGCTCACCTCCGTCAGCTTCGGAGCAGCAATGTACAAGCCGTGCTGGACGCACATGTCCAATACCTCGAGCTGCGGGGTAAATGCCTCGAGGCGTGCTATGAAGAGGTTGGTTTCCAGAAGCTGCAAAGATTTGGAGCGTATGGAGAGCACACGAGCTTCATCTTGCAGGGTGATAAACTTCAGGATGAGTTCTTCAACCTCGGGCAGCGAGAGGACAAGAAGCCTTCCAGCTCGAAGCGGTTGGCGATGGCGTTCTCTAAGCACAGGGTGGCCAGCTCCGTGAATGTTTCCCTGCCGGGAGGCAACCGGAACCGCAGAATATGGCCAAGGCTAGTCATAATGGTCATGGCCGTGATTCTCTGGCACAGGGGAAGCTGGATCTCCCCCTCCTCGTCCTCCCCGATGATGGGAAGCTTGAGCCTGAGCTGTCCTGCCAGGCGCTGCGAGGCAAAGCACAGCCACGAGGACACGCGATCCGCAGGGACGCTCGGTGACAGGAACGGCAGCTCGATGTCGAGGCTGCAGAGAGTGGGCGCCGAGCAGGCGGCTAAGGCGGCGTCAACGCGATTGTGCAATGCTGCCTGGATCTTGAATCGGAGGAGGAGCTCAGGGAGGCCGACCCAGACATGGCGCCAGCGGCGGGAGAGGATGCTAGTGCGTGCGGCTTCGTTGGTGCAGGAGAGACGGAGCAGGATGGCGTGGAGGAGGTCGTCGTGGAGGCCGCTGATATGATCTGCCCCACCACCGTGGCGGCTCCGCCGCCGCCGTTTATCCTTACCCATGACTCGATCTCGATTTCTGGTTGTTCGTGGAGAAAGCTGGCCGAGCCCGAGCCCCGAGGTGAAGGGCTAGAGGAGCTGCTTTGAGATTTGGTTCAGAGGGGCCACGTGGATCTAAACCATGCTATTCTGTAAAGGAGAAAGTCCAGATTACTCCCCATAAGTATTGGCAAAGTCTGACTAACCCTCTAAACTATTGTTTGTTCAGCTTATCCCAAAAAATTATTATTTAGTTCAATTCACCCTTTAATAAAACTTGTCTATTTTGTTTCTCCATGTACAAGTGGTGTGTTAAGTTAAAATTTCATAGGATGGTAGCTGGTATCAGATTGCATGTCAGAAATTATAGTATGAATTCTTTTCCGTTATTTTTCATAACTTTTTTTCTATTACACAGATTAATATAATATACTATTAAATTTCATTCTCTATAGAATATGAATAAAAAATTATGACGTATTTTTCTAATATGTGTTACAATGTGTGCTAACACCCTATAAATTTTATCTTAAAACTCCCTTATGTGTGAATAAACAAAGGGTTAATTAGATATGTGCCCTTACAATTTTCACAGTTTGGAAATTTGCCCCTGCAACTAGCAAAACCTAGTGGATGCCCTTACAATTTCTCTCATCTTTGAAATATGCCCAGTTCTACGTTTTGAAAGGATTCAGGCCCACTTCCACCCCGTCGTATTCTCGTATGCCCCAAATTACCCTTGTATACTTTCTTCTTATCGATTAGTTCTAGCGTCAGCATCGTTCCAGATCGAAGAACCGCTTCGCCGACGTCGCTATCGTCCCGCATCGCCGGTGTCCGCATCCTTCGTCCCTCAGCGTCGGCGTCCCCATCCTCCATGCTCCCTCCCGCATCGGAAAAGATGGAAGCAGGGTCATCTGAGTGTCATGCGGTGGATGATTTGGAGCTCCCATTGTGCATTCAGGCCAAAGAAGGGATGGAACTTGTGGTGGTGCCAGAGCGCGCCTCTCCTTCACGGTGAGTAATCGTAATCCTGCAACTCGTGTCATGCTTGTGTGGAATGTCGATTCTTTTTCAGTGTTTGAGTTGATTTTGATTCGATTTTTTTTGTTGGTGTGTCAGGCTATGTGTACTTAAATGCTTAATCACGTGAATCTTGCAAAAAGGAAAGTCAACAAGGGGAGATTGTCCCAGCACTGCTGAAGCTTGCGCTTGATCCTAATGCCACTTTTCCATGGCTTCCATAGGCTAGCTCCCAGGACATGGTGAGCAAGATGCGAGAGGGAGAAGGGACAGATACGGGAGGGAGGATGGAGATGCTGGTGATGTGTTGATGTGGGGAGAGGATGGGTACGCCGGCGCTGAGAGGGACGGAGGATGCGGACGCGGGCGATCTGGGACGGACGATGAGGACGACGCCGGTGATGCGTTTCCTCGATGTGGATCGACGATGGTGACGCTAGAGACGAGGTAGAAGTAACAGGGGTAGTTTGGGTCATTACAAGAATACAGTAGTCCAGATGTAGGCTTGAACGGTTCAAAACGTAGAGCTGGGCATATTTCAAAGATGAGAGAAATTGTAAGGGCATCCACCAGGTTTTGCTAGTTGCAGGGGTAAATTTCCAAACCATGAAAATTGTAAGGGCACAAATCTAATTAACCCATAAACAAAAGAGATAAGTTTTATCAGGGGAGTAAACATGAACCAAATTGCACTGCCTTAGGATTAAAATCAACCAATAAATAGTTCAGAGAGTTACCTAGACTTTAGCTATACTTTGAGGAAGTAAAATGGACTTTATCCTTCTGCAAACGATGATTTATAGCCCGCTAGGGAAATTTTCGGACGCCGACCCAGTCCGCTAGGTCGATTTAGTCCGGTACATTTTTGCAAATAGTCCGCAATGGTCTTTCATTAATAAACAGGAAAAGTTCCTTATAAATCATTGGCGTAAACTCTAATCTCGAATGTGCCACCTGAGAAACTTATATCCCATATTGTCATACCCTGTTTTTAAAGATCAAAACTAGGTACATCTATACGCGTGCCTAGGAACAAGTTTTCACGTAACACCGTTTGAGTCCATAAAGTACTTAGCAAGTAGGGGAAAATATGACATGAAAGCTTAAGCAAGGAAACACCAACAAATGGTTTACAACATATAGCAACTATATCTAGTTGATTAATTAAACCTAGTTACCCCACGTGTTCGCCAACATAGGTTACCCTACCTGTACAAATACTCTGGGTTACTCCACCCAAAAACTAAACCACTACAAGTTACTCCACCTGCAGCACCCAAACCTGATTACCCCACCAGGTCCAATCCATTCCCCCTGGTTCGTGTGAAAGGTCCATGTTGCTCGTGACCGTGAGCATGACTGTTATAATAGTTTTACACTCTGCAGAGGTTGCACAATATGCAACAAGCAACAACAAGAACAAAGAACAAGAACGAAAAACAAAAGAGACACGGGATTTGTTCATCGAAGTTCAGACCCCTCACAAAGAGGTTCCTACGTCTCCGTTGAGGAGCTCACAAAGAGTTGGGTCTCTCTCAACCCTAATCCTCTCCAAGTGACCATAAAGGTCAAGCTTAGTTTTCTTCTTCTTCTTTGATTCTTTTCCTTCCGAAGGTGAATCACAACCTTCACAAACTTCTCAAGGCTCACCACAATCTTAGGAGCTCTATGGTGACACCTAGCCAATCTAGGAGAACAAATCTCCAAGAGTAACAAGTGAAATATAGTTTGCTTGCTAGGCAAAGATGTTCTCAAGGTTAGGGTGATGCTTCTCGGGCTTGGATTTGGGATGGGACTCTCATAAATGGGCTTGAATCTCAAAGGGAAAGTTGGGGACTTGAGAGCAAAAGCTTGAGTGAGGTGAGGGTGTTCAAAAACCACCAGCAAACCCTCAACCGGAATGGGAAGGCCTATTTCTAGGAGTGGGTCCAAAAAGAGCCGTTGGTAGGGTTTAATCAAGAAAAGACGGAAGTTTCGTTCATCATGGAACTTCCGTTAAAAACTCTCTGGAAATGATGGAACTTCCATCCTGGCATTTGAAGAGTGGTCGAGTGTGAAGTTGCCAGATTGGAACTTCCGTTGAACTCGGAAGTTCCATTAAAAACTCTCTAAAAATCTTGGAAGTTTCGTCCAGGTGGTAAAACTTTCGTCTTGACTGTGAGTGGAACACTAGGCACTTTGGACTTTGGTATTTTTGGCTTTTTGATGTGTTTAGGTGTCATCCGAGCTTTGGTATAGTATCTTGAGCACCCTCCTAGTGGCATAGGTTGCCATTGCCATTGCCTACTGCCGCTGCTTCTCTACCCCTTGGCTACCTCCATGCCCACGTGTAAGCCTCTCCATGGCCATGTACGTGTATCGTGTGCACCATTGCCTCCTCTTGGAAGGGAAGGCAATCAACACACTACGGAGCTCTGTGATGGTGAATGGCAAGCCTGGTCATAAAAAACCGAGATCCAAATACCGGAACTGAGAAAACTGAAATTTCAAATACCGGATACTATATTCGGTAGGACATATAGGTACCCAAAGTTTTTTCACGGTTTCGGTTCTAACCCTTGGTTACCCGAAATAACCAAACACGTAAATAGAGAGTGAGTCCGTCGCCCTGACCCATGCATGGCCATTAGTGCCTTGTTGGACTAATCAGCTAATGGGCCATGTTATTGGCCTGCCCTGCTAGTTTCCCGAGAACGAGACCAAGCGCCACTTGCCGCAAAGCAGATTGCATTAGCTAATCACGTGATCACGCGTTGCCGATGCATCATCGTTTCTTGATAGCTGCCCATCACATGGCGATCGCTACCCATCAAGCTACCTCTATTTGATCGTTGTTGGCACGCCCATTCGTAGATCGCCTAGTTGCGCCATCACCCATCAAGTTTGTCAGCCACAACTCACAAGTCACCATAGAATCCCAATAATCTGGCAGTGTAAGCTCTTGATTCCTTCATCTCTCGTTCTCTACTATGCCAATTTGATTATGTATTTTATTTACTTTCATGTGAAAACAGTTCTTTTCTAATTTATTTTGGTTCATTCTTTATTTTGTGAATGATGTTGTGTATCCTCTTGAAAGTTTGGGTAGTTCGGGTAAAACCGAGAACCAAACCAAAATTTAGATACCCAAACTTTTCAGATACTCAAAAAATAATCTTATGTTTGGGTATCAATTTTGAAGGACCGAAGTTTCAAAAAAGCAAAAAAAAAACGAACCGGAAGTTTGGGTAGAACCGAACGCCCAAGCCTAGGCAACAGGAACAAGCAAATGAGATCTATATGGTGCCTCTGGAGCACTGGAGCCTCAATTCTGCTCTCCATACTGCACCATCTCTGCCTCCACGAAAGAATCACTTGGGATTTGGTAGCTTTTGGTGGAGATGTGGTCGACTCACACGCTAGACAACAGAGAAAGTTTACTTTTTGCATTTTGATCCTTTGACAATTAGTATTTGCATGTATATTTCTAGAATCTGGACTATTTCGATGATGTTATTCAATTTGGCATGATAAATGTATATAATCACAATAAGCTGACTGGCATGATGAAATGATACCAAAATCAGAGACACAGAATTAGCGTGTTGTGAATTGTGATGGACTCACACGTTGGACGACAGAGAAAGTTTATGTTTTCCATTTTGATCCTTTGACAATTAGTATTTGCATGTATATTTCTAGAATCTGGACTATTTCGATGATGTTAATCAATTTGGCATGATAAATGTATATGATCACAATAAGCTGACTTGCATGACGAAATGACGCCAAAATCAGAGACACGAAATTAGCGTGTTGTGCTTATTATACATATATCCATACCCAGCTCTATATATTTCTTCATGTGACTTTATCAACTAGTCAATCAAGTTTTTTTTGTATTTACTGACATCTTGGGTAATTATAATAATGTGGATTCAGTTGGGTAGTTCTTAGTTTAAGGAAAACATAAAATAAACTTGTATATAGTTTTGTTTCTTGAGAAATAAGATATGTTGGGATGTCGGTTTATATTCTCTGATTTGACTAAACCCTAATCAGAGATAACAGAATCAAGACACTACACGTGTGGGCAGCTTCTCCCTCCTCTCGTCGGTCATGTTCACCACCTCTTGCTCAAATGTATTTACTAGTCCATTTCAATGTGATATGTATAAATGTAATCTAAGATGAATTCACGACAAAAAAATACTTCAGGAGCACAATGGTTTTGGCCTAACGGATCGCATGATGTGCTTAAACTCTAGGGTGTACCGCGTATACTCTACATTACGTACTTTTTAACAGAAAAATATATAGATGTCTTTGATATACATAGATAACACCTTTCCCTTTGTTTTTCTCAGACCGAATGGAATCACTGCACGCGGCATGTCCCGCCAATAAACAACTATGAAGCACAGGACAAAGGACCTATTTAGTCAAACTAGATTTTATGGCCCGCGCAATTGCGCTGGCTAGGCACACAATATTTTAAAACTATGACACTTTACTTCTTTTTTCTCCCTAGCTTAATTACTCAATTTATTTTCTTTTCAATAAAAAGAAATGAAATTTTATGTAAATGGGACTTTATATTTCTTTGTGTGCCAACACATGTAGAATATGGTTGAAATGTATTGAAAAATGGATACAAATATTATTTAAAGAAATAAGGGCTATCAAATATCTGAACCCCTGGGCTACCACTACCACGCACATATAAATTGAACAGTTTTAGTGGATACGCTTGTAGCCTACTGTTGCATTTTATTGAAATATAGAAAAGAGCTAATTGATATCATAATATCAACAAATTTACTGGTAGGCCACTAATGAACCTTAAAAATAGAGTTTATTGTGACAGTGAACCAAAACCGATATAGAAATTACAAATGAATGCATTTCTTGTCCACCAAACGTTGTTCAATTTTAAAATCAAAGTACATTCGCAAAATCATGTCTTGCGATGTACCGCACACTATAGCCTACTAAATATTTACTACATTAAACACTTTTCCACTTTGAGCTATTAATTTAAATTTGACCATTTGTTTCTTCTCCGGTGAATTAATCCATCTCTAGTGTGTAGTAGACAATGTCTGTACAATGGATGATGGATTTGATCTATATTTTTACAGAAACATATATTATTGTAACGTTTTTAGTTAAAATCAATTTTTGTAGGTATCTTATATAATATCCAAAATATCATATTCTTGTAACCCTGTTCCAGTGTGTAATATGTAAGGTAACTTATTTTATGGCAGGCAATGTTAATCATTAACACCAATCATTCAAAAATGTTGAGCTTTTAGTGTTACCGAAACGGTCGAAAAAGAGAGAACTTATTAGGTAATATGCACATTAAAAATAATTAATTCACAATTGTTTGTGATGAACAAATGCAGACAATATAAGATGCAAAGTATATATCATAATTTCAGATTCTGAATATATAAACGGGGTTTATTTACAATGATATAAGGTTGAGACTAATTCATCTATAGATACAGTAGAGTAACTTATGGATCTGAAGAGTAAACTAATTCTGATAATAAAAGGCATGCTAGCTGCTTGATGGACAACATCGTGTACCTTGTATGTGGTTTTCTTCACTGTGTCGTTACACCGTTGTTGTCATTGTGATTTCAGCTTTAGTGTTTCTGGCAACAATATGCTGCTTCGCCCTTTTATTTTGAAGTGTAGATCTTGCATGTGCATTATCATCTCCTTGCGCCTCTCCCGGCTGCTGCCAGGATGATCTGCATGGTCCGAGTCTCTCCATGTATAACCTCGCCACTGCACCCTGTTGTTATAATTAATGATCGTTATTGGTACACAGATTGCTATGCACCACCTTGTGATGGTTTGACTTTCCGACATGTCATGCCGATGCTCCAAATTTTCCTTTTCCAGTGGTCGTCTTCATTCTCTATCTCTATTGAACATCAACAAATGAGCATTGGATATATAAATACCTGGCTCAGGTTAGATCGTAATTGGTAATAGCTGCCGCCTGTGGATTTTCAGGTCTTTGATGCGATCAAGAATTGCTATGATGGACACTACCTCAAGATAATCTTCCTTCTTAGGTGCTCATAACCAGATCTAGGCCTCATAACTTTCTGATTGTCCAAGGGCTTGTTCTCTCTGGTGACGTTACGTCGTTTCAATATTGTGTCCTCATATTGCTTTCCGCCGATGAGGAATTCTTGGTCTGCGTTTCTCCACGATTTTTTCCAATGATGGATTGTTCTCTTCCTCCCAGATATCCATCTAAAGAATTTGCTCGTGCTCCTATAGTTTCAGCCGTGGAGGGGGACGTACGCGTGTTGTTTGTTGAGATCGATAGTAGCGTCCACCGTTGGGACGACCGGATGAGGATCTATCGTTAAGGGCTGGATATCACCGATATGTAGCATAAATAAAAGATCAAGGGTTAGATACTTTGCTTTTTGTGAGAATTTCTAGCCTATTTCTCTCTTTTTCTAGACGCCCTAGTGGAAGAGGTTCATCTCCTTTTATTATAAAATAGATCTCAAAAGTACGCTTCTCGGAAACAGCAAATTATGCCAAAGTGCAGCTGTGTGCGAGCATGCACATGGTTGGTGTGAGTACAGGTTTGGAACCTGGGGTTGCCGGTTCTCCTTACACACACCATTCCTGCCGCCTGGACGGACACCACACCTATTCGATTCATCCTAAAAAAACATCATCTACATGAACTCATCTCTCTTAGTATCCCTTCTCCTCCTACTAAACGCTGAAAACTATTGCTTTAGTTCTAGCACCTTGTCCTCCAGCTTCTCTTGTTCTTGGGTGCTCATCATCTTCTTCCATCTCTGCAAATCATAGAATATTTTGTACAAATGTATTAGTATTTCTGTCAAAGTGCTTATCTATTGTCATTTCATTTCTACTTTTCCAGAGGTTCCAAATTATAACCCGAAACAGAATTGCGCTAAGTCATAGAGTTAACTCCTATTGGCAACTAGTTGTCATGGAAGTCTTGCATGTTGATAGGAGTTCTATCCCAACAGAAAGCTTCTCTCGTGCAGGCCCAAACAAATTTTGCTCTGTGCCACTCAAAGATGATATGATTAATTGTTTCTGGGATTCCACATAATATACACTTATCTCCCTTCCATTTTCTTTTCTTCAATTGTACCCCTGTTTGTAATTTGTCCTGTACAGCCAGCCACATACACACCTGACTTAATTTCAGAGGTATCTTACTCTTCCATAATTTTTGAATTCTGATAGCTTTAAACCCCAGATATGCATGTACATGGATCTGGATGACTACCTCCCAGATTTTGCAAAGCCCATTTTATGGCATGCTTTTGGTTGTCAATATTGACTTCTTTAAGCTTTGTATTTAGATCTAGCCATTCTGTACTGTGATAGACCCCTATATTTCGTGTTAGCTCTATATTCCATCTTTCACCTATCCAGTAGTCCCAAAGGCAGCTCTTTTTATTCCCACAAATTGCATATATTCCTAGGAAGCTAAGTCTTAGAGGAGTATTATCAAGCCATTATGTACACTCTGTCCAAAATAGTACACTTTGTCCATTATGTACTTGGAAGTATACTCCTTTTTCAAACTGTGTTTTAATATCCCCTATTGTCTTTGCAAGGGAGAAAGGCTTATCTCCCAAGTATTTGCTCCTTAACAAGTGGCAACACACATCCTTCTCATGATTCTCATACAGTCTCCATATCCACTCCCCCAACAGAGCTACATTCATAACCCTGGTGTTAAGTATCCCTATTCCCCCAAAATCCTTTGGGCTAGCCAAATTATCCCATCTAATCATGTGATATTTGAACCCCCCCCCCCCTCTGCACCTTGCCAAAAGAATGTTATGAAGCACCCCTTGTTTGAGAAGAAAGACCCCATGGTGTAGATAGGAATACTACTTAGTGAAGTCTTGCCCAAGATCAGTCTGGCCCTAGAGGACATGTTTTTTGCCTTCCAAGTTCCAAGGTTTAAGTTTCTTCCTTAACTTAGCTCCAAGTTAGTCAGAAGCACTTCTTCCCAACACTCTGTCACTAATAGGTAACCCAGATAAGTCATTGGCAGCTTACCCACCTTACAGTTCAGGGCATTTGCTATATGTCGACCTGGATTTTTTTGCTCACCCCAAAAGTCACCACCTCACTTTTGTGGGACTTTATCTTGACCTGGATTTTCCGCATGTAACTGATAGCATCACCCATGGTATGAACGGGTCATGGAACCCCTTGAGTCTCATCACTTCCTCCATGAACCCCCAACTCATTCTTCCATATGCTTTCTCATCTCTAACAAAATATTGATAGTACTTCTTGAGGTAATGTCAATTTGTAATTGACTAGCTCACTTGTTCACGTTGCAATGCGACTGTAGGTACAACGGTAATTTTTTGTTGTACTTATCTAATTGCCTCAAGTTCTGTCCCATAACGAGTCCCCACTTACCGCCCTCCCGCATCGCGTCGGCACCAACAGTCCTCTTGCATCATGTTATCATTTTATTTTTTTAATAACACCCCCAAAAAATAAATACTACTACTTAGGAAAACTGGTGATACTAGTCGTCGTGATAGGACAAATGATCTCGACCAACTATCAATTACTACTAGTGTTATCATTGTTAATTATTGGTAATAATATGTACAGTAAAGTACTCATATTTATTTGCAGTACATGATATAAGAATGGAACTGACTTGGGGGAGACATAAGTTTTATAATAACACGATGGACTAGCACTAAGTATGTTTTTTCTTATTTCTTAACTAACGGCAGCACATAGCGTGTCAACTAGACTACTTTTGGGAAAGCTAATTTACCAAAGGCAGCATTCTAAATGCTAATCCATAAACAAAATATAAAAAGGAATCCTGCTAATCAGGCTAATGGCCAAACATATGAAAAGGCATAAACGGTATCTTTCCGCAAAGTTAGGGATGCATGAAATATATATAACTTGCACATGTAGTTTCCAGAGGCCAGACACTTTCTTTTTGCGCGTGTTTGGTGGTTGTGCTAGTTGTGTAGCTTCCAGGAAGAAGTACACTGGGATGTCCTCCTCCCTGGTCACATCCATGCATCACATGCAACTCTTGTACTATATAGTTTAGATGCCAACAATTAGATTGATTTCATGGAAGAACAAGCTAATAAAGTGGTCAATGCTGAACTGCAACAGTCAACCCATGAGATTATAGAGTTAAAGTTGGTCTTTCGCCAAAAAAAAAAGTTGAAGTTGGTTCGTCGCTTAAAAAAAAGTTGAAGTTGGTGGAGGAAGGTCGGCTGTCACTGCAGTGCTACTATCAAATCCAGGTACTCTCTGCTTCCCATGGGTTTCTTCCCGAAGAGCAATATTTCATGTTAGATTATTGTCCTTAATTATCGTTCACAAGGTAGCTACAATATCCTGAATCAGCATAGAGATGAATGAGAATAGAAAATGGAATTTGGAATGAAACTTGGCATTGAGAGGTAACATAAAATAGTTGACGATGTGTTTTCAATCGATTGCATAGCCTCAATGGGTTCATGGCTGGGCTTTTATGGTGTTATTATTGTGTTACAAGTTAGTACGCACTTAAATTGGTAACTCAAAAGTTCAATTAAAATATATATATGTGCTGATAAGTTTTTGCATTTCTTCTTGCACAAGTTTTTGTTTAGCCTTAAACTTGGCATGGCGATGGACGTTTGCATGGTCTATCGATTCAGATTCGTAGTGATTTGTTTGATGAATTATTGGTATGGACGTGTGTGAGAGCGTGACCAGCTGAAGAATGAAATCCCAAGCGTCTGATGCATAGGATTCTCCCGTTGTTTTTATCTCCGGCTGGAGGAATCACTGCACGCACCATGACCAGCATGCCGCCAACAATAATAAACCACGGCGTTTGAGCAGGCAGCTGGGGCAGACACTGGCTTTGTTTAGTCGTCGAAGCGCGCCTCGCGTGACCAGCAAATTAATCCCAAGTTAAGCGCTGCTGGCAATGCAAGCCAGAATAGCGCGTGGTTGGTGGGATACATGTCACAGCTGGCAATGCAAGCTCTAGTATATATCTATGTCGTCCACCCCGTGCTCGGATGTACAGGACAGTAGCTAGGACAATTAAGCAGATCTCGATCAATGGCAGCAGCTAGCTAGATTGCAAGGCAGTACCAGCTATTCCCCCGAGCTAGCTAGATTGCTGCTGTAGGGTCGTTGTCCTAATTGTTGCTAAGCACCCAACCCACACCAAGCTAGTCTGTGATGACGCCAGTCCCTGCAGCCGTGGCGGTGGCGCTAACGGTGTTGGCAATGCAGCTCTCGCCTGTGGCAGCTACCGCCGTGGCGGCACGGGTAACCCCCATAGGGCTGCCCGGGTGCGAGACCATATGCGGCAACGTGAGCGTGCCATTCCCCTTCGGCTTGGGGCCGCCCCGCTGCTACTGGCCCGGGTTCAACCTCACCTGCGACAAGAGCCACGGCACCCCGCGGTTGCTGCTCGGCGACGACGCCACCCTGCGGGTCACCGACATCTTCGTCCAGAACACAACCGTTCGCGTGATGCGCCAGTTTATGCAGCAAGGCATACTGGCAGCGGCGAGGATTTCTTCATCGATAATCACGACGTGTTCGGGCCAAACCGAGCGCAATGCAGTGGCACCTCAGGCTGCTGCCAGTCGGCGGTCACTACTATCAACCCACCCAGCAAAGTACTGGCCAAGCGGCTCTACCCCGTAAGCGACACCGTGGAGGCCAAGCAGTCGCCGGTGATGGTATTTGTGGTGGAGCAAGGGTGGGCAGTCAACCAGGTGGACAAGCCTCTTACCGCCGTCGAGGAGGCTCCCTTTCTCCTCGATTGGAGCGTCACGCGGAATTTGCCGGAGCGCCGGCAACGTGCTGGTGAGGACTATATGCCGTGCCGTGACAACGACGTGGCCCGGAAGCTGTGCCAGAGCCAACATAGCCGTTGCTGGACCGCCGACCAAGCTCCAGGCTACATATGCCAATGCGAATATGGCTACGAAGGCAACCCTTACCTCGCCGGCGAAGGCGGCTGCCATGGTTAGTGACTACTCCGCCCGAGTCCTACTCATCAATTCAACTAAATTCGTTGTTATGAAGATGAATTATTTGGGCACATATACGTATAGTTAATATGTTTAATGTACAACAAAACATAATAAGAGTGTAGAGAGGCATGTGTCCACAAGTGACGTGCAAGAGCCCTCTGTTTGTGATTTGATGGCTTAGATCGGGCAAACTATTGTCTACCGTATGATGCATTAATTTGATATTTGTGTACTTTAAATTATTATTTTATACTCTTCTGTTCCTTTAGTCATGTCGTTAAAACCAGTCATGCATAGCTAGTTTATGTTTAGGCCATTTTCTATGTCTCAAATGACATGACTAAAGGAAAGGAGGAGTACATTAATAATACATATATCTAGAATGGACTTAACATTTTTAATAGTACAGTAAGATTTTTGATATGTATATTATATAGGATTCCATGTAGCGGTGTATCTAAAAAGTAAGTATTCTATGATACAACCATTAACAAGTCTCATGTAGAAACCAAAGCAAAAAAGGGCCACTAGAAGGAGTGACAATTCTATACCCCTTGTCTCCAAAATTATAAGTCATTTTAGTTTATGTATATAAATAGCTTTTGCGGTGAACCTACATATATACCATCTATCTAGATACCTAGTAGAAATATATATGAAGAAAAGCCAAAACGACTTAGCATTTGGAAGGGGGTATTTGCTTATCGATCTCATTAGACGCCTTTGACCATACTTTCATTCATGAGGTACTTTTTTTAACCTAGGTGTCAAACAACACGAAAGCCATTTAAACCAAGCAAGTTTGGGTACAGCCTAAAATGGTCATGTTAATTATCAACATCTGCACCATGTATTTATAGTCAAAATACTACATGTATTTCAACCATGCATACATGCATTCATGTCCTAATTGCCTAATTTTGTTTTCTGAATAGAACTGCTGTGGCACACCCTGATAGAATTTTATTGATATGACAGAATATATTTACAGAATTTTAATAAAAACTAAAATGAAAGAAGAAACCCAAAATTAATCCTGCTTTCTATTTATTCTTCAATCCTTTCTTTAGCTCTCTGGATAACCATTGACGGACTGCAATAATTATCCTAATTTGGTGCCGTTGACTGACTGCAGATATCGATGATTGCAAACTACCGCAAGAAGAAAGTAAGTGCTTCGGCGAATGTATCAACACAGTCGGGTCATACAACTGCCGATGCTCACATGGAACTTTTGGGAACGCTGGCTTCAGAGGTGGCTGTGTCAATATTAGCTCCTCTACAGGTCAGTACTCAGTACTACAGACTGCCTTGTGCTTCACTTCTTGCAGGCACAGCTCTAAGAATGTTGCTGCAGCGGTACTTGGAAGTAATTTCATACATGTGTTATTTGCAGCAGGTGCTCGGTCCTCGCTGGGGCTGCTGAAAAACTGCACCACCACCTGTGGCAACGTGACCGTGCCGTACCCGTTCGGAATCGGTCCAGGTTGCTTCCACCCAGGTTTCGAGCTCACCTGCAAGACAAGCCACAATAATCCCCCGCGGCTGTTTCTCGACAGAAACAGAACCCTTGAAGTGGTCAATATCTCCTTGTTGGACGCCACCGTGCGCGTCATCCGACACATTAGTACCTTCAACTTCGGCTACATCGACTACGTCGACAAATTTACATTCTCTTCCGGAGCATTTGACATCCCCGACGTCGGCGATACCTATATGCTGTCGACCGACAACAACGAGTTCATCTTGTCCGGCTGTGACGTTGAGGCCACGCTGTATGGGGACTACACAAACAGCACCGACCACATCATCAGCAGCTGCAACTCCACGTGCAGCTCCGGCCTAGTTGTCGGAGATGGTGGTGCCGGGTCACCAGTCACCAACGGCGGGTACTGCTCCGGCCGTGATGGCTGCTGCCATGCGTCCATCTTGGCAGGCAGCACGCCCAGGAATGTCAAGTTCAAACGGCTCAACCCGAACAGCACCCATGAAAACTATTATTATGAACCTCATACAATCGCGTTCATATCAGAAGTGGGGTTGATAGAGCCGTGGCACATGATATTAAACAGTACGTCGGGTGACACGCCCAGTATCCTTTCGTATCCCATTGTTCTAAGGTGGACGGTTAAGCAAGGCTTCCCAGCGCCTGCTGGCAACTCGAGTTACTGCCACGTGGCCGTAGCCAGCCGCCTTTGCAAGAGCAAGGCAAGCGAATGCCGGCAAGGAAGTCGAGGCTATACGTGCCACTGTTCTAAGGGCTACGAAGGCAACCCCTACATCGACAATGGATGCCAAGGTACGCTACTTATTTTACTCCCATTCCTCCGATGCTTATATACTTGCGTATTTTCATTTATCTACGCGCACTGCCACATCACATACAGGGAAAAGTCTATTATATACTACCCTCAACAATCCACTTGGTCTGCTGAAACTCCCTAAGTAGAATTCAGGGACGATTTTTCTCCTAGATATACTTCTCTCGGTCCAATATACATAACATTAGGTGTAGCAGGTTATTCCATCTCAACAGCGATTATATGCAGAATTATACTAAACAAAGTTTCAGTAGTAAATGATTACGGATGCACTACAAAGTACTTCTCACCCTGATATTATCTTGGTGTGTACTGTCTCATATATATAATACTCTACTACCTTTTGTCAAAACAGTATGTTTGTTCATTGGAGGAATTCAATGTTTATTTATCGTTCTTTGTTGTCTGCTAATCGCTACAGATATCGACGAGTGTAATATCACACCAAAGATGTGCTTCGGTGTATGTAACAATGATCATGGAACATTCAAGTGTTCGTGCCCTCTAGGAAAAGTTGGTGACCCCATGAAACCTGACGGTTGCATCAGTTTATCCATTGTTTTGTCCAAGTTCATAAAAAACAATAAGATCGCTTTGTTGGCATCTAGTGGCCCTGTGCTCTTGGTTTTGGTTCTCGGCATAATGTTAGTACCCCGTAAAATTGAACAGCACAGGAGGAAAGTATTGAAACGAAGGTATTTCTCGCAAAACCGGGGACAATTGTTGCAAATGTTAGTGTCACAGAAGGCTGACATTGCAGAAAGGATGATCATACCAATGAATGAGCTTGAAAAAGCGACAAACAACTTTGACAAGGCTCGTGAGCTTGGTGGTGGAGGACATGGTACTGTATACAAAGGAATCTTATCAGACCTACATGTTGTAGCCATAAAGAAGTCAAAATTTCAGTCCAAAAGGAAATAGATGAGTTCATAAATGAGGTAGCAATTTTGTCGCAAGTCAACCATAAGAATGTGGTCAAACTCTTTGGATGTTGCTTGGAGACTGAGGTGCCATTGTTAGTATATGAGTTTATTTCCAATGGAACACTTTATCACCACCTTCATGTTGAGGGACCAAGGTCACTATCATGGGGCAACAGGTTGAGGATTGCAACCGAAATAGCTACTGGTCTTTCCTACCTTCACTCAGCAGTTTCAATTCCAATAATTCATAGAGACATCAAGTCCAGTAATATACTTCTTGATGATACAATGACATCAAAGGTATCAGACTTTGGGGCTTCAAGATTCATTCCTGTTGACAAAACAGGGTTGACAACAAGGGTTCAAGGTACAATAGGATACTTGGATCCTATGTACTTTCAGACCAATCGACTCACCGAGAAAAGTGATGTATATAGTTTTGGTGTAATTCTCGTGGAGCTGCTCACTAGGAAGAAGCCATTTTCATACCTATCAACCGAAGGTGATGGTCTTGTTTATCACTTTCTTGACCTATATGCCGAGGGAAATCTTGTCCAAATAATAGATCCACAAGTCATAGAGGAGGGAGGTGAAGAAGTCCAAGAAGTTGCTGCACTTGCAGCATCATGTATAAACCTAAGAGGTGAGGAAAGGCCAGCGATGTGACAAGTAGAACATATGCTAGAGGGTCTTCAAGCTTCCAAGATCTATAAGATCAATGGTGTGGTACCAGCAGGATTTAGATAATAATAATAGCATTGAGACTAACTGTCCAACATCAACCGAAGAACACAAAAGGTCTCAGGAATCAATCAGAAGATATAGTTTGGAACATGAGATGATGATGTCTGCTAGGTACCCTCGGTAGCGTAGCTTGCTATGTGACTTATGAATTAGCATTATAGATTAGTGAATCTCTTCTAGTGGTAATTTTGTCAGGTGGTAATTCTAGCATAAGAAAATATGTAATTTACATCATTGGAGCACAAAAGATCTAAGGAATCAAGCAGAAGATATAGTTTTGGAACATGAGATGATGATGTCTGCTAGGTACCCTCGGTAGCTTAGCTTGCTATGTGACTTATGAATTAGCATTATAGATTAGTGAATCTCCTCTAGTGGTAATTTTGTTGGGTGGTAATTCTAGCATAAGAAAATATGTAATTTACATCACTTGAGCATTGTATCGTGCAGTGTGAATGAACCCTTGAATGATCATGACTTTACAATTTCATTAATAAAGCATAATAACATATATACGGGTAAACTACTTTGCCTCTTAGAAGTGGAAATCAAACTTTTAACCTTCCAGCAAAAGTGTTTCACCAATTTCTAATCAATCTTCATAATAATTTAGTTGCAAGTCCAATTAATGTATATGATGAAATATACTTCATCCGTTCTTAAATTGTTAACGTCCTTGATGACTCTTCTCATTACGTTTAACCATTCATGTGATTCAAAAAAGTTTAACAAGTATAAAATATTTTATTATGATTTGTTTTATCACTAAAGAAAGTTGAAACATGACTTTTAATTTTACATATTTTAAAATATGTTTTGATTAAGATGATCGATCCAACGTAATGAAAAAAAGTCAAGGGCATCAATAGGAACAGAAGGAGTAAGTGATACCTGGGTCACGGAAAAAAAAACTCAATGAAAATATGAATGGAAACATATTAGATCTAGGTACTGCCTTGGTTAGTACCACTCAAATCCACCACCGGCACAATGTAGCTTTCTTACACCAATACAGTCTTTATAATGTGTAGCATTGGCTCACATGTGTGTGTAATCACCAAGAATCTTATAGCTAAAACCTTGCACCTAGACAATTTATATTTATCTTCTCAAGCAGATCCCTATATCCTTTCATGGTGCATAAAACCACATAAGAACATGATCTATACTTGACATGCATATATTTTTCTTTCTATCCTAGCTAGTCCTCGGAGAGAGAGAGAGAGAGAGCAGGGAGAGAGAGAGAGAGAGAGAGAGAGGTTTTATTTTGTTCAAGAAAGGATCAGCATGATTTGGCATGCACCTACAACCACAACTCATTGACCTTGTCGAATTGCTTGGAACACTACATAAGGTGTTCTGCATAGGTCTTGAGACGCTGGAGATTTCTCCCAACCTCGATGAACCGGTGCCTTCTCATGTCATACTGCCACTAGTTGTCCCAGCTCACCTCCACAACTTTGAAGTAGCACTATAGAAATCGTGTTTGACACATATGCCTAAAACTTGGAGTTGTGGGGTAAAGCCTCAAGCCATGGCATCGGGTGATCCACCGAATAATGAGCTTCTTCAACTTGGGCATCGGGAGGAGAAAATGCGTTAACTTTAGCTTGAACCAGTCAAGAAAGACACTCTCTAAGCAAAGGATGTCCAAAGCCATGAACGAATTAGCGTCGGGAGGTAACCGGAACTGTATAACGTGGCCAAGGCAGATAATGGTCATGGTCGTGATCCTCCCATATAGGGGAAGCGATATCTTTCCCTCCTCATCCTCCCGAAAGATGGGAAGAGCTTGAGCTAGAGCTCTCTTTCTAGGCTCTAGTCAAAACACAATGTTAACAATGAAAAAACAACAACTTGGTGTGGTCTACAAGTTGGAATTGTTTTCGACCAATTGATGGCCATAAATACCCAACCTAACCAGAATTGATGATAAAATTCTCAGGATCACCTAGAGAGAGCGATAAGTGTCATTGTTACATGGTGAATGTGAAAGTGCATCTAGGCCCCCAATTATGGTTTTGAGCGATTGACGTCAATAAAATTAAAAAGGACTAATGTTTCAAATGAGCTTGTATGCAGTTTATATTTAAAATTCATATGAGAGCAAAGAAGCACAAAAAGGAAGTGGTCAAGAGCTATCAAGGTCACAAAATTCGGAAAAGGACCATCCATGCTCAAGATCAAGATTTGAAGTTTTTAATTTATATCTTGAGTATAGGAAACACCATACTATCCGAGAGGGACACACAAAAATGAAGCATGAGAAATCAAGTGCTCAAAACCCCTTCTCAAAGTCAAAAATCCAAATTCCACTTCCCATGAGTCGGACAATGTCCGAGTCAATCGGATATTTCAGTCGGACTCCAGAGACCATGCCATACAAGTCCAAACTGGTGGAGTTGGACAAGTCGGACATTGGAGTCGGACTCCGGAGGCGTGCGCGTTGTGCAGAAGCCTATGGAGTCGGACATTATCCTACTCAATCGTACTTTATCCTACTCGGTCGGACAATATCCTACGCAGTTGGATATTTGAGTCAAACATTTCAGGATAAGAAAAATCTGAGCCCCCCCCCCTCCGGATGTTCCAGTCGGACTCTAGAACAAAAACCCGTTGATGGGTCGAACAATATCCGACTAAGATCGAGCCCAACGGTTCTTTTTGGTGCCTCGGCTATAAAAGAGGGCATCTTCCTCCTTTAGTCGTTTGGCAACCACCCCACACTCAAAAACACCCCCAAACTCACTCAAGCACTCGTCTCCTCATTTGATTCCCCACTCCAATCCTAGGCGGATTTGTGAGAAGATTGAGGAGGAATGATTGAGCTTCATCTCCCTTTCAAGAGCACTTGGTTCAACCTCATCGTCGGCGCTTGTTGTGTTTGTTACTCTTGGGAATTCATTCCCTAGACGGTTAGGCGTCAACCGTTGAGCTCCCAAGCTTGTGGTTGAGACTCGGGTTGGTTGTATTTGCCCCTCCCTTCGTGGAGATTGATTATTGGATTTCAAGCTTGCCTTGGTGGTGGTTTGAAGAGGTTTAGGGTTGAGAGCAACCCGGTCTTTGATGGACTCCTCAACGGAGACGTAGGTTCCTTGGTAGAGCTGAACTTCGGTGAAAAATCATGTGCCTCCTTGTCTCCCATTTCGTTTCTTGTTAATCATGTGGTTGTGTGCTCTAGTTCTATGTTGTTTGCGCTTAAATCCCTAGATTAACTTGTGTAGGAGGCTTGCTTGTTTGTCTCTTTGTTGTCTTAGCTTTCTTATGTTGCTAGCTGCTTGCTCCTTATTTATTACCTGTGGATTTGTCCATCTTGACTATCGATCTAGTTTCCGCACGAGACAGTCGGATTTTGTCCTACACTAGTCGGATATTTGTCCAAGTCAAACTTTATCCTACTATAGTCGGACATTGGAGTCGGACAAATCTTTCATGTGTTTCTAATTTGTGTTTAATTAAGTGATTTTCAGGATTATCGCCTATTCACCTCCCCCCCCTCTCCGGCGAATTTCAGAATGACAACTAGGTTTCGAGAAAACCAACATATGGGTAAACAACACCTTACATGATGAAGAACGAAGTAATATATGAGCAAACTAGCAAAGGTTGTCGAAGCTCTTGCCCAGGAGGGACCTCACAAGGGTGTGGACGTCATCGGCTTGTCCTAGAAAACTAGGATGTCCTCTTTGGTCATGGAAATCAGGAGACAAACAACAAGGTAGATGTTGAAAAATTTGGGTAAAGGGGAAAATATATTGGAAATTGATAGATTCGATTGAGTTGTTCTTCCTCAATTGGTCATGACCCTTTATATATGAAGGGTGGGAAGGTCTATACCAGTGGCATGAAAGAAACAAGCTAGTAACTAAGCACAAGTCACAAGCTTAATCTGGACTCTTCTATTGCAAACCGGTCTAACTGGTTCAAAATCTAGTCTAGTCGGTTTTGCCACACAGGTGATGTTCAAAACACCATAATACTCACATCCGGACTTCAAAGTAGGTGATCTATATATCCATTTTGATCGCTTCGGTAAGGGCATCATGGTGAACTTGAACATGTCATTTGGCTTCATATTGATCCTGGTTTGAGGGATTATTTGTGTCTTCAAAAAAAATCATGCCCAAGTATCCTAAAAGGCTAAAACAATCCCTAGGTCCTACAGAATGCACATACATACCAAACATGCAGAAAGGTGACTATTAGTACAAAACTGTATATTTTAGCTATTGTCTCGCATATCTCACTATTGTCTAATTTTGATTGTCAACATATGCTCCCCTATTTTCTCAGGTGATGCATGCATACCAAGAAACATTTGTTTCAATAGCAAGATAATTATCTATTGCATCCCTTTCGACACCAAAAAGATACATGGTTGATGTTTTTGCCCAAATTAAATGTGTCGGTGAAATTGCACTGACAGACCCAACAACCTTGGGCTATACAATTGAGTTTAGCACCAAGTCATGATCCAAGCGACGATGGGAACGATGGGACATTGATGACAAACACAATATGGGCTCAACTTCAGGTGTGTCAAGGTCGTGGCCCAGGGCAGTTGTGGAGTTCACCGTGAATCGATACAAGTCCTAGGCCGTCTGACATATAATTATCTTACATCTAGTGAATTGGAAATAATGGTGATTTCCCATTTGCATCTCCCTGGGCCTTATCTTCTCATATGCAATCCGATTCTAAGTGGGCTGCTGCTGATGCACATTTATAGTGTTAGACAATATGGTGTGGCAATAGTGCTTAACGATGCAACTGCTCGCCCGGGGCAGTTGTGGAGTTGACCAATGAAGTCGTCCGACATCTGATTGTTTTACATCTAGTGCATTGGAAATAATGGTGATTTTCCATTTGGATCTCCCTTGGCTTGATCTTCTCATATGCAATGCAATTCTAAGCTAGGTGTTGCTTATGCACATTTATATTGTTAGACAATATGGTGTGGCAATAGTGCTTAATAATGTCAGTACATTGAATTTTTGTGAGAGTGATCAGGTCTTGATCATGGTGGCCCTGATCCATGTGCAGATCCTAGGGGGCTAAAAGTGTAGGGTATGCCAATGTCTGGCAAATGCTTTGCCAACCGACGAAAAGATAAGGCACGGTGACCGGATTCATGGCCATGGAGGGAGCGCCGGGTTGGAGATGACACTCAATCGAGAGACACGCATGCAGTGTCATAAGCCATCTACTGCCAATTGTATATGAGCGATCTAGAATGGGGCATTCTTTTTAAAAATTGTGTGTGTGTGTGTGTGTGTGTGTGTGTGTGTGTGTGAGAGAGAGAGAGAGAGAGAGAGAGAGGAGCATCGTCCTGTAGGAAGAAGTAGATGTATATTTAATTCCTAGAACATGTAAATGACATGAGTGTATGTACGATTCATATGTGCTTTCATTTCTAATTTCTACTTACGGTGTGTTTGGCATAGTTTATACTCAAAATGCTTATTGTGCTTATATATAGTGCTTATTCTATCAAAGCCGCTTATAGTGCTCATTGTAGCATCAGCAGTCAACATGTTTGGCGATACTGTTTATCCTCACCCATAAGCACTATAACTTATGTTTTGTTGCTTTGTCCAAAGTGTTTATGGGTAGTACAAAAATAGCAAAGTGCTTATATGTGCTTATACCTCATAAGTACTTTTCTATATTGTTGTTTGTCACTTTAAACTGCTTATTGATCATAAGCACTTTTAATAAGTCGTGCCAAACGCGTCCTTAGTGTTCCATGTGATTCAGCCAATGGTGACACCAAATTAAAGTAACGGCAATGATCAGACCACACCTAAATTATATATATATATATAGGAGTAGAGAGAATATGAGACACATAGCAAATTTACGGCAACACACTGCCTAAGGTTAGTTTCGCTACAGTTCTCTAGCCAGCAAATTGATCAAGTTTTTGCTTTTAAAAAATTAGTTGTTGAGTCAAAAGATGGCTATTGAATTTTGACTACTATTTACTTAAAATATATATGTAGCTTCTCCACACACCAAAACTCAGAAGCAAATATAGGTGTGTTTTTTAGCTTTTAGTTCATTTTATTAAAAAATCATTATATGAGATAGGACTTCCTCTATTCTTAAATTATTGCCACCGTTGAATTCTTGAGTTACATTAGAGCATTAGTCAAAAAATTGAAAATGTATCATATAGTTTTTATTTTATTTTGTTTGTCACTAGAGAAACTTACAATTTTACATATTGAACTAATATTTTAAATAAGAAAAATGGTCAAATATAAATAAAAAGATAATCATGACAATAATAATTTAAGAATAGAGGGAATAGCTTTTTAGAATCTTGGCTATTCCAGCTTTCAGCTTTTGTAGCTGAAAAAGCTTAAACAAGCCTGCCCATATACAAACTTCGTGCGAAGAAACTATTTCTCTAACACAATCAAAACCAAAGACAAACAAAGGAAATTGTGACTTTAGATACGACAACCTTAGACACAATCAAAAAATACATTGTGAAACTGTGAACGTCAATGGTCCACCACCTCATAATCAAAAAGAAAGTAAAAAAACCCCAAAATTACAAGAAAGAAAAAAGATTTTGTTTCTTTATGCATAACATGTAGACCATTGTGCCCATGCGAGAAGTCTAGATTAGAAAAAAAAATGTTAGGTATGAATTGGTTTTCTTCTATTACCCTAGCTTGGATATCTCTTGGGACCGCAAATCGCATTTCTTTGCGCAGCAATTGTCATCACACACCCATGCATGGCATTTAGCGTTATGCAAGTAGATCTTTTCATGGTTCAAAAGTTCATATTTTTGTAGTTTCTTTCACTTTGTGGTATTTCTATGCACACTCAAGCGCTTTGGTATTTCTTGTGTTGTTATCTATACTATTAGGAGCGAGTTCTTTTGAAACCTTTTTTCACCTAGGAATAATACCATGTACCCCTCACATCGGACCCACATTGTAAGAATTAGTAGAAGTGGATAAGGAGGGTAGATAGAAAAAACGATGTTTCTAGAGAGATTTTGCCTTTTTCCACCCTTTTTTCTCGCCAAGGGTATTATACCCACTCATACCCGATGTCCCCACCCAATAGCCACCCATCACAATCCCACGTTCAGCCACACGATTCGTTTGGAGTACTGATCTTGGAGACACCCAGACCCTCGCCGACTTTGTTTATGCGCGAAACCCTAATTCAAAGGTGTTACACGGTGACGGTGGCGGCGAGGTTAGGCTACACCAAAGGCCTGGTTCTTGGCCGAGATGGCATGGTGAGCTGAACTGCAGGTTGGGACCATGCGAAGGGGCCTGTGATGATCGGCCGGAAAGAGACGATAGCCTGGTTCTTGAGGCGTTCCGTGGAGATGGCAAAAACTTGTTCTTCGTCGTGGTGGATAGGCGAGTCAATCAATTGCAGGTTTAGGTGTTGCTAGGTTGGAGTAGAGGTTCCAGGACACTGAAGTCCGGTTATGTTCTTTGTAGTAGTCTTGGGAGGAGATTTTAACTTGATTAGAGAAGCCAATGATAAGAATAATGGAAACATCAACATGGGGTTGATTCATCTCTTTAATTCTTCTATTGATAAATGCCAACTAAAGGAGATCAAAAGAAGCGGGGTAAAGTTCACTTGGACTAATAAACAAGAGAGGCCGGTGATGGTAAATTTAGATAGGATACTTGTATCCCCTGCCTGGGAATTAAGGAATCCTCTCTCACATGCATGGTGTGTAACAAGAGTTGGATCAGATCATTCACCAGTGCTGCTAGATGATGGTGAAAAGGGTTTGCAAAGACAAAAATACTTCTTATTTGAGAAGCAATGGTTAATGATGCCTGAATTCAGTGACCTAGTGAAATCATCATGGGAGATGATTAGAGGAAAGACTCCTACCCGATGCTACTCAATGAACAAATGGCATGCATGTCTCACGACGATGCGGACAGAAAGTTAGGGGACCGGATATGCAGATGAAAGGAAACCAGAAAAGACAGAAGTTGATCATGCTAAATAAGTTGGAATCATGGGACAGGATGGCAGAAGATAGAGATCTATCACCAGGGGAATGGAAAGATAGGTACAATACTGAAAAGGAATTAGAGAAAATTTATGCCCTGGAGGCTATTTATTGGCAACAACGGGGAGGTGTTAACTGGCTATTGAAGGGTGATAATAACACTAAATACTTTCAGTTGTTGGCTAATGGAAGGAGAAGAAAAAGCCTTATCAAGTCTTTGGAGTCTGAAGATGGAATAATAACTGAACAAAATGATCCGATGAGCCACATTACTGGTTTCTACAAAGGATTGTTTTTAGAAAATCAAGAGACGGGCCTACATTTGAGTCCAACATTTTGGAGAGACGATCAACTGATCTCACGAGACATGGCTAGGCGCCTTACTGAACCATTCACGGAAGAAGAGGTTAAGGTTGTGGTGTTTGACATGAAGTCGGATTCAGCTCCTGGCCCAAATGGTTTTGGTGCCCAGTTCTTCAAATCCTTCTGGGATACCATTAAAATTGAACTCATGAAGATGTTCAATGACTAGGATAATGGCACCTTGGACCTTAAAAGACTAAATTATGGGGTCATAACCTTAGTGCCTAAAGTGAAAGAAGCTAATAACATAAGAAAATATAGACCCATTTGTTTAGTTAATGTGGACTACAAAATTTTTACTAAAACCCTAAATACCAGGATTGCACCTTTGGCCAAGGAGGCCATTGACCAGGCATAAACAGCATTTACGAAAGGTAGATATATTTTTGAGGAAATGGTGGTTCTGCACGAAGTGGTTCATGAACTCAGGAACGAAAATACAGAGAGGCCTGATCCTAAAAATTGATTTTGAGAAAGCGTATGATAAAGTAAAATGGAAGTTCTTGGAGGAAGTGCTTGTGAGAAAAGGTTTCCCTACACTTTGGATAACATGGGTCGGGTGTGTGTAAATGTGAATGGACAGCGTGGAGAATACTTCAGAACATACCAAGGCCTCCGGCAGGGGACCCTCTCTCACCTTTTCTTTTCAACTTGATAGCAGATGCTTTGAGTAATCTCTTGAATAAAGCCAAAGAAAAAGGATTGATAAAGGGGCTCATGACACATCTTATGTCTAAGGGTATCTCACATATACAATATGTGGATGACACAGATGGTCATGGTCGACCCAGTGGAGGAGACTATCAGAAACCTAAAATTGATTCTATACTGTTTTGATTCATGTCTGGACTTAAGGTAAATTTCCATAAGAGCGAGGTTTATATGTTTGTTGGAGAACCTGAGGAAGATTGGAAATGGGCAAACATGATTAACTGTAAGGTTGGACAACTACCCATGAGGTACCTAGGTATCCCAATTTCTAATCAGGTTCTCAGAATGGCTGCCTTCAATAAAGTGGTGCTGAAAATGCGAAATAGACTATACCCATGGAAGGGCAAGTATAATTCCGGGTGGCAGGTTACTTCTTACCATTACTTGTCTAAGTAGCCTACCTATCTACATTATTGGTTATTATCATTTGTATGGAGGCACACATAGAGAAATGGACTCTATTAGATCAAATTTTTTCTAGCAAGGAGCCGAGGAAAATCATAAATATCACATGATGAATTGGGAGGCAGTGACAAGACTGAAGGAATATGGAGGTCTTGGCATCATAAACACAAGAGCCATGAATGAATGCCTGCTAACTAAATGGATTTGGAAAATCAAATCTGGATGCAATGAAACATGGTGTAGACTACTCCGAGCAAAATATATGCCTGATGGAAATTTTGACAAGGCAAAAACTAGAGGAACTTCAATTTTGGCAAGGACTGCAGAAAGTGAAGAACTTGTTCAAATGGGGGCTGAATATGAAGTTCATAATGGCAAAAACATTAGTCTATGGAATGATGTCTGAATGGGATCGGTTCATCTGAAGATACTCTTCCCCAACCTATACAAGATCTGTATGAACCCAGAGGAGAAAATAGCAGAATGTCTAAAGGAGGAGGCCTGACACATTGACTTTCGAATGAAATTTTAGAGAGGAGGAACAATCTGATTGGAAACAATTTTTGGACATGGCACATGGAGTGTGACTAGACAGTCATGAAGATAAAGTCATGTGGGCTTTAGAGAAAGACAAAAGTTTTACTACTAACTCGCTTATAGGTTTTTAACCTTCCGAGGTGTGCGGAGTGCTTCCATGAACAAGATTTGGAAATCCCAGCTCCCTCAAAAATTTAAAATTTTCCTTTGGCAAATGTGCCATAATAGACTTCAATCTGGTGAATGTTTGAAACAAATGGGCTGGAAGGGTAGTGAGAACTGTAGGCTTTGCAGAAACAAGGAAAATATAGATCATATTTTCTTTAACTGTTCTATTGCTCGTTTTGCATGGAGCATGATCCGGGAGGAATTTGATTCGGACCGAATTCCTGTTTCTTTGAGTGATTTCTGGGAAACTTGGATCCCCAACAAACTCAAAGTAGCGCAAAATCTGGGGATTTTTGTTTTTGCAGGTCTTGCATGGGCAATGTGGAAATGTAGAAACAAGATGGTGATTCAGAAGCAATTTCCAGCTCCTACTGACGCACTGTTTTCTGGCCTATCACTATTGCAAAAGTGGGAGATCCTGCTGAAAGAAAAGGAGGCGAAACAAGTGGAAATATGTGTGAACAGGATGCTGTTGAAGCTGAAGCATAACAAGGACAGGCGAATAGAAACTAGAAGTGTATCTGACATAATGGAGCTGTGATCCGTATGTCTGATGTGATTTCGATGTAACAAATGGTCGTTTATTTCTTGTTCCGTTAGATCAAGAATTGTAAACTGGAATCCACAGCAACTGAAACTTCTGTTATTTTGGCTTTTAATAAATGCCGAGAAAGACTCTCTTTTCAAAAAGAGAGTTTTTTATTCTTTCAAAAAAAATTAATGTCCGTCTCCGACCTCCAATCTAGAGGTTCGTATCTTCCCCAAGAATAATGCATGCTAGCCTGTATCAGATCGTGTGTTTTTTTTTTAACTTGTAGATATCCCAGTTGCAGGGAATCTTACATCGATTGTGATCTCCACATTCAGTTTTCTAGATGATGGAACTAATTGCAGAGTGCAAGGCTGGTCAGGACCGGGCACCATTCATTTTTTTGGTCGCTCTGCGTCACGGACCATGACCAGAATACTCCACGATACCTCTCAGGTATGAATGCACCATTGCTTTTGAATTGGATACTGGATTCCGGCTACTTTTTGCGTTCATTGGCATGCTTGAATGATGGGCTTTAGTTTATTGGATGCCAAAATGAGAATCCCGGTTCTTTGAAATTAGGGTGCTTGGTTGGCCTTCAGTTTATATTGTTTGCCAGGTAATTGTTGTCTTTCCTGACTACATCATATTGTGTTTTTGTCCATAGGTTCGTAAGGTTCAGCAAATGATGTTGAGGTAGTGGTTAGGGTGATTGTTGATCTCTCTGCATATTATTGTGATTTTTTCATTCAGTTAGAGGCTTAGAACATTCATTTAGTATGTGGGATCAATATCTAGGAAGCTGATATGCCGTTTTGATTTTGGTTTCCGTCAGTGCAACATACTGAAACTGCATACTGCACTTGGAAATTGATATATGATACTTGTTCTTGATTTTTATCAGAGTTTGGATAAATGACACTTGTTCTTGATTTTTATCAGAGTTTTGATAAATGACACTTGATCTTGTTCAATAATTAGGAGAATCTGAAAGGAAAGTGCAAAAGGAAGGTGGTGACAATTGATTGCTCAGATTCCGTTGTAGCCTAAGTTGTCGGATTATCTTCAGTACTCTGAGACACATCTGAAACTGCTACTGTTATATGTCAGGTTGTATTCTTATTAAGCAGCTGCGAGCTGAAATGTTGAAAGATGGACCGATCTGAACAGATGGAATTCAGACTAACACTATATATAGCTGTTCATCTCTTGCATAGCTTATACCTCTGTTCTCGTGGGAGCAGATGGACCGAGCGAAAAGGACCACGGAGGGCACTCCAATTGGTAAGCTGAGCTACTACAATGGAGGTATACAATTGCTGATATAACCAACACCACAAGAGGCTAAAATAACATAACTTCTTTTAGTTTATGGTGACCTAGGCCTGTCGATGTGCTATACAAAGCAAGTTCTAGGAGATGGTCTGTGTGGGCACGACATTGACACGGTCTGCATCTATAGGAAGGGGAGAAGTACTACGCCTCTTAACTTATCTTGTTCGGTAAGTTTTGAAAATCTTTTATTTATTTGTTTCTTTAATAAGATATGACTATTTATATCTCTTATTGTTGCACCGTACGTTGTGCATAGCAAAGAGGCAAGGGGAGAGGCATAAGTTAAGAGGAAGAGGAACAAGAGGATCTAAGAATGAACTGATCCAAGTAATAAATTCAGTCCTTAGTGTGTTCTCTATGATAAGAGGATCTAAGAATGAACTGATCCAAGTAATAAATTCAGTCCTTAGTGTGTTCTCGGATGATATAAATAATCATCATGCATGTTTGTCCATAAACGAATGATTTAATCAGATTGATGCTCTCATATGGTAAATAATTTTTTATGTTACAAAATTTTTAGATTAGCAATTGATTAGTTCATTAACTTGTATAACTGCAAAATAACACCCAATCAAAGTATGCCCTTCATTTTTCTGATGCTCTCCTAAGGCCAGACATATTTTACACAATCTTTCTATCTTTCTTGCTTGCCCGGTCCTGCTTCAAATTAAATCAAGCCAGACATTAATGTTGGTTTGTTTACTGGATTGCTATACTGGGTTCAGGCACTGAATGACTGCATAAAAATCTTAATATGGAGCCCCAAAGTTTATGTGGGGTGCATTTGTATTGTTTTGAAATGTAGAATAGAAGATGCTCTAGGCTCTGAAATCAAGAGTTATTTATTTTTATTTTCTCCTTTCTAATTTTTTTTGTACAATGATTCCTTGCGTAGAACAAAAGTCTGGTTATTCATGAGATAGTTTGGCGGCGGTACATAAAACTACCTCTGTGTTGCAAATCTATCATTGGTTCTGTTAAAATAGGATTGTACTCCAAAGTTTTTTTTTTTGTCAAGCATGGAAGAAACTGTAAATATATTCATTAGGAGCCTTGCGTGAGGAAGAAAAATGTTTGTTTCTCTTAATATTTATTGAAAATTACACCCGCAACCACATGCGGGTAATTTTGATGTTTATAATTTTTTTTGTTTGCTAGATTTTTTAAAACACGTGTGTGTCGCATGTGCATTATGCTAGTTACCCAAAATGTTTGGCTGCATTTGTAGGGGGTCAATACCAGGACCACCAAACTAAGGGACTAAACAAACATAATTGAGGAAGAAGTCTAATTTTCCTCCTCCTAAGGTGGTTCGGTTTGATCCCTCAATTACAAAATCGGGTAGAATGATTCCCTCAACTTTTAATACCGTTCGTTTTTCTAGCCTAAGCGGTTTGCATAGTGCATTGGTTGGCATGTCATTATAGGGCCCAGTTGTTAGTGTGTCATGTTATCTTTTTTTGTATTTTCGCCTTTCATGATATTTTTTCTTCCAAACACTAGCTTCAAAGAGCTTAAAATATTATGATTTTTTCTGTGCCCATGAGCTTCCAAACACTAGCTTTAACGATCTTAAAAGCTATGGGACAATTGTTATTTTTAATTTATTTCTAAATTTGAATTAAATTTAAAAGTTAAATTTTTTAATGCCACTTTGCTATTGCAAATTGGAAATTTTTTAATTCAAAATGTATTTTGAATTTGGAAAAAGTTGTAATAACAATTCATAATTTTCTAAGATTTATAAGCTAAGTATTTGAAAGGAAAAACTACCAAGAAAAGAGAGAATTAAAAAATATATATGACATGACATATTGAACAGGTAGACCCCACAATGCCACATCATTCAATACCACTATCCAAACCGCCTAGAAAGGAATAACGAACGGTATTAAAAATTGAGGAAGTCATCCTATCCGGTTTTATAATTAGGGATAAAAACCAAACTATGGAGGAGGCAAATCAGACTTCTTCCTAATTAAAATCCATCGCCAGAGACAAGCGACAATACGAAAGTCCATAAGAACTAAAAGGCCGAATAGTAAGACAAGAGGTGAAGGCCCAGCAGCCCACGATGGATGTATGGGTCCACGGCACACCCGACCCCGGATCGGGAGCCACAACGAACCTTTGCCTCGCCCGAGCCCAACAGGAGCTCAAGTAAAGCGATAAGGCCCCCAATGGCCTCCGTAGGGATAAGTAATTGAGCTACATGCTCCTGACATTTCCCCTGTGAAGGACACATTTTGGAATGTCCGAATGAGGCTCCCTGATCATGAGTTGTGGCAAGGGAGACAAACACGCGACGAACCCAACACCACAACCCTCCTCCCCACCCCCAGCGTGACGGGAGTGATTGTACGGGCATGGCTCCCCGCACGTTAGTTGGCAACCTCAACAGGAAACCGGGGGCCACATGGTCAACGTGGACTAAGGCGTCCCGGTGCACTCGACCCCTCTGTGTATGGGCCAGACGGGACGCAATCATCACCAGGTCGCCCAACCCGAGGTCAGGTAAGCCAACACCCCATACAGATCATAAATGCAGCTTCCATGGTTTCCCCGTTCTTGGCCTCAGCTTTGATCGGTTTGATCATGTTGGCCTCCTGATCTTTATTATGGATGTATTTGTGGTTTGTTATCTTGATAAGTTTATTAGTTTTTGTCCCTCTTTAACTATTTTTATGAGTTCGTAAATATTTCAATAATCTTCATTTGTCCCACTTTATCCATGGTTTCACCTCATTTTTTATGTATTCCCCTGCAACAAATAAACTCCAAGAACATATGAAACTACATTATTTTAAAATATTATATGTAGTGATTATGTTAGTTCTACTTTATTTCTGAGATATCTGACGTTTGCATTTAGTGGTTGTCAATAACCATTTAGCATGTGCATGGCACAGCTCAGAGTGCCTCATTCTTTGTTACAGTTCATCAGCCTGCACCACTTCACATCACCTCATTTCGGTGACTTTGTTGTACATCGCACTTGGTAGATTCGTGATCACTTTTCTCCAAGTCCATGGGGCTATCTTCCTGCATTAATTATCCACTCAGCCTCTCTGGTCTTGTTTTCTTCCAGCTTCTCCAGCCAGTGGTGTAGATCGACTTTCTATTCTACATTCTTGAGTTGGCAGATGGGCACAAACACATCCAATTCTTCAACATTAGAATGGTCCTCCCTTACGCCACCTTAACATTTCGCCAAGCACCATTCTGAAAACATGCAGTTTCTTAACTTCCACAACCTCCAAAAAACAGCTCAGCTAAACATATTGGTCATTACTCATTAGATGTTTTTTATTGCATAGAAAAACATATGTTAAAGTAACATGGTATATCAAAACGCGGTATGGATAAAAATATTAATGATGATTCGGCAAAGCCAATTATCATGGCCTCAATTAGAGACTCCCAGACGTGTTCTTATTTGAGCCAATTAGCAAGCTTTTATCCAGGTCCAGGAGCTCCCTGGCCCGTGGGCCCAAGTCCTCAACATTTTTTCTCTCCTTTGCGACCTCGGATCCTGCGACCTCATCCCTTCCACACGGACAGCGACCCAAGCAAGGATTCCATATCCGCCGCTTCCAAAGAGAGAAGAGAAAAAGTGGAGGAGGCCCTGCCTAGCGACTAGCAATTTTATGCAAGGGGCTACCAGGAAGGGCGATACTGCGATAGGCCGAGCCATAGATCCGTATCCTCACACGCTTCACTCAACCTCGGCAGGGATTTCGATCTTGCCCGTTGAAGCTTTGGATTCTGGTACTTTCGCTCGCAAATCGGATATCCGCGAACTAATTTTCTTAAGAAATCCAAGGAATTTCTCGGAACTAACCGAGCCGACGGATAGCAGGCTCCATATTTCGGTTCCGTTTCCCAATTTCAAGCCGGAAGGGTTCAGTCATGCCGCCGGTTTCACCCCTACGTCCATCCATGATCTCACGGTTAAGAGATTGGATGGACACGGATCACCGTGGACTCAAAAGTATATTCTGATGTCAAAAGGAGTGCCAAGCACAAACATCTATAGAGAAATAAACAAAAGAGACCCATTATCTTCACACAAGTAGGGCTATCATGAATAATAACACAATGGAAAATGTACATACATTTGTATATTTTTCACGTCCAAGAAAGTGTTCAGATATAAACAAAAGAATCAACAAGCCAACAGACACTTTATTACATAGAGCGAGGTATGGCTGATTATTTATTATACATCGGTTTTAGGGAATCAAATAGAATAGGTATACTAGACAAGAATTTCCAAGGTCTTTCTCAATCCACGTCCCCACGTTCCATCATTCTCAAGAATGGACAGGGGTTGTCCCAGTCTAAATACAAAAACTCCTCGGTCTCAAGCCTGCATGAAACTAGCATACTTTGCACCAAGGAAGAGCCTCTGCACACAGAGTAAAGCGTTTTTCCTGACTTCAGTGTTATCATGGTTCATGAGCTTCATAACTCGGTCCTTCGCCTTGAGGTCTGCCACCACTATTCGGCCTGAAGGGTGGTACTGAAGGAACTGTGATAAGTCATAGCAGGCCACTGCAAGAGCAGTGGTGTCCGTCGATGTGTCAATGACTGTCATGAGGACACGGAGAATCTACAAATTTGAAAGGGTCGTCAGAATCAGGATTATAGAGATAATAAATGCCTATTGCCTAACTCAAATCATCCAAAGACAGCTCACGTCCAAATTGGAGTCCCAATGTTCATTGTTTTCTCTTTCTAAGTTTTTTAAGCAACAAGATTGCATGGATAAGAATACCCTGAACCTGGTAAAACCACTAAAACTCTGGAAGTTCTTACAAATTATCTGAAATATTTCATCAAAGAAAAAATAAAGCATACCTGGAAATCATTTTCTTCAAAATTGTTAATGTTCTCCCGCCAGAACATTGGATCTTTATGCATAGGAGACCAGTCAAGGTGACCAAGAAGAACTTGCTGCTTGTATTTGTCAAATGAACTTAACTTCTTAAGGCTATCTTTGAGTCCTGCTTCCAGTTGATTTAGTGCATCTAATAAATCCTGGATTCACAGGAAATAGCAAAATATTGTTAGTGCAAAGGAGATCACGTGGAAGCACTTCAGGTTTCAGGAAACTTTGAAAAGTTAGTAAAAAAATAAATAAATGAAGGGTGTGACTTTTGCTTCATTGGTTAGACCATCAGCAGAATTCAAACTTTGAAACCAGCATGAGTGGGATATAGCTTTCATGCACACTTTGCTATGGAACACTTAAACATTAAAATGATTTGAAGTCTCCAAACCTCATCAGTCCATGCTTGAGCTTTCAGATTTTGCACTATCTGCGGCAAGCCAAGATCGATCATCTGGGCAGCAAATGCACCCTTTGCCAGCAAATTACGCAAGGACATCACAACAACTCTGACAACCTTCAAAAATTTCAATTATGTTAATACTTCTGATATGAATCTTACCATTAAGAGATGAGAACTAAGAACCTTACCTTTTCTTTGGTAGAACTTTTGACAACCTCCACTAGTCTTGGCATAACCCTAGTAGTGGACAAATAGTCAACTGCTGCATCATAAAACGATAAAAGCCAGATGCAGAGGCAAGTTTCATAGAGAAGCTGCAAAAGACACAAAAACCAGGAACAAAAGACAAATTAGTTCAATAGTCATAGAAGACAATAATTATATCTGCAAATGAACTTCCAATAATCCATCTAAGCTAGGCTTAATACTTCCACTTATAGTGATTGATGGCCTCAGCAATTACCTGAGTTGACTGTTGTGTGGATGCCGGAGATATTAAAGGAATGAGCAGTTTCACACCATCAACTTGGACAAATAATGTCCTAACAAATGGTTCTTTGAGCAAATTGGACAAGCAATGGATAGCAGTAGGAACAGAGCAATTCGGGTGGGTAGAATTCCTAAGCTGCAAAAGACACCAGACTCGTAGTTCAGAACTTCTAAATGGCAGTTATATAAGACAAAACAAAATATATATAGCATACTTAATTCATGATTTCTCACCTGAGAACAGATCCAATCAACCAAACCTCTTAGGAGGTCATGAGTGGATGTAAGCTTGCTCTTTGAATTTGAAGCCTCTCCATTTGGAAGCATGCCATTCTGAAGCTTAGGACGAGCACTACAATCAACCAAAGTAAGATTCTACAGATCACACAAGTTCACAATAAATGCATTTAAAATCTTAGCAGGAATTACCTCACTATACGGGTCAATATCTTGCAACTTTTTTCTTGCACAAACCAGTTGCCTTTCCACAGCAATCTGGAAGTTGTAATTTTGTGAGCTAAATATAACAGCCAGAAAACAAAGTAAATACAGGGCAATTCTGCATTAAGTTTTGCCTAGATTAATGCATTTTTCCCTAGGCATGGGATGACTTGTTTGGTTGAGTTAGATGTTGGGATCATGGACTACATATGTCTGCAGGAGAAATACGTGGGTCTGCAGGGAATTTCCTAACTACATAATGCACAGCCATCATGGGTAGCACACCACAGATGGGCTTAGTCAAACAACTAGAAAGAAATTTAAGGAATACTTAGCAAATAGAGATCACTTAACTTAAGAAAGGCTCGTAAATATCTTCGCCAGAAAGAGATTTGTCAAAGAACAGTGCCGCTCGTTTAGGATTAGCTGTAAACAATAGTAACAACTAATGTAACAAATAATTCATGATCAAATAGTCTAATTAAGAGAATGAATAATTACGCACTTGTAAGCATTTCATCAATGAGGGCAAGCACATATTCCACAGTTTCTTCCTTCGAGATACTCCGCAGGATATTCAGGAACACTCGAATGTATGCTGGCCCATCCTGAAAGAACAGAATTTTAAGAATCTATATGTTGTGACACTAGTTAAGCGTAAACAAGAAGCCAAAAATAAGGATACAGATTTATCCAAATGGAGGAGAGAAAAAACTGTTGGTCAGTTCAAGAATATGGAAATTGATGTTATTTGAATGACTTGTACAAGGAGGCATAGACAGTAAAAATGCACTCAGCAAAAAACAAAACGAGATAGAGCAATTGTTCAATACTCTAACTGATTCCTGTTTCACAGGCATGCCACAAAATGTTGAGCAAATACTCTCCTTAATTAGACAAATGGATTTAGGCATGGCAAGAAAAGATTGCAATTCTAATATGACAAAACCTGACCTTAGTTTCACATGTAACCTCAAAGCAGAGGCTTTCAAACCCAAAATTAATAACAAGAAAATTCAACAAAAAAAGAGCGAAAAGGAGAGCATCGTGACCATATCCAGGACTAAATCCGAGAGATGGCAAACAAAATGGACCAACAGTGTAGTCTAAGCTTTTATACCTACACAATGATTAAAAATGACAAAGTAACTCACCTCATCAAGTAAACGAGCTCGGTCACTTTCTGATTTATGGTCATAGCGCCGTAAATGCTGAAGGCATGTCCCAGAAATCAGCTTAGTTGACATATAATGCTCCCATGGAATGTCCCGTTTGAGAACCTAAAATGTAAAAGCAGAATCCACATATAGTATCAACAAAAGAAAAAAGACAGTCTTCCATTCTATCAATGTTAAGAAATTGTAAATTTACCATGAATTTCTTCCACAAAAATTCATAATGTCAATACTTCATTGCCTCACTTTAGAATTTTTAAAAAAAAAACGCACAAATCTAGTGCAGAAAACAAATCCTCTCTGATCCAAATATTCCTTCTGTACTTGGCCATAAGAATTATGGTGATGAAAAAAGAGCCTATAAATTATTACTAGAGTTATGGTGCTTAGGCTGGATTCAAATAGGAGTACACATGGAAAAATGGGAAATGAAATTGAAGTTCTTATCTGGTGCCTTTGGAAGGATAAGACGACTTATATTTGCAGTCTATTAAGTAAAATGTCAATTGATAAATATAAGAGGAACAACAGTTGCTAAAGTAGTAACAATAATAATAATAAAGAAGCACTACATTGCGCCATCAGTAATTTAGCAACACTGCATATTCTGTCTGCAAACTAACTTAGCTTCAATTCTCAGTGAACAAGAATGGATTCATCCCCATGGATTGGTATAATACTATATTAAACATACATGTTAGCTATATAAAATGACTCCTTGTTCTTTTGAAGCAACACAACGCGCATCTCAATTCTCAACGGCTGCAAGCTTAGCATAACTCAACTGTATAATCTACACTACTTACATATAAACAAGAACAAAAAGAAAATCTATTTTGTACATTGCACATAAAGAGGACATTTAATGCCATAGGCTACAGCAGAATCTATCTACTGCTAGTGGTCAACAACGTTCAATTGCATTCAAAGCACATGAAAAAGAACTTGTACATTGAGGATATTTGCATGGACTGGTGTAATACTGCATTCACCCCACAGACTAGTTATGCATCATTTAAGATCATGAATGATGGTTATCTCCTCCTACGTTCTGCTTCAACAATGTAGAAAGAGCATCCATTTAATTTTCCCAGGCAATACAATGCCCATCTTGATTGCTACAGATTTTGCATAACTCAATTGAGTCAACAGAGTGCACAGTACTGTCTGGACTACCACAGATGAATCAGCACAAAATGCCAATCCAAGTTGCAAATTGCAATACACCAAGCCACGCACAATGATTATAGCTGCAAAATTCTGATCTGCCTCCAGACACCGTCACAGCAGAATCTGTTTGCTATACTAGTCAACAATATTCAGTTGCAACTTGCGAAGCACCAGTTTCTACCGGCACCAGCTGCTTGCTTCAAAGGTGCGCGCCACTAGAACAACCCGTGCAAACAAGAAAATTCAACAAAATGTGGAACACACTTCAGCTCGCGAGCATCTACAGTGGAGCACTAGGACAGTTTTGGGGAAGAAGAGGTCTGGGAAGCGGGTGAACAACCCCAGGCACTGACCTGCTCGTTGGTGAGCTCGGCGCGATCCATCGCGGCGGCAGGCCCAGCACTGCCCCCGAACCCACCTGCAAAATTGAACCACGGATCAGATCGGAAGCCGCCCCTTCCCCGACCGCTCCGCGGATCAGATCGAAGCTCCGCGGCTGCTGAATCAATCCCTCTAAGAGATCGCGCGAACACGAGCGGAATCGAACGAAAAGCTGGGTTCTTGCTCACCTGGCGCAGCCGGCGAGGTGGGGAGGATGGATAGGTAGGCTCGCGGCGAGGACGACGATGAGGAAGACGGGAGAAGGGGCGGAGAGAGATCTGAGAGAGAGACAGGGTCGGAATTAGATGAGCGCGAGACGAGTGGCCGAGTCCGCACGGTCGTGGGGCCCGCCTGTACATGGCCACGTGGAGGAGTCGTGCCCCGCTGCACTTGATCGCGATCTCTCCCGCCGCGCTAATCTTGACGGTTAATTATTTGCGAAAGGGATTATCTATTCGTAACTAATAAAAATTATTTTTTTTCGCCTGGCGTCGAGTTGGAATTGGACAGTAGCTCCTTCTCCCTCCGCTAGCCAGCTGCCTCGTGTAGCGCCGCCGCGCGGTTGCCGGGTTGGAGCAGAGGCCTCTTCTGGCTTCAGAAGCTTCATTCATGGAGCAGGCTTCAGCAGTTTCAAGGCCTCTTCAGATTTCTGCTCCATTTACCTTATAAAAAAATTCTCTGTATGAAGAACAGGTTTTTGCTTGCCTTGTAGCCGACTACCCCGATGAATTGTGCAAATTATGTTTTGCAGGTTTGTTGCTGACCAAGGTAGAGTGAAACTTACATGTAAAACATATGGTCTGCATCCACAACTTTAACAAAAAAAAAAACCATTATCATACAGCCCAGCATCCGTAAATTGACCATTACAACATGCTCTGCTATGCTAATTCCGATTTGCCCAGAGCATTCAGCATTAAGAATGTGACGGGATACTAAAGATTAGGAGAATTATGGTTTAGTTTGCAACTTCAACCGGCAAGTTCATTTTCTTCGAGGGAAAAAACACACAAGTCTACTGTGCCATGTGTTCAACATAAAACCTGTTCTTTCCGTCAGTTTTACCATATTCTGATGTAACCTTGTTACACTGCCTAACCGTCTGCGCTATTGGGTTCTTCCTCAGGAATCAGAATTCCGCACTAATAAATCCAGCTCTAGGAGCAGAGAATCTCAGTTGTTTGGGAGTTCCACAATGCTAGCCAAGAGGCTCCTCAGCTCCACCATCACGACGTCCTGCTCACCCTTCACCTAAACGCAGGAAAAAAAAAGGGAACGTATTCGACCATTAGAAGATGCTCAATGACAGGTTTAAACAAAATCACCGGAACTGCAGGCAAGGCTCTTGATTGGAGAACAGTTCACCTCGATGGAGAAGACGCTCTCGGCATAGCCGTAGAACGTTATCGTGCTCAGGCTGGTGACCTGTGCGTTGTAGCTGCAGAGCGCCTCCAGCACCTTGGTGAAGACGCCGGCCTTCTTGCAGAAGACCTTGAGGTGGTACTTGTTTGGGCTCAGAGGAACCAACTCTACCTGGCCCTGCATAGACATGAGTAACGCAGTGAGTCTGATGAATCGGTGGCTTAAACTCTGTGAAAATGACGTGTCCAATAGTTTACTGAATTTCTACTGTATCGTAGGTAAGAGGCCATTCCATAAAAATACAGATCAATTCCAGCATTCGATGGTGACAAGTGAGTATTAAAAGGTTACACATGAGAGCAGTCGATATTTATTGTGGTAAAGATGAGTAGTACTGAACGCAGCAGCTGTTGTCAGTTCAGTTTCCAGTCCAAATGATGCAGAGCAGTTGATCCTAAAGCCGAATGTTGCGCTACTGACAGTCCCCTGTAACTTAATCGAACAATTCCTGGGAGGAAGCTGTTTATTAGTACCTGGTACTGCATGTTTTCAGCGGCGGCAAAGGATTCAGAACAGGACGCGGTGCCCTGCTTCTCCCAGGCCTCCCCGGGGAGTCGTCGAGCTGCCGCTGCAGTTCCTGGACCTGGTTCTGCAGCTTCTTGATGTGGTCGATCGCGTCCGACAGGGTGTGCTCCTTGCTCATCTGATTAATCAGAGAGAGAGAGACAGGAACAAGTTCATATTCGGTACTGCATAGTTGCACTGATTAATCAGAGGAAGCAGGGAATTTGTGACCTTGGTGATGTTGGGCACGACGGCCCTGAGCGCGAGGATGTTGTTGTTGAGCCTGCCGCGGCGCCGCCGCTCCGCCTCCAGGTTCTTGGACTTGAACCCCGTCCCCGCCGCCGCCGGCTGCCCGTCCTCCTGCTCGTCCCCTCCGCCTCCGTCGCCGAAGTTGAGCACCGACGCGACGAAGTCCTCCTCCTTCACCTCCTCGCTGCTGCGCTCCCTCTGCCGACGCGGCATGGTTGCCTCTCCCCGCACAGAACACACACACACAGACACACGAAGCGGCGAGTGGAAGTTCAGTGCCGCACTGCACTGCTCCGGTCTCTTGCTGCTCCCGCCCACCCAACTCGCTGCTTATAAGGACGGGTCGGCTGAGGAATCTCGCGGGGGAAGGGGAAAAGGCGATGCCTTGAACGCAAGTGCTGCGATGGCGACGGCCCTCTGTTCCCGGGGAGTTGGTTAGGACCGTGCTTGTCCTGGTTGGTTACGCTGCTGCCTCTCAACTTAGCAGGTTCGAGACTGCCTTGGGTGGTGGTGGTGGTAACTGAAAGATGCCCGGGCCTCTGAGGTGCGGTTGGGTCATGGGAATTCATGTGGCGGAGGAGGCAAAAGATCATGAGGGTCATGAAGATATCAAGGGAGCATATGGGTACGGCGGTGAGATCTCAGACGGGTTCCTCTGGTCCTTGCTGAGATCTCTTGTACCGGCGATCTGGTAACTGAAAGATGTGATGATGATTGGAGGTGCCGTTGGGTCACTGTGCAGTAGGATCGTCACATCATGGGATTTCGCAAAAGGGCAGGAATCGTTGGTGTACACACATGATGCGGCAACATCTCTCCTCAACAGTGTACAAGGCCGTTCAGCAACCCTTCTTGGTTCTTCTTTCTCATTCAGTTCATTTAACCGTGGAACTGGAAACATCAGCTCTGTTTCGCTGTTCTCGTAGTCTTGTTAGGAGCGTCTTTTGTACCTCTCCTCCCATTATGCATGGAAATATAGTTCTTAAACTGCAAGACCGAGACCCTTTTAATTCTTTAAACAGAGGAATAATTGGAGCTGACAAATTATTTCATCATCAACCTCGTCTACACCAGTGAAATAATTTTGACAAAACTATTTGCTTGGTTTGTTATCAAAAGATCCATGAGACCAATGTACTGCAGTTCTCATATATGCATAAAACGGATCACTACAATATGAAGATCGCAGAGAGAGCCCTAGCCACCAGGAGCCTCCGTAGCCGCCAGACACTTGGTCCCCATCTTCCTTCCCTTCTGGCGAGTTCGGCGGTGGCAACGAGGAACGGGGATCCACCCTTCTCCGGTGATTCAGTCTAGTAGTAGTTTAATTAGATTTTGGTAGATTAAGATTTCTCCGGTGATTCAGTTTGGGATGGTGACGGATTATATGTGGTGTCACGTTTTTTACAATGCTTGATTATTTGCCGCTGCCACATGTGGTCTGGGTACAACAGGGAATGTGCCTGATTTCCAAGCCATGGCTTACTTTCATCGTGCAGGTCATGCAGAACTACCTTAAGTCAGTTCCTGCGGATTTTATTTTGATTCAGGTAATGCCCAACCATGGTCGTTATGGTTTGCTAGTTTACTCAGGTTATCTCATATCAATGGTTACATCTGTAATAAAGCATATCACAAATTGTTGTTCCTTAGCATTGCTCTAATCTCTAATTTTTCACCTAGAGCGGTACAACTTGTTTACCACAATTTAGTTCTGTTTATTTTTTTAGTTGATCGTCTATATTCAGACTATATTCATTACCACTTCTTTTTTATCCAGTTCTATTATTGTTTAATGCTTACTCCAATTCTTACTTGCACCATTATGGAAAATTATTGGACACTTGGTGATCAGAACAAAATACATGTGTATTATAGGTTCATTATGAAGAAATGCAATCTTAATTGGACTGGAATATGAAAACAATGACCAGCATTTAAGATATCAAAATCACGGTTTGATGCAACATGCATTTGAGATTACAACATGTATGTTGCACCTGTGTTCTTGTTTCAATCTCACTAGTTTCAATTTCCTTTCCATGATTCATCTTACAGGGACTTATCAATCAATAATACAACAATGTATTTGCATAACTGATGTGGTTTTCATGAGTATAAAGTTTTGTTTTTTAAAAAAAAATTAAACATGTGTGTGCCACAACTTTAATTAATACATGACGCTTTAAGATCAGTGCTACATTTGAAGAGCTCCCCATGGCACTTCTCTTCTCATAATGAATCAAATCATGAGAGCAGTATGCCCATTATTATTCTAATTTCCAATCAACGATGCCAAAAGATTACAATCATTGTATTTGATCTCCAATAATCCTATGTCCTAGTTTACGTGCGCTGTGACCATGGTGGCCGTGGGGCTGGTGATGAGCCCAAGGACAGCAGAAGCATGTCCAGTTTCTGCATTTTCCCCTAGTGTTATTGTTGCCACCCCATGGGTCGCTGTCGTTCTCGCATGGACCGTTGCAGTCACTATCATGCTTGCAGAAAGGGTGAATTACGAGATTGCAGCCGGCGTCCGACACACGCACCTCTTCTGCACAAACCGAATGAAGAATCAGAGTGATCATTAGTTTTAATTTAAGCATTTTGCTGTCTGATTACTTTTTATTTTAAAAAAGAACGATGATGTGTGGTCGCATATATTACCTGATGACAAGGCTAGCAGCATCAAGAGCCAGAAGAACATGAAGGCCTTGTTTGTGATGACCGTCATTGTTTTCTGCTATGACAAAACTATTCCTTGCAGAGTTTGAGCTGCAGCTTGCGACGGCTATTTATATTGCCAAAAAAGGTTGTAATATAGCAGTATGCGGCTATGAGCTGTAAAAATTATTTCATCCTAATAAATTCACAGCCTTATTTGGTGCATGAAGACCAAGCTAATTTTTGGGCCATTTTTCTGTGGTTGGGATGGAAGATATTAGAAGATGGATAAAGTCTAACATATACTCCCCTAAAGTATAGTGAAAATCCGGATAGCCCTCTAACCTATTTTTGGTTCAGTTTAACCCTAAGAAAGTACAATCTCGTTCATCTTACCCCCTTATATAATTTATCTTTTTTGTTACTTCACAGACAAGTGAAGTCCTAAGGCAAAGTTTTATAGGGTGTTAGCACACATCATAAATCATGTTAGAAAATTAGATTATGAATTTTGTGTCACTATTTTGTTTGGGAATGTCATTTAATAGTATATTAATTCGTATGATATAAAAATGTATGAAATATAATGAAAAATTCATAATATAATGATTATTGGGAACGGTTGGAGTGCATGTCTTCTCTTTACTCCTAAATAGATAATAGCAACTCTCTAAAACCAGTCTTTTGAGAGTAAAATTATTAGTAACTATTGGAGATGCTTTTAGATGGTCTAAATGTAGCAACCTTTAAGCCATGGGTTGGGAGTTGGTAAATTAACAACCATTCATCTAACTGATACCGTTAGATGAATGGTCTTTAATTAATCAACATGCTCAATCCTTATTTAGGAATCTACAGTTTAGGCAACAGTTAGCGATGCTCTAATTGTTACTCTCTCAAAGGATATTTGAATTATTTAGGAAGCGATTATTTGGAACGGTTGGAGTGCATGTCTTCTTTTTACTCCTAATAAATATAGCAACTCTCTAAAACCAGTCTTTTGGGAGTAAAATTATTGGGAATTGTTGAAGATGCTCTATAAATTCTCAAAGCATCCAACAAAAAATCCCCAAAAATTTGACCCCAAAGCCTATTTTTGGTAGCAGTTCAAAAAAATATTGGGGTCAATAGATCCTTCGAAAAATAGATTATTAATATTGAGTGTTGCTATACATACGGCCAGGTCCTACGACCCGGCTGTCCGACTAGCACACTTTGATAATCAACAATCAGTAATCAGCGGTAGCCACAAAATCAGGCAAAGCATCTAACAGCTCACAATAGTCGTAATGGCTGAGTCGGACAATTGGGTCGGATGTAGACCACTTCCAAATAATATCACATCAACATTTGATGTCACAATAACATCAATTATTTTGAAAATAGAAGGATTGAAGCCTCCGAATTTCTCCATTGTTTCTAGCTATAAATGAGGAGGTTTTGCGAGACCTAAATACATGACTGATTTGTAGAGATGATTTTTAGATTAATACCTAATTATTTGATTTTAGGGAGAGTTTTCTGACCTCTCTTGGTGATGCTCTAATAATACATATTCCTACATTAATTTGGTGCTTTATATGATTCAGGCCTATTTCGTAAACCAAAACTATTGGATTTCTTTGTATAAATGGATGAAGCTGTAAAAAATGCACCTATGGCATTCTTCCAGAATAATCAGCACTACTATCTAAATGTTTTCTAGTGACGGACAAAAATGCACTATTATGGTGGAATCAAGATCTGCTACTGACCTCTCTATCACTAAAATCGGATCTTCGACTGTGGACAGAATTAATGCCATTAACGTAGGACAAAACACTTTCAACTATTTTTTACTTGAATCGTGATCTGATTCTAGTTTTCACATATATATGTTGATTTTCACACTATTTACCTACCTTGCCACTGGCTTTGACTTTCCTATACTGTTTCAATCGTTTGGAGTATGTGCCAAAAGATTTCGGACACTGAACCATGACTGTGCCAAACGATTTGATAAGGAGATGGGGATGCAGGAAGCACATGGCATTCAAATTTGATTCCTTACAAATACGGTTGATCAATTTGGGCGAGGTTATGTGTCCCACAGGTCAATTTTTACCTTCATCATGTGTCTCCTTCCTCGTCGTGTTCCACCGCTACCTTCCGTCAGCCATGCACCCATCTCATACAATTGTGCCGTCAACTGTCGACCCCTAGAAACTTCTAAGGTCTTTGAAAATAGAGTTGACTAGCCACTGCCACCGTCCCTGACAACCCCAGAGTCCTAACCCCGCCGGCGATAGCCGTCACAACGGTACCCGCTCTGTCGACACCTATGCCAAAATTGGAGATCTTCACCACGCTTTAGTGCCACTCCGACCACCTCCAGTGATGTTGCCATTGTGTCGCACCTTCCGCCCGGTCGTTGCCCTCTACGTCATCATGATCATGGTCTGGATAAGTTTACCTAGGTCAGGCCCAAACAGAGCACAGGATGTGCCATGTGTGCACCAATTGCAAGCGGTCGCGCACTTGACTTAACGATGTCTCAAAAATGCTAGAAGACATGACGAGTTTGTTGCCGGAAAGCACTGTTAACCGGCCGGCAATGCGACATAGATGGAAGCTGCCTGAACCGGCGTGGATAAAGGTGAATGCTGACGGTGCTTTCTACCAATGTTCTGGGTCTGGGGCTCCTGGAGTTGTGTTGCTTGACCAACAAGGTAGTGTTTTAGTGGCAAAAGCTCGTTGGTACGACTATGTGACCGATGCTCTCGACGTGGAAGCGCTTGCTGCTCGCGATGGTCTTGCATGCGTTGGCAGCGTCGAGGGGATGTCATAAAGTGGTTTTGGAGTTGGAAAATATGACGCTTGTGGGCTTTCTAAATTCTACAACGGTGAATAGGTCCTCTATTGCTGGTCTTTGGCGAGACATTCAGGAGCTAAGCAGGAGTTTCCTCTCGTTTTCGGTTGTTCATGGAAGAAGAGAGGTAAATAGGATGGCTCATAGCTGTGCAAAGAGGCCATCGAGTGATAATCATGTGTGTCTGTGGCTGAATACTCTGCCGGTTTGGTTGATGGAATTAGCGCACAAAGATTGTAATCCTGCTAAGTACTATAGCTCTTGTTTGTCCTAAAAAACACTACTCAAAAGGTAAAAACCATAAGCCCTGAAAGACAACGTAAATGTAATGCCTGAGGATCTTTGGAATATCAAGGTGAGATATTATCCCTTTCTATTTTTTTCTCGTGGTTTCTTAACTTGACACGTTATCTATGAGAATTTTGCTCTTCCTACCTTCGTATTAAAGACTGCGAAGCCAATAAATATAAATATATAAAAGTATAAAAAGTTACAAAAAAAATACTTAATTTATTTACAGCTCTGACTCCAAGAATTTTTAAAGCTAAGTATGAGCAATTTGAGAAACTCCACAATTTTTTTAAGAATTGAAGCCATGCCAAATACATCCCAAGTATGATTAAAAAAACATCCCAAACACCATTAGAGCAACTTAGTAGTGGCCTCTAAATGACCATCTACTCTAAAATTTAGAGGCTTACCTCAAAAATTTCACTCCAGCGGGTCCTCTAAGAGCATCTCCAGCAGTAGCCTGCAAAACAAAGCATGTAAGAGCATCTTTAGCAAGAGACTTCCCCTCAAATCAAGCCTCCAAATTCGAATTTGCATGCTGGCATGAAAAAGTAGGGCCTAAAAATTGCTCTCAACTCCAGCAACACATTGAATTTAAGCCCCTATTTTCACATGGGTCCCACTTGTGACATGAAAAAAAAGCTGAAATCCATCTTCGTCTCCGTGCCGTTGCCTCGGCCGCTCCCGACCGCCTCCATCCTCCCGCCCGGCACCACCTCCAACAGCTCTAGCATCGCGCAGGTCGCCACCAGCCTCCGGCCGCCCCGGCACGCCACCTCCGGCTGCTCCGACATGCAGGACGCCAAGGTGACCGTGACATACTTTGTGCCGAGCTGCTGAACTTTGCCATCCCCGGGCAAGGTCGCCTAAGTCGGCTCGTGGAGCACGTGTAGGCATCGGCGGGTAGGGAATCGGCTCGAGGAGCAGGTCGGCACGAGCCATGGCGACATCATCTTCTTCTCCTCCACATCCTGCCCGACGCTGCCTTCTTCCCCTCTAGATCTTGCCCGCCTTCTTCCCCTCTTTGGGACCGGTCGCGCCCGCTTGCGGCCCGCCTCCTTCGACTATGGCCCAACGACCTCCTCGGCCGGTTGCAGTCCTCTCATCGCGCGAGCCGCCGTCCGGCTCCGATCCTCCGTCGTGCACCCCGCCTCGGCCGCGCAAGCTACCGCCAAGGTCGCTCCGGTGCGACGGGCGTGGTAGCTCCCAAATCCGACGATCGTCGTCGTCCTCCCTTTGCATTGCGGGAGGGTGCGCGGCGCGTCATAACGGTGGTCGGTCGTGGTGCAGCCGGCCGGCCGAAGAGAGGTAGCGCTATCGACCGGATGCAAGCGATGGAGAGGGAGAGAGAAGGGAGAAGAGAGAAAAGGTTAAAAATAGGTGGGACCCACGTTTGAGAGCCCGAGTTGGAGGCCCCTAGGAGTGAGGTCTTAGGCTTGCAATTTGAGTGGACATGGAAAAGTAGGGACCTAGTAGGGTCTCTGCTAGAGTGGATTTTTTGACCAAAGATATTAGAGTAGGGGCCCAAATAAGGGACTTGTCGAAGATGCTCTAAATTCTATCTGCAGTCCCACCTGAAAAATGCATGCCTAGTATTGGCTTCGTCTAGCGGGAGAAAAGCAAGCCTCTATTTTCATGTGGGTCCCATCCGTGAGCAACGAAAGGATTTACAATCTCTTTGCTCCGCTGCCATGGTTGCGTCTGCCGGCGTGCTTGCGGCTGCCGTGGTTCCGCCTCCGTTCCGAGCTACTCCCGCACGTACAGGAGGCGCATGATGAGTGCCGCGAGCTCCCCTAGGTCGAGGACGAGTGCCGATTTGAGGCGGACCTATGGAGATGGAGGAGGCTCGGGGTAGCAGTCCAGCCATGGCGCGCGGAACCACGACCACGGCGAGTACGACCAAGCTCCGCTCCCATCGGGCTTTGCGGGATCCGTGGAGGCTCAGGGGCGAAGGCGTGTCCCCGGCGCGGCGATGCATGGCCCACCGTGGCATCGCATGAGCGCTGCCCTGCGGCCCGCGTCGAGGGGAAGGCGGTGCGCGCCTCCGACGAGTGAGCGAGGAGAGCAGCAGCGCGCGAGCAGAGATGAGAGAGAGAGAGAGAGAGAGAGAGAGAGAGAGAGAGAGAGAGAGATGGCGCATGCTGTTGACGCGACGGAGATTTGGAGCGGCGGCCACCACGGCGGAAGAGAGAGAGCGACGGTGACAGCGGTGCTAGGCGGGCCGGAGGAGGCGCGTGCGGGCGGGCAGCCGGAGCAGGAGGTGCATGCGCGCGGGCCCGCGGTTGGAGCAGAGAGGCGCATGTGTGCGGGTCGGCGACCGGAGGAGGAGCCTCGTGCGGCCGACGACCGAGGAGGAGGCTCGTGCGCGATCGCGGCCGGATTCCGTGCGTGCGGGCACCCGGATCCGGAGAGAGGATAAAAAGAAAAATAAATAAAAGTGGTGGGTCCTAGGTTTTCGAGTGTGCTTTGAAGGGCCTCTAGAAATAGAGGCTTCGAACCGGGATTTGAAGGGGTATGGAAAATGCGAGCCCGTTTAGAGGGATGCTAGAGTTGAGTTTTGAGATCAAACCTCTAAATTTTAGAGTAGAGGACCATTTAGAGGCATCCACCGGAGTTGCTCTAAAAGGGCCTCTATTTTCCATACCTCTCGAAATTGCAACTCTCGGCCTCTATTCCTGGAGGCCCTTCCACCCACCCTCCAAACCGTGAGACCCACTACTTTTCTTTATTTTCCTGTTCTTTCCTTTCTTTCTCTCCTCTCTCTCTCTCCTCTCTCTCTCCTCTCTCTCTTCTCTTGTCGCGTCCCTTCCGACAGCGCAGCGAGAGGTGGGTGAGGCAGGTAGCCCGACGAGCGGCAGCGGGATGGCGCGATGGCGAGTTAGACCTACGGGAGCGGCCGGCGGCGAGGCGGGCGCGACGGTGGGCCCGGTCGACGAGGTGGCGCGTGATGGTGCGACGGGCAGGCGCGAGCGTGCGACATGCGATGGCGGGCCAGGCCGGCGGGCCGCGGCGCGGGTGGGAGGGGCACGGTGGCGGGCCGAGCAGACGGGGCGAGCGAGGTCGCCGCAATCGGCGACACGGCCGTGGCTAGCGCAAGGGCGAGGCCGCTACGGTCGACGTCGACCCCGCCGCCCCGAGGTTGCCTTTCTTGGTCGCCATCCCTACCCTATCCGGTTGCCGCCGACGTCCCCGCCTCGGTCGCCCCCCTCCCCTCTGCCGCTCCCACCGCACCGCACGCGCCGCCGCTCTCGCTCGCCTCCTCCGCGCCGGTGGGGAACCGCTGCCGCCGCCTCCTCTCGCTGCGCTATCCTCCTCCTCCCGGCGCTCGGCACCAACTACGAGCCCGGCTCCATCCTTGACGTTTGGTTCCCCCGCAACACCATGGTGCTGGAGCTCGTCGTCGGGGGAGGTGGGGTTGCAAATGTAGCTCGGCACCGCGGTGCGGTGGTAGCAGCGTGGCAGGACAGGAATCACAGGGTGGTGACGACTGGATAGGCTATCTCTCGCTAGCAGGTGGGGACCACAGAAAATAAAGACCTAGGTTGAGTTTCCACTGAGTTGAAAGAAAATTTTGGCCTCTATTTTTGTAATCCCACCTGCAAATAGGTTTTGAAGGCCTCGATTTACATGCTCACACAGTCACACTAGAGTTGCTCTTAGGCCCTGTTCGTTTCTGCCCTCTAAAATTTAGCATTGTCACATCAAAGAGAATCTTACTATTTAAAAATATTTCGATCAATTTAATGGCAAAACTCTATTGACAGATTAGTGCTAATTTTCGAGATGAATTTAATGAGCTTAATTAATTTATGTTTTGCTAAAGTGATGCTACGATGCATAGGCTTCTAATCATGACTTAATTAACCTCATTAGATTCGTCTCGTAAATTAGTCTAGAGACCTGTAATTTATTTTATAATTAAACTTTATTTAGTACTCCTAAATAGTAGGATTATTTTTTATGTGATGACTATAAAGTTTAGACCCCAGGAAACGAGGGTGTGTTCGTTTCCTGGGGTCTAAATTTAGAGTCGTCACATCAAAAAGAATCTTATTATTTAAGAGTATTAAATAAAGTTTAATTATAAAACAAATTACAGGCCCCTAGACTAATTTACAAGACGAATCTAATGAGGTTAATTAAGTCATGATTAGAAGACTGATTCTTGTAGCATCGCTTTAGCAAAATATAGATTAATTAAGCTCATTAGATTCATCTCGAAATTAGCACCAATCTATCAATAGGATTTTGTCATTAAATTGATCAAAATATTCATAAATAATAAGATTCTCTTTAATGTGACGATCTTAAATTTTAGAGGAGAAACGAACACACCCTAACTCTAAACCCAACCAACCCAACGGAGTGACGGACACAGGCGACGTGGGTTTTGCCGCCGCCATGGCGACCTCTCGAGCTAACCTCGCCCGCCTCCTGCTCCACCTTCGCTGCCGATGCCCCAAGATCCAACCATCCTTCGCCGCCGCCGCCGCCTCCCCCTGCGGCCTCCTATCGGGATCCTCTCTCTGGCCACCGCCGTCATCTCCGTCGCCCGGCGGCGGATGGCGGCGCGCGTTCCACGACGGGCGGCCCCGCGGGCCGCTGTGGCGAAGCAAGAAGCTGATTGGGAAGGAGGCCCTGTTCGCGATCCAGGGCCTGAAGCGGTTCAAGGGGGACGAGGAGAAGCTGGCGGATTTCGTCAAGCGGCACGTTGCGCGACTACTGAAGGCCGACAAGCTCGCCGTTCTGGGCGAGCTGGAGCGCCAGGAGGAGGTCGATCTTGCCGTTAAGGTGAGGAATTTGGTCATTCATCCCCGTCCCTTCTTCCTTCAGTTGTTTAGTGCTTGGAGAGCTGGTCTCAAGCTTGATTTTGCTGGAATGGCTGTTTCGATTGGCTTCTAAAAGTTAATTCTGCGGCTAGGAGTGAACTCTGTTAGTTAACAGGAGACATATTTTAGCATGCAAAATCAAATTATGGCGGTCCCGTATGGGAATTTCGCTGAAATGTCGTTACTTGCTTAACTCATAGATGGTGTTTAATGGAATGCACATAAGAGAGGTGAATGGGGATAAAGCAGCATCCCAAGAGTGTTGAGGTGAATTTACTTTTATTACTGTTCTGAAAGGTGGTAAAAGTAAAACTCACCTCACCTAGGTTCTAACTTTCCTGCCTATCATCAAATTGGTGCCTGCCTTGAGAGTCGTTAGCTGTGAGGACATAGGCTCATTCAGTTATATATGTGTATGTGTCGTTGCTTAAGAATGGTGAGTTTATACGTTCAAGAATTATAGGAGTAGTAGACAGTGGATGTGATGTATTACTTTGCACCTTCAGTGGATCTTTTTCCAAATGCCAGGGTGGTGATTTGTCTTCTTGAGAACAAGATAGATTCAAAAATTGCAAATAGATTTGATTCCAGTCTGTAGTTTATGAGATATTTGTGTGGGCTTATGTAACTATTCCATTCAATCACATTTTCAGTTTTGCAGCTTTTCAAGATGCTTGCCTCTTGTTTAATGTGGATATTTCATACATGAGGTTGAGTTGGTTTTCAAATGATTAATATATGATCACAGTATAGTAAAATCAAAGAGTTGAGATAGACCCATAGAGGAATGGTTTGTTATTTCTTCTTGATTGACTCACAATTTAGGTGCACATAACCATATGCTGATTGACTGAGAATTTTATTTTCTACCTGGCATACTAAAATAAATGGATCTATTCAAAACTACTTCACTTATTATGCTCGATTAAATATATTGTATTCTAATGCTCTCCATTGTTGGGCTTACTAATGGGGATAAAGCAATCTTCCAAAACTGTCAAGGTGAATTTACTTTTGTTAGTTGTTACTGTTCTGAAAAGTGGCTACTTGGTTCACATAGGCACTATCTAGGCACTACTTCTGCCTATCAACTAATTGGTGCCTGCCTGTTGCATCTAGTTCCCACTCAAGAGTCCTTAGCTGTGAGGACATGAGCTTATTTGATTATATATACCCATGTGTTGTCAGTCTGTCGAAATATTTGTGCTGTTGCTTTTACTCAATGTTGGTGAATTTTGTGTTCAAGAATGGGCGTCACTGACAAGTAGCTTAGAATGGATGTGGTGCTAATATATTACTTTGCATCTTCATTGGAAATTTTTTGAAATGCCAGGGTATGTTTTGTTTTGTCTTCTGAATAGATAGATTGAAGAATTACAAATAGATATCATTATTTTTACATCTCCCTAGGCTATTCCCCTCAGTTTCACTTTCATTTTTGTAGCTTTTCAAGGTGTTTTGCATCTATGCAACTGGAAGAATGTGATGTTTAATGTGGATAAAATTTCATACAAGAGGCTAAGTTGGTTTCCAAATGATAAAAATAAAATATAATCAATATATATGTTTCTGAACAACATGGGTGATATTTGGCAGAATAATATAGTAAGGGACAATTGTATTCTTATCCTCATATTGAACCTCAATTCTGATTCTACTCATTCCAACTTTGTAATTTTGTGCTTACTTTCTCAAAATGAAGGAGCCATTTGCCCCTACTTGACTAATTCGGAGTCCGTTAGTTGTATTCAGGTTAAATGATTTTTTTTTAAAAAAAGGCCAACTAATGTGCCCCTCCCTTGCCTTTCTTCACTGTCTCATCTGCTCGCACCTCCCGTAAAGGTGGTGGCTGTGGCCTAACCTGAGTTGAGCAAGCCAGCAAGGCTCAGAGCAAATGCATGCAATTTGAGGGCACTTCTTGGGATCTAACACTGGTTCAAAGGTGAATAGTTCAGGGGCGTAGATTCTAGGCGATGAGATATGACAAGGGAGAGGACTGAAGAGGTTGCGCAGGCTGAGCTCAAGCGGCTTGATCAAGGCTGTAGATCCTGCACTTCAAGATAAGAGAAGTCGATCATGGTCATCAATTCTGGATCTTAAGCACCTCAATTCAATTACTCGCTACTTAGATGTTTTTCCATGCAACGGAGCGGAAACAATGAAACTACAGCAGTATGCTCAGGAGCAAAGCTGGCTGGGCATCCATGGGACCCCAAATCGATGCATCTTCCTCCAAGAGCCCTTGAGTAACTGTCATGGCACCCTTATCAAACATATGATTCAAGCTACATCTATTATTGTCCTAGAATTGTTCTTCATATCATTTTGATTATGTAAAAATGATATCAAATTTCTATATGAATCCTATCAAATTTAGTCAAAAGTCAGTTATATTTAAAATATACTCAAATTATATAATTTTCTGCCATCAAAAAATAATTTTGAAATCTGTCAAAATACCTACATAAAATGAGGGGTAAAGTCACAAAAAAAAACTGAAAAAGTAGTAGCAAATCTGTAATGGTGTATCTGTCCTTTAACACCATTAAGTGCTTTTAACGGGATAGGGGTAAACCCAAGATTCATTTTGTAAAAGTGAGAGTAGTTGAGAATCCGAGGATAAAATCACAATTAGAGTTCAAATTGGGGGTAAGAACACAATAGTGAAATCAGAGAGTTAAGATAAATCTCTAGAGAAATGGTTTCTTGATTTTTGTTTATTTACTCTCAATTTATGTCCTCATAGTCATATGCTGTTTGACCAAGGAGAACTTTACTTCCTACCTATTATACTAAGAATAATGGGTCTGTTTAAGTTTAACATAACTTCACTTCTATCCTATTTTGAGATAGTATTCTGATGCATGCCACTGTTTGGCTTACTTGTATTTTTGTTGTCGCAGATGTTTAGGATCATACAAAAGGAGGACTGGTATAAACCAGATATGTACATGTATAAGGACTTGATTGTTGCACTAGCAAAGTGCAAGAAGATGGATGAAGCAATGGTAATCTGGGGGAATATGAGAGATGAGAATCTGTTTCCTGACTCCCAAACTTATGCTGAAGTCATAAGAGGATTCCTGAGATATGGTTCCCCATCAGATGCCATGAACATTTATGAGGACATGAAAAAGTCACCTGATCCACCGGAAGAATTGCCTTTCCGAGTATTGTTGAAGGGTCTTCTACCTCATCCACTGCTAAGAAACAGGGTGAAGCAAGATTTTGAAGAGTTATTCCCCGAGAGGCATATCTATGATCCTCCAGAAGAAATATTTGGCATGCAGTGAGTTGCCGGTTTAACCTGACCAGCCTAAAGTTGGATCATTCCGCTGCTCTATCACATTCTATATATCATTACATCTCAAAACATTCTCCAGAATCTGTTGCAGTGGGAAAACTTTGAGAAATATAGAGCACATGTATTTTGCGACCGGTCTTGTTGAATAGGCATATAACCACGAAGGATCAAGGATAGAAACAAAGGTTATTATTGATGATGGCTAGATAGTTGCCCTATAGTTACAGAAATTTTATTTTGTGACTAATGTAGGATCTAAGATCGGAGAACAAGCAAAAGATGCTCTTCTTTGGTCAATTGTATGATATATTGTTAGAGCATTGTACTGGCCACATGAACCATTGTACCTTCCCTAACCACTTTAGAGATGCATTTTCATGGGCATTATGCTCTGATAAATCAAATGAGACTAAGAATTAATATGAAGCAAGGTGTAGTAGATCATAGCCTAAGAAGGTGTTTGTATTGCAACGATAAACTATTCTGCTGGAAACGTTATTAACATCAGCATTATTTAGGAAACAGGTAATAAGCATGGATGCTATTTTGCAGGAATAAATTTAGCAATTGTACACTTAACTTATTCAGACAACCAAAAGCCGGGCTAAAGTACTGTATCAAATAAATTGGACCCACTAAAACTCCAACAGATGAGCTCCTGTATTGTATCAAAAAAGCATGGGCCATCTCCAGGTATATTGTACTCTTGTTAGGGTGCTCTATTCGTTGTATTCATTTATTTCTATTGGTCGTGCTCCAGAAAACTGTTCATTTATTCCTCATGCTGTCCTGAATGATCTTTGTCCCCCGATCGAGCTGATTATTGGCCAGTCACTGTCAAGGAATTGTTTTGCCAGTCTGGGACTAGGCCCGTTTTATTGGCATTGTAGGTATATTCTGTCCAATCAATGAGCAAATTTCTGCTGCTTTTTACAAATCTCAAATGATTGTAATAAGCTAGATGATGGTTCCATTGCTCGTCAAATACGGAAGGGAAGAATACTGAAGCAAAAGAAGTTTTCCTTCAAACTTATGTTCACTGATACTGAAACTGGTATCACCAGTTTTATCAAGTTCCCTACCGTTGAATAAAACTGGTTGATACTAAATCAGGGACAAGGCCAAGTTGATCACATGATTCACAGCATCCGTGCATCCAAAGTACAGTGACAGTACATCCACTTGTGTTGAGGACCTGAGATGTACTTGAACAACCCAAAACCAAACTATGTCAACTTATGCCTGAGTCAGCAACATGGAAGGAATCTCTTGGATGACCAAGATACAGAACACAGCACCATGATCTGCTCCCAAACGGAGATCCTAACAAGCGCAATCACTTCGCCATGGCCCTCTTACTACACCGGTCGTATCGCGTGCAGGTTTATATTGTCTTATTATTCATCTGATGATGAGCAGGAGCAGGATATCAAAGTCGGGTTTGTGGTCCTGAGACGATGGACAGCTCACGGTCGCCGTTCTCCGCCGTCCAGTGGTTCAGAGAAAACAATCTGAATTTTTGGCTCGGTTCGCGCGGCATATAGAATTCAGCGATGCGTCTGCAGCTTCGCATTGCACGAGGGAGCTGGTCGCCATGAATTGGTCGGTCGCAGCGATGAGGGAGGAAAGAAGCTTCTCGCATCCGTGTGCTGGTCCGATTCTGTCTCCCCGTGTTAATCATTCCTGATAAGTTGACATTGTGGGCGCCTTGCGTGTTGGGCTCGCTGTTTACAGCTACCTCGAGCGTGCGCTTGTCCGGAGTGCCGATCCCAGTTCCATTTAATCCGGACAGGGACGCTTCCTAGATTCTTGATTGAACCGAATCTAGGAAATGGGACAGGTGGAGTGCACCATGATGATCCATGAACATGAACTGCATGTGTGAGTACGAGTCCCTCCCCTCCATGTTAACTTCTCCTTCATGTTGTCTTTCAGGAACAATGATGCGCCATAGATCATGTCCTGATTTCTGCGGAGTTTGATGCGCTTCAACGCTTCGTCGCGTATTCAGTTCTTATTATGAAGTGTACCAAGTACAGCGGCATTTCACAAGGCAAATATGTCAGCATGATTTAATAAACAATGCTAAAATTCGGTTTGAATTAGAATGAGATACACTCGGTTCTCTCTATCTGCATGGATTCTGTCAGTCTGTCAAGCGACAGTAATCTCATATTCTGCAGGAAAGGAAAAAAACAAAAAAAACTTAGGTCTGAGAAGTCCCTAACAACGCTGGTCCGAAATTCTTTGTCAACTGAACTTTGGTCGAGAAGCGGTAGCAGAAATTTGTGATTCTCTCAACATGCATTCCGATTTCCAAACACGAAAAGCAAGCAGAAGCTTCGACCACCCACACCGTGTCTTTAGAGGAAATGACATGGCATCTTCAGGACGCGACGAATTCAACAACGGTGTCCCTCGAGTCGCGCGTCGCCCAACATCTGCAAACTGGTGCTGTGCCTCCAGTGTTGGCTCCCTGTAAGACACAAACAAAATTTATTCTGGACAACGTATTAAAATGAGCTTGCTGTTTACGCTCTGTCTGGTGATTCCATCACACATGTGGTGGCATGAAGGGCGCAATAAACAACGAAAGCATCTCCGCCGATCACATGGTCATAGGTTAACGGCACATCTCTGACTTGGACGACTCTGAAAAAGTCAGAAGTTTTGATCCCACTGATTTGTTATCTGGTTTTTCTCGTATATTCTACTTTGAACTTCAGTGTGAAGAATTGCAGTTGTTCCACCCGTTCTGCCAGAAAATCATGTCGAGTCGTGTTTCTTATTCTGCCATGTTGTTTCGCTTTGTTTTCTGTTTTGAAGCAACACATTGAGCCATCTAAAACTGTGGAAAACCTAGAGGTAAATCAAGGGGGCTGCTGAGCTCAATTGTTTGCTCATTTTCTGGATTTTCTTGCCTTGTGATGCATAAATCTAGCTTTTGCAAGGTGCAAATATGGTGAAAAATAGAGGTCTAAAGCTGAATTTTTAGTTTTCCGTGGGTGCATCTGCACCCATAGCCACTAAAGTAGCTTCACCACTGATCTAAAACATGTACTCAATTAACTTTCATTTTCCAAAAATGTCAAAATTTCCCTTTGTGTTTCTGTGAGTTAGGGTAGCTGTAAACACTTCTTCTCCGGAATATGAAACGTGCTGAGCAAGATCTTAAAAAAATAAATGAAATGTCTGCACCAGACATACACGGTCATTGCAAAACAATTTTTTGCTACAACCTGTTTCAGTCCTAAGTGTGGGATAGGGGCTAGGGCACTAGGCGAGGACTAGGGAATACCAGTTCAAGAAAAAAGTAACACCACTCTGTTTCTTCGAGTTCACCTTAATTTTTCAACTCAATCAAGGTATGCATACCACCGATACCGAGAAACTTTTCCCTTTTGGGTGCTACAATGGCTCCTAATTTGTAGGTACTCAACCGTGTCATGATTTACATAAGCTTGGTTTCATCTTCCAAGAACTTGCCCATAGAACCAGAAACCCATTGTCAACTGCTGGTGCTGGGCAGAGCACAACGTCCAGCTGCTAGGCAGCTACTGCTTCCGAGGCCTCCTTACCTGGACCAGTTGTAGCCGCAAAGCTGACTTTTGGACGCTGATCAGCTGCTGACGCAACGGTGCTTCTTCCTCCTCCGTACCATTCAGAGGTATCCACATGTCACCTGCTGTTGTAGCGCAGAGTGCTGGCACCATTGATTCCTAGAAGCCACACTATAGTAGCTTCCAATCATTTTCTATAGCCACCAGCCACGAGATCGGCTGCAAAAAAGATCAAGATCCATAAAGAGTGGGTGTGTGCATGGCCATCCAGCGCCCTTGCCCAACACTTCCACATTTGTTTATTCAATTGATCATGGGGCAGAGAGCAAGCGCGGCTCCTATATAAGAGCCCTTTCGGCCATTGGCCTCTTCTACCCATCACACCAAGAAGCCAGTTCACTTGCGAGAGACGAGCAGCTGCATCACAGCTCGATCTGATCCTTCACCCACATCCGTTCTCTTGCATTGATCTCCCTCTCTCACCTCAGGATCTGAAGATGCCTCGTCTATTCCTCTTCTGCCTGGTGTCGAGCCAGCTCGCCGCGACCACCGTCATGGCGCGGCAGTTCCCCGTCCTCTCCTTCGACGCCGGCGCGGTGCGAAGCATTGCAGAAGCTCCTTGTGCTCCCGGAACGCTACACGTGCACTCCCTTTTGGAGCACAAGTTTGCAGGATCGCCGCTGGGCTCCCACCACGGCTCGCACGGGCCCTTCGACCGGCACTTCGCAGGAGGCAAGATCATCGTGGGGGCCTCGCCGCGGCGATCATCGTCGCCATCTTCTTCTACATCCGCATCACGAGGGCGAAGAAGCAAGTCATCGTCGAGGAACCAAAATCTTAAGGAGAGCATGGATGGCTGAGGCTGACTTTACTCCCATGGTTTCTTGCCAAAAAAAAAAGCAGAGATTTTTCTCCTTTTCTTCTACAGTTCTGATGATGGTACATGCACAACAAGTGTAACCCCTTAGAGTCGTTGTAACCTGTAAACAAATTATTGGTGACGAATAGATTGTTCATCTCCTACCACATCCTGCAGGCACGCTGTTCTGTCTTTCTGGTACTGAAATCTCTGCAGGAAAGTGGAACTTGGGAAATCATCACAGTGGTGCATGGACGGTTAGGCTCTGATCTGTGGTTTGGAGTTGGATGGTGGTGAGTTGCTATCCGAAAACTTGAAAAAGACGGTTTCCTGATCTGGGAGTTAATGCAGGCATGTGATGTGTTATCTTCCAAGAGAAAATGTTATCTAGTATCATCAGAAAGCCCTACGAGCTGGACGAGTGTGTGTATTTGTACATTGAGCTACCAACTCTGATTTCATTTCGGAAGCTACCAGATATGCCTGCGAGAAATTATCTAAGTTTCTCCATCGGTGCTGGTAGCACAACACCTAAAGATCAGTTGGGAGAAAGAGCAGCGTCAAAGCTGCAGCATTATTTGTGCGACAGACGAACACGTACCCAGCACCTCTTCACCATCAGCATGTGCAATAATGAACGAGTTCTTGCAGTGTTCTATGCTTCCACTTTAACTAACTCGACCACACCTACCTTGCGCTGATTGATTTCTTGTGTGGATCGAGGAATCGTATCAGATAGTGCTGCTTATCAATGTTTGAGCCAGGCAACTTTTCTCTTTTGATTCTTGTAGCTAACCTGTAGTACTAAGAATTAAAAGAGAGCCTTTCATCCAGAAGAACATGTGATTTGTCAGGTTTATACCTTGAGAATAAAAGGTCACCTCCATTTTTCTCTCTCGTCCTCCTCTTCAAGCCTACTTGTGGGCTTGTAGCAGCTCAGCTACTCAAGACTCACGACATATGATTTTTGGTACATATCTTACCTATCCAGTTTTCAGAACTCCATACTGTCAAGCTTTTAAAGACAATTTATTGTGTTATTCTTGATTTTTTTTTCATGGCAAAAGGTCCTCTCATGGTTTGAGGACTGCTTGGCTTTCATCAATACATCATTCAAATTAAATTTCGTAAAACTACAAGTTTTTTATCAAACTATCACAAAACTACAGATTTTGTTCTGATTTTTCATATAACTATAGATTTAACCACTAGTCCATGACCTTAAATCTATAGTTTTGTAAACCTTCAAACCTTACATGTAGTTTCATAAAAAACGAGCTCTAAAATGTGTAGTTTTGTTAAATGATCTCTAAAACCTGTAGTTTTGTGATATGTTGGACAATAATATATCTACTATTTTGCAAAATTTACTCTTCAAAGTAAATAAGCAAATAGTTATCTTGGACATCGAAGATCCCAGATGAACAATGACTGCCATTAGAACCTTGAGTCAACCCCAAAAGTAGCTTCAGATCTCGAGACAAGCATGACTTTGCACTTGCACTTTTGTGATGCATGCAACTATTAACTGGGTTTTGTTTTGAGCTCGGCCTGAGGTGGCATCCCCACCATATCTTCTAAAACACTTCGAGATTTTAATAAATAGGGTATACATCTTTGAAAATATGTTCTTTTACAGAATTTTCAGTGCATTTGGTACTTATGGGTAGAGAAAAGAAGTTGAGAAAGGTAGTTTGGTAAGAAAGAATTCATGCATGTTTGGCACAACTCCAACTCTTAAAAAAATAGATTCCTTAAAGCTTCTTATACCTAGCTCCAAATTCCATAAATCTAGAAGAGAATAGCTGTGTAATTTTTTTCTTTGGGATTTAAAATAATATTTTTATATCTTATTTTACCTTTTGTGTGAAACACGCCCTTAAACTTATAATCCCCATCTCTTCAATTTGTTACATAAGTTGAAGGAGGGAATTCCACTAGAGCAATTTCCACGGTTTGTTTATGGGTTTTAAATGAATTATGAGGATTTAGTCTTTTTGTTGAAGTACTAATTCAATTCTCATCCAGCTACCACCATCTCTAATATATATATATATAGTAGATGGTAGCACAACACCATCTCTAATGAATTATATTGGATTGGAGACATTTTACGAACTCTCATTCCTCATCTCACTAATGCCTTTTCAAGTACACTAATACTATTTTTTTCCCAAGAAAATATACAAGAGTTTTTTATTCTCTTTCTAATAAACTCACATCCTTTGAAATATGGGTCGAATCACATTATAAAAGCCCATCTAAACAGGGGCCTAAATTCAGCCTGCCGAACTTTAGGCCATAAAAGCTAGCCATGGGCCAGTACAAACTGATGGAAACGAGAAGAAATCGATAGAGAGCAATTGAGAAGCAAACAGCTTGGTCAACGACAGTTGACCATACTTGTTCTCAATGAATATGTGTCAAGTGCCTTTTGTGAATGGTTTTAAAAGAGTGAATTCACAAAACTATTGTTGCACCAAGCACCATGTTTTAGTTGAGAGAGTGACTTTTTGTATAGGGGCATGTGCCCACCCTTTAGTTGATGGATTATCACTTTGCACCGGTTTTTTCTTCTTGTTAAGCTTATCTCGTAGACATAACAAACTTTGGGATAGTTTGATTGGTTTATATTAATTAACAAAGATCATACTTGTTGTTGAGAAAATTATCTTTTGCAATTGGATTTCCAGATTTGCGTTTATCCCTTATTTTTCAATAAGTCATATTTCTTTTGCTACAAAACAGAAACCTTAATTTCAAGATTTTCGTGTGCTAACAAATCTAGTGCTTATTTATCAATACTTCAGTTACATTGATAGTAAGGAATGCTAAAAGTGTTAAGTGTGGAAGGTTTGTTTTTGTCTATCTTATGGTCCCATGGACAGTGACGATCATGTTGAATACCAAGAAGTGGTGCAAAGTGAAAACAATTAAACTATAACTTGGTGTAAGGCGTGCCCCAAGTGCTAAAACCTAGTGTAATGTGAGAATTTGGCTTCAAAAGGTGGTGTTCTGTGCAATTCACTTTTAAAAAGATGCCCTTTTGTAAGTACTAAATAAATTATTCTTCTAAGCGTCTCTAACTTCAAGCATGGTCATGACAGTTTTGTGGAAGCGATCCAAGCATAAACAGAAATGGATTTATGTGAAAGTACTTTTAGCTAATTCGACTGTTCTAATCGTGGTCATTTGTGTTGGGAACGTGCGAACTTTTTGTGAGATATTTTTGGTTTAATATACCAGAGTCACGTGGAAGCAGCTAGGTCCAAACATAGGAATGGAGTTTTGACCAAGACTTTTCTAGTGATGTCACTTGACTTTAGTATATCGGCAAGTCCTTTAACAAAAAAGTTAAGTACTAGTACATGAGAGTCTTCGATGTTGTCTCAACTGAGATTACCCTAAATCATTCAAATGAGGCATTTATTATGGCTTGAACTTTAGTTCAACAAAGTTTAGAGACCCTTAGCATATTTTAGTTTGGAACAAATTTAGCATCCATTCACCGAATATTGTTAAACTCTTCTCATTCTCAAGTCATTTTCTGAAACTTCTACTCCTTCTGCTTTTAAATTGTTAACACCATTGATTTTTTGGTTATGTTTGACCATTCGTCTTATTCAAAAATTTTTAAAATTATCAAATATTTTATTATAATTTGTTTTATCGTGAACCACAACTTAGATTTTTATATATATTTGAAAACATATTTTAAATAAAACGAATGGTTAAACGTAACGAAAAAAGTCAATGGTGTCAACAATTTAAAAACGGAGAGAATAAATTTCTTCCTTTTGTTTTGAGACAGCTTAAATATCTCCTTTTCATCAAAGATGGAAATATCTCCTTTCTATCAAAGATATCAAATATTTTATTATAATTTGCTTTGTCATCAAAATAGGTTGTACCATAACTTATATATTTTTATATATTTGATATTTTAAATAAGACAAATGGTTAAACGTAACGAAAAAATCAATGGTGTAAACAATTTACAAACAGAGAGAATAAATGTCTTCCTTTTGTTTTGGGACAGCTTAAATATATCTTTTTATCAAAGATGGAAATATCTCCTTTTTAATCATTAGATGGGCATGAACCGGCCAGTGCCGTTTTGCTCTTTCCCTTCTGCAAGACTGCAAAGGAAATAGAGCCACACCCACAAGTCCACAAGCCCCAAACCCCACCGCCGTTTTCCTCTTTCCCTTCTGCAAGACTGCAAAGGAAATCGAGCCACACCCACACCCCCAAACCCTGCCGCCCGTCGCCTCCCCTCCCCATCCTGCCGCTCCCGGAGGCCTAGATCCTTGCCGCGCCGAACTGCTGCAGCGGAGCGCGATGGTGACCGATGCCGCCGCCATGGCCGTCGTGAGGGCGGCGCGCCCAGCCTTCCGCGGCGCCCACGACGGGGTCGCCTTCGCCGCCCACGCCGCCTTCCTCGCCTCGGGCTATTCGCTCTGCGCCGTCGGCCCGGACGCGCTCACCGACCCCCACCCTCAGGTGCGCTGGCCCCTCCTCGCCGCCGTCGACCTAGCCCAACGGGCGCCTCGTGTGGTGTGATCCCCTACTTTGTGCATATTGGTGGGCTGTTGGTTACTTGGTCATTCCGCGCTCCTATTGTTAGGGTTCATAACCGCGCTGCTTGTCGTACTGACGCCTATGGGTTCTCGATACTGTAGATTTTGGTCTACAAGTAGTGCTACTTCATTTAAGTTTGGTTATATTTCCGCGCCCCTGTTGTTAGGGTTTGTGCTGCTTCGTTTCATTAACTATGTAAGGAATGCTGCTTCATTCGTGATCTACTCTAAACTATACTTCAAAATTGAATGGTCCAAACGCCAATTTCTGGCCATTGTATGTGAATTATTCAGTTTCATTTTAAGAGCTCAATGTAGTCCTGCCCTTTGGAGTTGATACTAGTCACGTGATAATGCTTTGTGGTTGAAAATAAACGATTATCATAGAACTGTATAATTTTATCAGTACAACTTTGGAAGTTATATTCAGGCTTCCATCACATGATTACGCCAATATCAATTTAGTTTTTCTGTTTCTGTGTGTGCGCCAAGGATGACTGACCACGGTGTTATGGTTCTGCCTTGAAGGAGATACATGTTTGGTTTTAGAGGAGTAGAAGTGATATCTTATTTTGAAAAGAACTAGGATTGAGCTTTAGTTGAATTGAATTTTGATTCTTTAATGTCCGTTTCTGTCCTCTGAAAGTTCTCTGATTAAGGTGGCCTGTATATTAGCAGTTTTGGGTTTTATGAGAATATTTATAATTTGCTATTGTAATTACCTTTAGGTGATGAGGAGGTAGGCATTGATGGCTGGAACAGCATGGAGAATTGTTATGCATTCTTATACAGCAAGGAGGAGAAGGGAAAGAAGGAACGGGTGTTGGTGAAATGTCTGGTGATCGGTGACTTGCTTGCCATCGATGTACTTGACCTTGAGGCACAGGCGAAGGCCCCCTACAATGTCCAGATCAAGTATGTCTGAATCCTGCAACTCATTTTTTTTGGCACTGTTCTTTTGTTTTCGTGGTATAGCACGCTAATGAATGTAGCAGCCGACCTTAAGCTACAATAGTTATTGAAGAATCTCATGCTTTATTGCTGTGACAAGTAATGAAGCATTATTTGTTCAGGTATATCTTCAAGCATATTTTTTGTAATTGACATCACTTCTATTTTGAAATTATACTAAATTTTAGGGTATTAACTGGAGTAATCTCTACCGCACAAATTCATTTAATAGAGGTATTAAGTTATACAAACCTATAAGGAAGTGAAAGTCAAAAGAAAATGCATGACTGATTACAACCTTGAAGTCTAGGTTTGGCCCTATGTAACCATTTCTCTCACAAAAGCTTTCTCTCCAATCCTGTAATGCTTAAAATTGCAACCATTCCAGCATTTAATGATGTGCCATGCTGCTATAGTAGCCACTTTCTGCAATGCCTTTGAAGCTCAGTTTTGGTGGTAACCATCATTGAGAAACAAATCAAAGTTTTTAATCCCATAAGATTCCTGGAGTATTCCAACTCCTGACACGGAAGAAGCAGTTTGCAAAGAAATATCTGAGCAATATTGATCTTGATTTACCGAGTAAAGTGTATATGAATTGTGCTGAACAGTCAGCATGTGTGCCCACGTTATAATATTTCCTTTTAAAATATTTCAAAATGATATGTGCAATGACTAATTACGTCTAAATCTCCTTAAAATTGTATTTATTTTTGTTAGAATCTGTAATCTAGCCCTGAACACTATTCGTGACTTGCGTGAATCTTATGTTCTCTATCTCTGACATCTATTCCTCTATATGCAGTGTGAAAGAATTTTTTCTGAGGAGAATCCCAAGAATTATGTTGATATGTACAAGAATTTTTCAGGCCTAATTGAAAATATCAACTCAAATGTCTTGTCCAAATTGGATGGTAGTGCTGATGCTGTGGCTGCCAAGAAGACTAATGCTGAAAGCAGTTCATCAATGCAGAGGTATTCTTATGTTTTTGGCATTGATTTCCATAATTCGTCTTCTAAGATATACATTGGAGCAAATTCGAGATATAATCTTTTTGCATCATCAAAATTTTAACTTGGACAAAAAATGTTAGCTTATAATTAGTTTATTCTGAAGTTCATCCTTAATCTATTAGGTATGCTTGTTGTGAGTTCTGTGAAAATATGTGATTGGAAGATAATTTTTTCTTTGAAAAGTCACTTTTCGTAGGTGTGCTAGTGGTCCTATTCTCTTGTATGTTTTCTAACATAGGACACTTGTCTTCCAGCTCGGAAAATCCAGGTCCAAGAACTGCTGAACCTTCAGGGTATTCTGGTCCAAGGACTGCTGATCCTTCAGGGTATAATCTCAGACATTTGGGTCTCAAACTTTTCTTTTGCATATGTGCATTGCTTATTTCTTGTGTTCTTGCTCTCATATTGACCTGTTCAGGTGATTGATACTGTGTATTCTTTTTGTACTTTGTTGTCAAAATTCTTTTTTTCTCTGGTGCTATTTTCTTCAATTGACAGCCTTAATATTACGTTCTTTAAAATATTGGAACTAAGATTCCCTTTTGTTGTTATGATATTATGATTGCTACATGTCTATGGTATACTCTGTACCATCTTAATTAATAAACTGGAAACGTGGTGACTATTGATCAAATTGATGTATTTACTTTACTGATACATAGGCACCATTTGAGAAAAATACTGTAGCAAATGTTGTTCATTATTGTACATAACACATGCCTAGAATTTCTGGTAAGTATATTTAGTAAACACATTATTATAGTGTTAGTGAATACTGATGTCAGATATTGCAGTTGTATAGATGGTTGCAGTAATTTCCTTTTCTGTTGGATGTCGCTAATTTGTTCTTTTCTTTTTTCTATCATTGTGCAGTCTAGTATATCCTCCAATTGCTCCACTTGGTTCTGATGATCTTTACCCTGGACCTGGTGCCGGCTTCTACCCTCACATGTATGTTTTTGGACGATGAATGTTCATGTAACACAGAGAAATTGGTACCTTCATACATAGTTAACTATGTCCATTTCTTTTCTTTGCAGTGGTATTGGGAGTGGTGGCAGCATGCATGTTGGTAATATTACTTTCATTGAAAATTCTTTTAGATTTTTTCTCTATTAATTCACTAAAGTTAGATTTGCACCTATTTTGAAACAACAGGTCCAAATGACCCACGCTTCTTTCCTTCTAATCCTTTTCCTGCCACATTCGGTGGTCCTGGGTATGTTCCCTTCTTTTCACTAATTTTATCATTTTTGAATTCATTTCATGACAGTTTTTATGGTTCTGAACGAAAATAAATATCTGAAAACAGGAGTGTTCCACCTGGTGGTCGATATGACCCTATTGGTCCGCCTGATGTTCCAGGGTTTGAGCCATCTCGCTTTGTTAGGTAAGTTAATCATTCATGGCATCCTCCTGAGATTCTTACTAATTTATAAGTTCCAGTATGACCTATTGTTAAACTCAATGCTGCTTTAAAACCTATAAGCAATCAACTAATTGATTCTTTGATCATATATTTTCCTAGTGCGGGTTGCTATCATGCACCATGTTTTATGATAGAATTAGTTATAGCCTACGTAATTACATATTTTTTCTCATTGTCATGGAAAGCTTCACTGATACCCTGTACTGTCGATGCTTATCGGCTATCCATTTGATGGAGAATAGCTGTCCAAAGCTCTACATAACTCTCAACCTCTGACTGGAAGCTAAGTTTTTCTTTTCTCTGTTCATGTAGGCGTGCTAGGCATCCTGGCGGGAGCACTCACCCAGACCTCGAGTTCTTCCAGCAAGGACCAGACCTTTGAAACTTAGAAGCTGACTTCTTTTCTATCCTCTGAAAATAACATGGCTTTAATTGCCATCCTGAGCTAGTTAGGGAGTGTTCCAGTACTATGGTACTCTGCCAGTAAAAACGGACGTGAGACGTCTGTGGTTCCTTAAGCTCCAGACTGCCCTATGCCACCTTTTTAATGTATAGTTTGTACATATATACTAGTATGTTATATTTATCTATCTAATAACAAGCCACATTTAATGTGCTGAATAGCGAGGTTTGTTGTTGTAAACTACTGCCAAGTGTATCCTCGGTCGCTTCTGGCCGTTGCATCCTTAACCAGAAGGGAATATCCCGCCTGGTGGTAGCCATCGGTCATGTTATTTTGAAATATGCTAGCGAAAGCAGGGCAGGAAGGAATGTGGATAGGTTAGTGCCCGATGGGCCAGCCAACGTACAGGCATTAGTTTTTGTTGTGATCTGGTCGTTGTGCCGTGCGGTGCTGCTATGCGATGTCGAAACTTTTGGATCTTTTCTTCCTACGGGGCTCCACTCATCTGTGTTGTATCTGCTGCTTGGTGCGATGCCATCATGTGTCTCACCCCCTTGCCACGCTTTCTGTTAATTAGCTGCAAAACCCTTTTTAGTCTTCTGCTACTTAAGTGCATGTACGATTGCGTTGCTACCGTATTTCCTAGGGCCAAAATGCTTTTGCAAGTGTGCATCAGCCGTCTTTATGGTATTCCTAGCTTAAGTTGGATCCGATTAAGTTACTACGCGTTGGAATGGAAGGCGTTCTCCTGCCGGGCCGGGGGTTCGGTCCAGGGTCCCTGCCACCATCATCATGCGATGCGCCGGCACCGGCGGGCAGGATTATTTATTAGTGCGCCTACGCGCGTGCCATTAGGGCAGGCACCGTGTTAAAAGGGGCAAAAGCATCACCAGGGTTTCGCAAAAGCAAAGGTGCAAATGTGGCAACCTTGTCCGGACCAGAAGTGGCAACGAACGACGGCGCTGCTGCTCGATCTCGATGTTCTTCGTCTGGGTACCAACAACTAGGTGGCGGAATTCTTCGTCTGGCCAGAGGGGAAAAAATATCCGTTTGTTCTTACTCGGACGTGAACTTGCATAGCAGCCTTTGACAGGTTTCGTTTGAAAAATTCCTGTTTGTTTGCAGACGAAAAACAAACCAAAATTTTCGGTCTGGCTCGCGGGAGGGATAGATTTGCCGACGTCATGTGCGATCCAGCGCAGATTTTTCCCACCGCCACTGGATCTTCTTTTACCTGAACGAGTTGAGTTCGTGCTGACATGTACGGCAGAAGTTTCCTCCGATGCGGAGCTACTACTAGAACCCCTAGCGACCAGCAGCCTTTCCGTAACCACGGACCGGGTGATAAAAGCGCCGAAAGAGATGATCCGGCACACACCGGAGAGTGCTCCGTAACTTGTCAAACAAGTGATTCGCCCATCTTTTCCAACTATTTTTTCCCTCTCTTGTCGCGGCCTCGCGGCCATTCGACAACACGATCCGAGATATTTTTACTGTAGAGACGACGCCGATCGATCGACCCGTATCAAAATCGGCGATTAATTAAGAACTAGTTTGAAAAAAAGAGCAAGCGAGTATGGGAGAAGGGACAAGGAAAAGACAGAACAAAAACGCGCGTCTCGTTCGGTTCCACGTTATCCCCATACGCGTCGTAGCTGGTTCCCGGTTGGCTGCAGGCTTGACCAAGGATTTCACAAAGTGAAAGGAACGACACTACTTGGACTGACAGGCAGGCAGGGGCAGGCGGATAGATACCTGACCGAAAACTTGCAAACCACATAACTGATGCTGAAAGAGATGCAAGGAACCATTTAGCTTGTATAAATAATAATAACGCTACTAGTCAGGTGTGTTCGTTTCCAGCGTCTAAAACTTTAGATACTGTCACATTAAAAAGAATCTTACTATTTAGAATTCTTAAATAAAGTTTAATTATAAAATAAATTATGACTCCCTAGACTAATTTACGAAACGAATCTAATGATGTTAATTAATGTAGTGATTAGATAGACGATGCTACTGTAAGCATCACTTTAATAACAACATAGATTACACTCGTAGATTGCTCGAATTAGATTCAAATCTCGAAAATTAGACACTTAATCCGTCAAAAGATAAATTTGTCATTAAATTGACTCGAAATATTACATAAATAATAAGATTCTACTATAAATGATATGATAGACGATACTAGGGTACTTAAACTAGTACTAGCTGTGTATGGCCTAACCTGAAAGAGCTGATTAATTGAGTAATATATTGTATGATTGCTGTGAGTACTCACTCATCCCAGGGCGGGCAGGGCAAGGAGGACGAAGCACAAGGAGCACTCAACCAACCACCAGCCAACACAAGCTCACATGGAGGATGTGCTGTGCCCAGCTCACTCCCTGCTGAGCTGGCAAACACGCCACCAACTACTGACCGGAGAATTTCGCTTGGAATCTCGTCAAAGACCAGCCCAGACAGCTCCCAATCGGCCACTAGGCCAACTCTTTTTTTTCCCTTGTTTTTTTTCCTTGCTACTACTAGTAACACATGCTTAATATCACTCGTCGGATGCATGAACAAGAGAGGCAAGGGGGAAAAAAAGCAGAAAGGAAAAGAAAGAACTGCAAAAAAAACACCCACATCTCCCTTAGGTAGATACATACATTTCATTCCAAACACTGCAGGCAGATGCAGTTGTTGTTGTTTCTTGCAGCAGCACTCTACTATCTCACCACAGGATTTTACAGAGGGGAAAACTGTTTCGACATTGTCTCTGTCTTCTTGTTTCTCTCAGGTGCACGCTCTCTCACCGCTGGTCCTGCTGGCGGCCGTCTCCACCTTCCTCTCTCCTCCTGATCCCCAACCCGGGAATACCTGCGAAACAAGCAGCCTTTTTAGACACCCTTGCTGCAGGCACTGGCTTAAGGCTCCAAACGCATATAAAGTACCAGTATAAAACAACAAACACTGTACATCGAAACTATAGAAAGAACAGAAAAAGCGTTTTTGTTTTTCCTTTGCGACTGTTTAGGGTTCACATCAATCATGTGAAGAAGCTCAGCCATTGGAGGAAACAAAGCGAGCTCTTGACACTCATCGTTGGTTCCACCCTTTCCTATCAACGGAGATGATGTTCCTTGTTCCTGTTTGTGTTTGCTGCACCGGCTTTCCATCTCCCATTGGAGGAACCAGCAGCAAAGATGCCGAGAAAAGACGGCACGAGCACGAGCCATGGAAGGACTGCTTGGTGATGAGATGAGACACACATTCTATAACAGGGAAAGATAACAATTTGCAAAGGAGGTGCGCAGCCAACAGCAACAGCCCTTGGTTCCATTATCTAAAAAACAAACTCGGAAATGAAGTTTAAGGAAAAAATCTGGAGTCCTAATGAAGTTTGATAGACAGGCAAAAGCCTGCATCAGGCGAAAATCTTTGCTTCAAAAGCAAAGAAGGCCAGGAGTGCAAGCATCTAATGCTTACTACTCCTCTTGCCACCTGTAGGAGCATACAGCAACTTGCTTTTAACATCATCCCAATAATCAAACTTAGTTAACCACCTAACTCAAAGTTGCCACCTTATATTATTTATATATAGTAGTATATGAAATTGGAACCCGACTTATCTCAACTAGTAGAGCATAAACAATAGCGCCTGCACCTGAGACCCCGGATCGAGTCAAACAAGCACATTGGGTACTTGCTCAGCTCCAATCAACCACATATCAAGCATAGTTTCTGCAAACACTAGTGACGCAGAATGAAGGAATTTTTTAGTTCTGCACATTAGTCACGCTAAATACGAATAGATATTTTTGTTTGGTAATCAGTGCTCATGAAGGGCTCAGAAATCCCACTGCTAAATCCAGGGCCTTGATTTCGCAAACACCAGATTGAACGAGTTTCCAGCCGAGTTAATGCCCCCGAATTCGGCAGTAACTGAAGCCATTAATCAGTCCCCCACCCCCTCCAAGAATTACTCCTCGACAAGCTTCCAACTCCATGACGCAATTACAATTCAATCTTTCCAGCTCCCCACTCCTGCGGTGAATGAAACTAAAGAACCGCCTACTTGCCAACTATTAGTAACAGATGTCCACTGATCCAAGAACCACTTAAAATAACTCTGTATCGAGATCACAGTTGCAGGTCTAATCAGCTCCCGCGATCCAATGCTTGCGGCTGCATCTCACTAATTGAGCCGAGATTTATTACCTATTTGGAATCGAATCGACCAAGAGAAGTCGCAATTGAAGATCGAATCAGTGGCTAGGCTGGAAGAATTGAACAAAACATTTGCCTGAATGAATGGAATCTTGGGATAAAAATTCCATCGAGCAGACGACGAACAAGCTCGACGGAACCAACCATCTACCTACCGACCAAGGAAGGGAGAGGGTCCTAACAAATCACGGAGGAAACAACGCCCAGGAACAAATCTGAAACAGTAACAACATCTCGAGAAAAAATCTCACCTTTTCCGGTCTTCCACCTGGCCGCCTCGGCGGCCCCCATCCCGCCGGAGGCCGACGGCTTGCAGTCCGGCGGGTCCTCGAAGAGCGATTTGGAGAGGCTCTTGTGCGCGTACCCGATGTCGAACAGGATGACCCCAGGCTGGTGGTCGTCGACGAGGATGCCCTTGACGGGGAGCCACACGAAGAGCTCCTCCTGCGCCAGCCCCTCCACGCCGCGGAGCGCGCCGACGCTGAGGTTGCCGCGGACTACGGTGTCGAAGTAGGCCAGGTTGCCGTTGTCGTACGTGGCGTAGCACGGCGCCGACAGCCTCGCCTCGAGAAGCCCGTTAGACTCGTCCATGGTGTACGACTGCACGCCGCGAGGGAGCAGGCCGCCAGGGAGGCCGTGATCGGTGAGCAGCTTGTGTATTGAGCTGCCGTTGCCGGCGTTGCTTGGAGCGGCGCGGGAGAGCGCGGGCGGCGGCGCGGCGAGCAGCAGAAGGCACAGGAGGGGAGCGCGGCGAGATGTGAGGAAAAATCTGGGAGCTTTGCCATGGGATGGAGGTGGGCGCCGGCGCGGATGCGGCGGCGAGGTGGGGTGAGGTGGAGGCGAAGGCGGAAGGGAGGAGAACGAGGAGGGGGAGGTTTTAAGGGAAACACAAGGGGTGGATTTTGAAGTGTTGGAGAAATAGGAAAAAAACAAACCGGACCGGGGGCTGAGAAATGTGAAGGGGCGACGAAAATGGTTTTGCTTTCGCCAGATTTTTGTGAAGTTTGTTATTCGGGTGATGGAATGACGGTTCTGCCCTTTGCTGACCTGGTGAGAAAATGGGGAAGAAAATTGGTTTCAGGGGTTTTTCTATCATTTCCACAATTATGGTAGTTTGTTTAAACAGATTTTACAATACAATTAGCTTATAAACTGAATTTTAGTATCAGCCAAAATTTTCCGTTGTTGAGCGATAGACAGTTACTCTATCTGAGAAATCAAGAGTTAGTGTTTTATCGTTATTTGTTATCCAATCGAATAAATAAGTGGTTAGTTATTGAAGGTTTTGCGTTATTCGATCAAATAGATATCGGGTCAAGTAACGTACTATTGCAGCTTAGTTCAAGCTACTCGGATTGGCTTGTTGTTTTGTTCTATTTTGTCCATCTGACTTTGTCACGCCAACGTTTGAATGGGTAAGGATAAGTAATTTGTCGTTTTCGTTAGGCAATAAATTTGAGACATAGTCGCGTCAACCTTACAAACCGTAGAGTGAGTCATCGAATAAGTACAAATAACTATATATAGCTATTTCGGGTACAAATGGTATGGTTTGCAAACTGAATTTTAGGTGTTTTATCAAAAATTTCTATTGTAGTGTTAGACATTACTGTATCCGACAAATCAAGTGTTAGTTTCTGATCGTTGTGCGTTATCCAATCGAATAAATCATTGGCTAGCTCTTGAGCATTGTGTGGATTGAGTAACGTACTATTGTAGCTTAGCCGATGCTACTCGGATTGGCTTGTTTTTTTGTTCTACTTTGTCTATGTGACCTTGTCGGATGCTCCCGTTTGGATTTGTAAGGATAAATGGTATGTCTTTTTTTTTTATCTTGCAATAAATTTGGGACATTTTTTTAGTCTGATTTATCCATTTCCATTCTTGAAGAAACGGAAATCACAATAGAAGAGTTTAAGGTTCCAGCAAAAGAAAACTGATACGGAGAACCACCCTCTACTACACAAGTACCAGATCTCTAGAAATGATAAGTTTAAGACATAGTAATGTCAATCTTATAAATCATAGACCAAGTTATTGGATACGTACAAATTGATGATAGTTATTTAGGTGATAAAAAAAGAGAGTGTGTATCAGTCAAATTACAGGCATCACTTGATGTATGGTGTTGCATTGTTGCAATTTACATGTATGAATGTTTGAATTGGCTTACTTGTTTATTTTGTCCATGTTACTATCACATACACCTTCTGCGCTGAAGGATAAATAAGTTGTTGTCTTTCATGGCTGCAATATGCTAGCAACACGTCATATCAGTTGCATGGAAGAATTGAGGAGTAAAACATCAAAATAATAAGAAGAAAAAACTGCTGTAAGTTATTTTAGTAATAACTGGTTAATATAATTAGTTTGCGTTGTTGTGTGATAGCTATCAGCTATGGTAATAAATTGAACATACATCCATGCGATGTTGAGAAAGTATATAGTTGCATCCCAGACCACGTCCTCCACTGTGATCCCCTACACACGACATTAAAATGGCAGGTGGTTGCACTTTTGCATGCATAAGGTAAGATCGTATTACCGCGGGATTTGGGATCATGTCCCTTTGAGATCTATACTATGGCCCATGTTTGATGCGTATTATTAGAAGTAGGCTGCAAGAATAGCCGGTTTCAATGATATATGGGATGTTCTAGAATGGTGTTGTTCTCTCTACACACAAATAGAACCAATAAACTGTTGGTATTAATTATAAGAGAAATATTCATAAACATCAGTTCTTTATTTTTGATGGTGACATGAAAGCAGAGGCAATAATATGTCTCTATTCGGCTTTGCATGCTTATTTTTTAGTCTAGAGATTAGCATAATCCCTGTGATCAGGGCTTTGCTTGCAACTAATAATGGGTGTTTGCAAGATGTTTAACTTACACGACTAGCAATAGATTATAAGAACCATAATTACAAAAGACATCAGACCACTTGGTACACTTCCTTTTTAGTACGGTTACCATCGTATCACCTAAAGTGTATGTACAGGTCATTTTCATATCTGTGAATTTGCTCCCAAAGTTAACGATTACTAGTTTGGGGCCTTGAGCTGAGTGTTAAAGAAGAAGCAACCTCCGACCCACTGTGATGGATCGAAAAGGAGCTCACAAGTTGAACTAGCTACTTGATGTACATGTATCATTTTCTACATTTCCATGGCTTTCAAGTTAATTAAGTATTGAGTCACTCTCAAAGAAAATGAATAACTATTAATTAACATCTTCGAAACATATGTATTGTGGAAAATAAGTTTTTGACAAAATAAATTACTCAAGTAGATGGATTGTACAATAAATAGGAAAGACGAAACAGTGGGGTTTTCGTCTGTGATTGTAATGCGGGTTTTAATCTGTGATTGTGATGTTAAGTTGTTTTCCCTCCATGGCTCAATTAAAAAACGAGAGCTAAAGGGCGCAGAACAACTAGACAAAGTGTGATCAAATGAAGGAACGGGGGCAGGGATGATTATTCCGTAGTACTACGACCAGTAGTATTCGTGGGGAGGGGCAGTTTAGTCCGATTACCAAGCATCCAGCCGGCCCCACAGGCAGCATGAGCCATCGCAGCAAACGGTGTATTATTGAGGTGGCATGGGATGGCAATTGCTGTTGGCGGAGCCCTTTGTTTTTGGCGTTTTCATGTGGGAGGCGTAACAGAGCGGCAGCACGGAATCTGTCAACAGGGCAGCCAAAATGGTCGACCGAAAATTCAGTAAACATATCAAAATGATTTCCAGCAAATGCTGACGTGCTAGCTAGCGCTGATTAACAATCCACTGTCATCAAGTTTTATTATGTACTACTACCAAGGTTTGAGAATGACTCAAAATTAATATAATATAATCGGTAAATTAGCCTGTGGCCCGGTTGAACTGTACAAACAGTGCCGTACGCGAAGAATTTCTCCCCTAGTGCTTATCTATCTTCCCATGTCATTTGCGATACCTTGTACGCGAGGTTCTTCTTGTTCATCCCCGGGCCGTTTCCACGTCATCATCAGCAGAAGCCATCTCGCGGCCGTGCGCGTCGCAACAAGGAAAACGAAACCGGCAGCGTCCGTCCGTTTTGACGTTACCTTCCTCCTGGCCGTCGCTCCGGTCTCGGCGTCCGTTTCTGCTCCGGCCGGCGTCAAAAGGCGAAACGGATTTTGTCCTGGCCGGAACAGATTTTCTGCGGGCAGCTGGGACGGCCAGTTCATCTCCCCTTGGCCCGTTCCAGCGAGTTTGTTAATAACGCGAAAAGGTTCTTCATGTGATGTGTAGAGCCAAAGGCAAGGAAGCGTGGATCACGGCACACGGAAGGGGAGAGAACAAGAGCTACGACGATGAGCGTGTCATTGATCTCTTGTTCTGTTCGGGCTCACGTGTACGGTGGTACAGAAACTTGTTGCCGTGTGTTTATTACTTGGGAGCTTCTGTGGTCCCTGCTTAATTTGGAGCGGGGAATTTTTTTATTATCTTGGATTGGATTTTGAAATTTTTCATGGTACCCTTCTTCTTTCATATGAGAAATTCATGTGAAACACTTGCGCTCCAGCCCACACACTTCTCTAATACAAGTAGCATGATGGGCGGTAATGGAGTTATTAGATGAAGGTACATAAAGAAGAAGATTTAAGTATGCATGCCGTGGACAAAAGCTCAGGCTTTCCAATCATTAGCATCCTACTCTCTGCGTTGTAGTACGTACAGCTACAGCCCATCCCGATGGTTTAAGCTAGCTGTGCTGCTGAATACCAGGAAGACCAGCGCATAACCCTCAACTAGATTACTAAGCAATTTTGGAAGTCTAAAAAAACTAAGCATTTTTTGGATCGATCAACGACACAACCCTTCCACATACCCCTCCTGTGATAGCAGAAATTAGACCGTAGACTGAAAAATTAAGCATGTATTTTCTTTCTACTTGACATGGATTGTATTGTGTTAATATGTTTAGATATGGAATCTTATATAAAAAATACAATAACTTCTTCTCAGTGACACATGAAGTAGTTATGTTTTCTCCTACTCACTTCTTCACTATCTACGGCAGCCTCAAGTAGTTATGTCAAAGCTCAACACCGACAAGCGGAAGATAAAAACAAGATATGCTTGACCGATGGAGTTTACAATATTATAAAGCTCTAAGATAGAATGATCTGAACTCAACACATTTATGTGCATATAAATCTTTAATGAACATAAGCTCTCATACACCTCTTATATATACTAACACAACAGAAGAGTTATCCACTCTCCCTCTCAGATTAACGAAGCCTTGAACTGTGATGAAGTGATGCGTGAAGGCAGGAAACCCAATGAAAGATGGTACTTGTTGAGCCCACAATGTATCTAGATGTTTTGTTTGATTGATCGATCTCATGTGTATTCACTAAAGGCCTCTTTGGTTTGAACCCTGGCTGAAACTGCCCGGGGCAGGCAACACTCCCAGGCACACGATTTGGACTGTTTACAGTCAAGATCGCTGCCTAGCCCAGACAGCTACGGCAAAATCCAAACAAGCCCAAAAGAACTAGCTCGAGATGGCTGCAGCGACAAAACCTGAGGAGCCAGTAGCAGCAAGACTATTGGGCAAACCATTGACTATAGCCTTCCTCTCCAGCAGCGAAGAAATGTTAGAGGGGATGAAATCAGTGGGAGAGTGGAAGAAGGGTTTATCTCCTTTCACTACAGAATCTGGTTTTCTGAGGTATTTCTCGTGACAAGATATAAATGTCACTACGTTCTGCTTTTTATGACGTTTCTCAATACATTGCTAAATTTATAATGATTCCTGAGAGTGACGTCACAGAAACCAGCCAAACTTCGTCACAGATCGTTGGTTTGTATGTTAGGACGGCTGCATTTGTGACACTTTTCATTGTTAGTGTTATGGCGAAAATAGAAACTGACACAACATACCTACCACGTAATAGCTCCTATCGTATATGGTTCCTAGTGTTGTTTTAAAGGAGGAGCAAAAATAAACTGACACGACATACCTATAACGTAATACTAGTTCCGATCATATGTGATTCCTAGTGTTGTTGTTAACTTGTTATAGCTGCGTACATGAGTAGTGTTGGCCCCTGCAGCTCTAGGAAGTTATTCTGATCAAAATAAAAATGATTTTATCTAAGATATGTTGTTAGAAATAGTTTGATCAAATTTTTCTTAGACGGATAACAACATTGTGTATTTCCTTTCACGGCACCGGTCGGAGTTTCCCTCCTTCCTTTTACATTTAGCTTTCTTTTTTGGTATGAGTGTCTTCCTTCTACACACTTAGCTTGTGTTGAAAAGGAAAACACTATTTATTTATATATAAAATAAAAATCATTCCACAATTTCCCATCCGTGGCAACATTTATTTATGTATATATCCAAAGTCCAATACAAAGAAAAGAAAAGAATGACACTAGGCTGGCAAGGTGGTTCTAGCCATGCCAATGCTCAATACACATGCTCCGAATCCTCAACTAATCCCGTGTCTGACGCAAGAACCTTCTCCCTCTGACCGGCAAATAATCAGGGAGCCAGGTACTGCCACTGCGTGCTACCGGCCGATGAAGCCATCAAGTGACGACCGATGGAAGATGCCAAGCTGATTAGGCTGCCGAATTAACAAACCATTAGCTTCAATGGCTAGGCTAGTATGATGCACAAAGCCCGGATGCTTTAAGATTAATCAATTGATTAAATTGGTCTAATCAGCAGTAGGGAGGAGCAAGCAACCTAACCAACTTACCATGGTAGGATCAAGTTAACCATTGCACAAGTGGCAGCAATACTAGCAACTAGGCAATAGGGATTTACGGCTGGCTCACAGCTCCAAGCATTGGCCTGTTCCTCTGATTGGATTAATAGATTATTAGCTTCCTGCTAACCGCTTGGAGCTCGGCTACGCACACCAACCGAGTGGCACATTATATCAACACTGAAATATGGGACCAGACTAGAGGGCATGGAGGCACTATATTCTGTTTCGGGGATGCATTTTTGTGCGTGGAGCAATATATTGATTGGACTGGTGGGCTGGACCCCAATCTCATATATGAGAATAAACTGTTTGATTTGATTTCTTTTTAGGTAGTGCCTCCGCGCTCAAGTTTCCCTAATGATACGCTTTGGACATCAATCATTGAGCTCCAAGAATCCCCCCGGTAGTTTAATCGAGGTCCCTTTAGCCATTCCCATCATACCATATGCCTCATGTTTGCATTAGCTATTACCTAACCTAACAAGAATCCAAGACGCATCCTTACCCGAATCCAACAAGCAAATGCCTAACTCTGTAAATAACATTCACTATAAAGTTGTTACAATAATAATAAAGAAATAAATCATGGTGTCATTCCCACCTCACGAGCCCCCGCGTAATAACGAGATCACTTTGAGGCACAATTTTTTGTGTATTCAAAGATTATGAGAGATCTGTTGGTCGCATTATTAGTAACTAAGGACATTGTAACCAAGTTTTTATTATCCCCTTTGAGTATTAGCCATGTGCTACCAATTAGGGGTTGTTGGGTCCTGATGAGTGACGATGGACAGTTTTGGTATGTTTCCACATAAAAGGTTAGATTTACAGTAGGTATGGCATGCATTTTTAATTATACAGGTAGCTAGATCTTGCTCATGCAAGTGGCCCTTTGTCAACTGTGTGCCAAGCAAAAAAAAAGTTTCATATAGGAGTATAATTCTTCACTGCACCTGCTAAAACTTCAGAGTAATGACGGTATGTATGCAATATATGCATATGCTGCCAAAATGATGCACATTTTTTGAATTCTTGAGAACCTCATATGCATACAAGTTAATTTTAAAATGTGTAGGTATATAGTATCGCATAAGACCTAGGTTTTGAAATTTTCAAGTTCAAAACGAATCACATTATATTGGATAGTAACTGCACGTTACATTATTAGCCGACTCACCAACAAATAAATACTAGCCAAACATCGCTGGCTGTGACAATTTATATCTAAATCTCCATGCATATGGTCTCCAGGAGGGAGTGTTGTCATATTCCACCAAATGTGTACAATTAAATCATGGCATTCACGCTCCTTTTTCCAAAGGAAACCATGATGTGTTTCCTCCGCTTTTGGGCACGATTTCTGATTAACCTTGCTTAACCTGCATATAATGACCTATTGCTTGTAGGCTTTAGTTGATACTAACCACGAGCCACGAGCCCCCACCCAAACCTAGGATATGTCTTGTTAAGCTAAAAGTAGGATATCAAGCCTCTTGCCACAAAAATATATATATATCCCCAACATACAAAAATACAGCCACTGCTAATTTTTTTGCACATGTTGGATTTAAAAAAAAACGAGAGGCAAACAGTACAAATAATCAATAAAAAAATCCAGAACGAGAATTATACGTTCAAATGATAAAAAAAAATCTGCCATATTGAATCAGCGATCTCAATCCCTTTGCCAGTGTGCCAGAGATGCCAAACGCGCAGGCGTTTTCTTGTTCGTGTTGTTTACTTGCTAGGTACTACCAAATAGAAATAGCTATATCCTACGCATGCCTTTCCACATCCACCAGTTGGGCCTGCTGTTTTGTTGATGCTG
>JAUNZO010002071.1:0-24902 GCA_031894775.1 Chloris gayana
ATAAAATATCATATTGGATCTCATTTTATGGAATTAATTCTAAAAACACAAGTGGTTCAAACGGATTTAAAAATGGACCTACTGTTGAGGAGAAAAATAATGCATTTGAAATTTTAAATGTTGACTCTACATTATTTAAATATTAATATCACATTCATGTTATTGGGTTGTTCACTATCTAGGTCTAATGGGATGAACTCCCAAACGATAAAAAAGAGCGCTATATAGGAATTTTCAGAATTTTCTATTTGTAGATCGGTCGACAAGAGTCTCTCGTATATATCAATGTTTGAGATTCGTGCAAACTAGATGAACGCTACAGATTCAGAGCGGATGGAGAATAGAAGGATGACTAGTGCTGCCACGTGTCTCCACAGGATTGGAGCGGGTGGGAGGGAGAGAGAAACCAATTAATTTCGAAACTTAAAACACGGTTTTCTTCCAAACCGTAACTCCGTTTTCGAATCCGTTTACCACCGTGTTATTTAGAATTAATTCTACGAAACGAGATCCAACACAAATATTTTTAATGCAATTTTTTAAATCAAATTTCCGTCCATATCTTCAATGCACTATATCAACATTTTGTTTATGATGTGTCAACATTGTTGATGTTCTATATCAACATTTTTCTGAAAATGTTGATTTCATTTTCCTAAAATGTGAAATGTTGATCAGTATTTGTAAAAATGTTGACACGGATTTTCCAAAATGTTGATAGGTATCACAATAATGGAAACCGATCTACAGTTGAGAATCATTGGACAAAGTGGCCCGCTGGCCTGCTGCTCCATGAGCCATGTGGGCCGATCTACGGATCGACTCCCGTCGATCAGTCTACACATAGGGAGTCCCGAAATTTCTGCCTAATAGCTGGTCATGTGGGGATGCCTATACAACGATCGACCAGTGGGATGACGTTTGCGACATCAGCCCACTCGGGCCCATTAGACTGCGGCGTGATGGTGGCCCAACAATAACCATGCAAGGCATGTTCGCACGCGCCATTATATTTTGTTACATTGGGCTCGGATTGTGCATTATGCTGGTTTCCGCATTGTGCCGCTGATGCTTTCACACACATTGGTGTGTTGCTGCGTGTCAACATTTTTTATGGGGTAAGTGGGTAATAGTTGGGAAGCTAGGCGCGGGACCAACTAACAAACTGAGGGTGTGTTTGGTTGGGCTTTTTCTGACTTTAGCTTTTCCAAAAAGTCAGTAGTCCAACCAAAAGGGTTGATTGTCAACAAAAGCCAAAGCCAAAAGCAGCTTTTTGCTAGTTCATTTCGAAAGCATGTGTGGAGGTGCTTTTTCTAGCTTTGACTTTTACAAGTTTGAAGAAATTACCTACATATGTATATGTATATATATACATGTAATATATATGTTTTATGACTTTTATTTATTTATATACATATATCTCATATAAATATTGTGTATTTAATTATTTATTTATATATATCTTATATATATGTGTTTATATGTATAAGATACATGTAAATAAACAAATATATGTATATATATGTTTATATGTATAAATATTTTTTATTCATATTTATATGTGTATATATATATATATATTTATCTATTTATTTATATACATGTGTATATGTTATATTATACATATGATATAAATAAATATATAAATATAAAATGTATTATACATATATTTGTATGTATATATGTATGTATATATGATGGTATATATGATAAAAGTAGGGTCTGCTAGTAAATTTCGAAAAGCCACGGTTGTTTTACCAAACGGCTTTCAACTTTTTCACAGATCTCATAATCTATAGTTGCTTTTTCCACAGAGCCACACTCACAGCAGCTTTTGCCACAATGACAGCTCAACCAAACACACCCCGAACTTACAACTGAACTAATATTTCATGGAAGAGTAATATTTCTATATTTCAGGGTAAATTATTAATTATTTTAGCAAATATCAGTCAACATTACCAAAAACCGCAATGAACATTTCAAAAAAGTGTAAGTACCATTTCTAGATATCGTAATCAATATTTCCAGAAAGAGTAAGTCACATGTTTTCAGATATCGCAATCAACATTTACAGAAAACTTAATCAATATATACAAAAACTGTAATCAACTTATTAGCTGCAAAGTCAATCATTCTTAAAACACTAGTCAAGCTTTTTAGATACCTCAACATTTCGCAACATCAAAATTTGATGATAATTTAATCAACATTTATAAGACATGAGTCAATATTTGTAGACACCATAATTTGGTAGCTAAAATTCTAAATGAGCAAACACTAAAATATCTATAGATGTTTGGAAGTACTATTTCTCTTCTTGATCAAGAGGTGTCAACATTGTCATAAACTTCTCCAAGTGCTTGTTTGTAGCATCTTGCACCTCGAACCGAGGGATGACAAAACCAGGATTATTTTTCAGGAGATGTTCGACGAAGCAAACATACACAGTACAACACATTAGCATTCATGACTTATAAAATTAAAACCATATTGATCTTTATTACAAGGCTGAATTCAAATAAATTACAATCGAAATAGTTTAAGGTTTAAATTTGAAAACACAGTGGAAGAGATAATACAACTAGACAATATTCGCCTAAAATTTAACACATCAAGCCCATAGATGTGCAAAATTCTTTTCACACCAAAAGGGTATCAAAAAAATTCAACAACATCTAGTATACTCCGCAAGACTTACACATCAACATGGCTCGCTAAGGCCGACTTGCATGCAGTGGGCTGACCAGGTTTGTAGGGTATTGCATTGAAAAAACAATAGCTAGATTATTTATAATGTCACCTTTTAGCCATGTTACAAAGGGTTGTTGCATAAATATAACTTTAGTGATCAATACTAAGCATACAAGGTTGCAATACAGTAACAAAATAGCAAGTGTCATCTTAATTCCATCCTGTACTATGGTGTGATAACTGCCAGGGATGGTGATACGTATCGATTTACTTGTATGTATAGTTGACGTGTCCTCGGTAAAAAACTCATTAAGGGATTAGATATAGTTGTGCTGAGTATCTAGGGTTGGTTTTGGTCGATTAAAGCTGTGTTTACCGATCGTGTAGAGTAGCTTGATGTGTCGTGTTCTGCTTCACTTAGTTGACGTGTCCTCGGAGAAGCAATTTGGTAGATTATTGGTATAGTTAGTTATTACTGGTTTAATCGTTCAATTGAGGCACTTAGCCGATTACTTATCATGTTCTTATCTTTACTCGTATGTACAGTAGATGCCAAATTTGTAGATTGGGTAAGATTTGAACCTTGCTATCTCTCTCAGCACATAATTAAGAACACGAAGAAAAATAATATTGTTTCATCACGACTAGCTATTGCTCTCTATTAAATTGGCCAACTTGCACTGTCTTCGCTTTATCTTACATATTACTAGTCGATTAGCACTATTTATATGCTCTATGTGCACCACGAGTCGTTAGGTCATTCTGTTTATAACCAATAGCCGATTTCCTGATTTCTGTACTTGACATTTTTGTTCTTTATTGGCTACGGTTAACCATCGGCTTATCTTGGCCGGTGACCTAGAAATTTTACATATCTATTTGCCTTTGTTCATTTGCAGAGAAAATCAATTGGCACGCTGCGGAAGCATTCACCGTGATCAAGGATTTGGTACTGGATTGGAGTTAAGTAGATCCCCCAGGTTGCGTGTGTACATGACGGTCAAAGGACGACTTTCTATCAAGACATATATGGAAACACTGTCTCCTAAAACTTTCTAAAATAGTCAACGTATATCTGCGTACATGGTCCAGATTTCTCAATATTTGAAGTTCATTTAATTTGCTAAGGATCTATCATATCATAGCTTTTAGAGTAAATTATACAAACAGCACATGTCTGGTTTAGAGTTGTCAAATTCAAAGCTTTCTTTTGTTGCAGCACATGATGGTTACAATGTGGCTACATATGTGTGTGTATAGAATCTGGTGGCCAAAACATGGTGAGCGAGAATAAAGGAACATTTTTACTACTTTCGTGTCTTTACTGAATTGATAATGCAAAAGGAACATCTTAATGCTAATTATCATTTAATCGCCAAATAAAATGCTAATTCTCATTGAGCATCATTTTAGAAACATAGTATTACAGTAATTGTACTAATTGGGTATTGATTGGCGATTGATTGTTTTTTAATTTATACATAAAAAATCATTCACATTATAATCATACTAGTATGATTTTTTTATGTATACATCACATTATAATCATATTAGCTAGTATGATTTTTGAGATTGTTTGATAACACACGCGCAAACTTAGTACGTACCAGTACCACACCACAGAAACAATAAGTAGAGAAACCAGTAAAGCAGACGCATAGTCGTCTGATGGAGCTGCATGTACGTGGTGAATTACATGAGCGGGTAGGCAAGGTCGAGCGCGATGCCGCACATGCCCCCGTTCCCGACGTCGCGGCGCATCCGCAGGTATCCGCGCTCGCCCCAGCTGGCCCCCACGAGTTCTTGACGATCCAGTACTTGAGCCCCGTGGCCGCGTCGGCGCCGTAGCCGACGACGGTGATGGCGTGGTTCATCCGCGGCCCGCACTGGCCGGAGAAGACGCCGCCGCTGTAGTACTGCAGGTTGCCGCCCATCTGGACGGCCGCGGCCACGGGCTGCTGCGCCACCGCGCGCTGCAGCGAGGCCTCGCCGGCCGGCAGCTGCACGTAGTCCCGGATCCGGGCGGCGTAGTTGGCGGCCCGGGACCGGCTGCAGTAGTTGCGGCGAGCCTGGTACGGGTAGTTGGCGTCCGTGGTGAGCCCGCCGTTCTCGATCACCCACCGGTACCCGTTGACGAAGTAGCCCATGTTGCAGCCGCCGTCGTAGGGGTCGCAGTCGACCAGCTCCTGCTCCGATAAGGACACCAGCCTTCCCGTTCTGATCTTGTTCAGGCTCTCGATCGTCGCGGCCGTCACAAATGCCCAGCAGCTTGCTGCAGCAACAAACAGTTCATTCAGACACCATGTATTATAGTAGTGCTATTCTACACCAAATCGAAACTACTGAACTTTTATTGAATCTTATTCATTTGGTACCTTCATGTTATCAATCATAATTATCGACAAAACTTTAGTACTTCATATATATTTTTTCAGTAATTTCAGTAGTTTCAGTTAATTAAGTGCTCAGTAGTTTTTTTCTGGGTATTGTGTAATTATTTTACGACACAAAAAATACATAGTAAACTACTGAACTTTTCTCAGCAATTATTATTGGTAGCATATATAGCACTACCCTATATATATAAATTATTTAGTGCTGATTGATTGAGTGATTATTACTTACCGCACGATGCGCCTTGGTTCTTGATCGGCGTCACGGCGCCCTGGGCCCTCCAGTCCACGCTGGTCGGGGCATCCACGGCGACGCCATCGTCAGACAAGGACACGTTGGTGGGCTTCTCGTCATGCACCGGCCCCTTCATGGTGTACATGTCCAGGAACTCCTCCGGAGTCAGGTCCGTGAACTGGTTCTCCCCGAGCTGGTACGTCAGGTTGCCCTCCCGGTTCGTCGCCTCGATGTACTCCACGTTCCGCCGGTACACCTCGAACCGCCGCTGCTTCTCCTCCGCCGTCGCGTACGACCGGTTGTACGCCGCTTGCCACCGGAGGAACCGGCGGGCCATCGTCGGCCCTGCTGCCGCCGGAGAGGCGGCGAAGCACCCGGCGGAGAGCAGGACGATGACAGCCAACACCACCGACGACGATGAAGCGGCTCGTCCACGGGAGGAAGCCATGATGGAAATTAAATCGTCGTTCGATAACCTCCTTGCATTGTGTTTATATAGATAGATACTGTGCTTTTACTAGTATGCCGTAGCTAGCTTGTCAAGTGTGATCTCGTGCTGTCGTTGTTGTACATTAATTCATGGCGCCAGCCGACCCGCCTTTAGCCAGTGTCCGGTCAAGTGGAGGGCTCAAACTGATACTATCTCCGAGCCGGCGCATGCACGCAGAGGACATTTGCTCTCGTCAGGAAATGCAACGAACCAAATTTTCTTCTGCGACATTCCTGTACTGCTAAATCAAATATATGTGCTCTTGTACATGACGAATCCGTTGGTTAGGTTTCTCTGGCGTGCACACTGCGCTAATCGTGTCGACGTCTAGGCCAAAAATATCAATGCCCTCAAGTAGCGGTGTACGTACATGAATGTATTTTTTCCCCCATGTACCAAGCAAGTTAATTCGACACTTACTTTCGGACGCCTATTGTACCAAATAAATAAATCAATCAAATAACCCTTGTCGGAACCGGTGCTTTGCTTGTCGGAAGAAAAAAAAAACCAGTGCCACCCATAAGTCGTAACAAGCACAACTGTGTTAGTGGTTTATATATATTATTATGCAATCATAGCTATACAAATTATTTCAATTTTGCTGGACTGAATTATTATGACATGCCCAAATAATTTTACGTAATTTTCTGCCACTATTAGATGTCGTCACTTAAATCTGTGGTTCTGGAGATGTTCATGAAGAATATTATGGTAGAAAATCAACATGGTTTTATCTTCATCGATTTTCACTTTTGATATGACTCGAATTTATTTTGGGCGTTATAAGGCAATTCAAGCTTGACAATCTTTGGTTGTATTCTGAGCAACATTGATTACAATTAGTGGTTATCAAATAGATTGGCCTCTAATGTTCTGTAACACGTGGATATTTAAAGTATGTAATTAAGATTAAGGCTTATGTCATTAATGCTTGCTGTCCATTTTCTACGAACAAATTATTTTTTGATTTATGTATGTCTTGTGTCTACCCTCATATTCCTTTATGTTTTGTTGTTTGAGCTTACGCTTCTGCTTTAAGAAGTTGATGTTATTCTGCTTTACGCTTGGGCACTTATGAAATTTGCAATCATGAACCCTAATGGATTGATTACTGAGTGCTTGACCTGCATTATGCATGACTTGTGACTATACACTGACCAACGTTGTTTATAGTCACATGTGTTTTCTTCTCTCAATTTATTAACCAAACTGTCAAGCCTCAAGTAATCATGTTTATTCTTATATGATACATATCTCATTACCACTATAACAATAATGCACTATAGTCACGCCTCCCAAAACTCAGTAGCTACGGCAAGCAAAATGGACCGTGGTTACAGTAAGGAAAGAAGCCAACCGTGGCTATAGGGCCCTCTATAACCACGGTTGAAGAAGTGAACCGTGGCTAATAGCCACGGTTCACTTCTTCAACCGTGGCTATTGAGGCCACTATAGCCACGGTTGAAGAAGCCAACCGTGGCTATAGTGGCAAAGTGCGTCACAGGGTCACTCCCCTATATAAATCAAAGTATTATCAAACCCTAACCCCACTCCCCTCCTCACTTCCTCTCTCCGTCGCCGCCTCCTCACTAACTCTCTCCCTGTCTCTCTCTCTCTCCACCAACCAGCCTCCTCGAAGGCTCCTACTCTCCGGGCCGCGTGCTCCACTAATTGTTGTCGCTCTCCACCGATCGGTCGGATCCAACGCCAGCGAGGCCACAGCCACGCGGCGCGTGGGGCCGTCGCCCTCCCCATCCCCTCCGGCGATCGACGCCTCCACAACGGCCGGCTCTCTAGCGACCACGGGCGACGGCAAGCGGCGGCTAGATCGAAGCCACCCCCTCTCCGGCGTGGCGGTGGCCGGTCGGATCCGGAGCCACCCCTCTCTAGCGGGCCATAGGCGGCGGCGGGGCAACCGGATCCGATGCCGCCCCTCTTCGGCGGGCCATGGGTGGCGGCGTGGCGGTCGGATCCGGGGCCGCCCCCTCTCCGACGGCCGGGTGGCGGGGAGGGCCGTTGGATCCGCCGTGTCCCCCTCTCCTCTCTCGGCGGCGCGTGGAATCTCCATAGCAGGCGGCGCGGATGAGGCTGGAATGGGCGGGCTGGCGGGTCACACAGGCCCGTTCGGCCCATCCATGCTTTTTTTTGTTTTTTAATTTCCACTCGTAGCGGCGGTTGAAGACTTCGACCGTGGCTATAGTTGTAGCACTATAGACACGGTTGACATTGTCAGCCGTGGCTATAGTGATACACTATAGCCACGGTGGGTCTTGTTTGCGAGGCTACAAATGATTATCCGTAGCCTCGGAAACATAGCCACGGTTGGGTTGACCCGCGGCTATAGAGGTCTCCCAACCGTGGCTATAGTGCTTTATTGTTATTGTGTACGTATTCAACCTTTTGTTGATGGGCTTGGGATTGCGTTATGACACAAGTTGTTTTTTACTATGGCCATTTTAAATGGCAACGTATCTTATGAGAACCAGGTTCGTGTGAGAACTATGAGAACTCCAATCGGGGTCACATGATCTTGATCCAAGGGGGACACATAGGGAGAGGTGGGAGGGGGATTCAACAAGAAATCTTGATTAGAGGTACGTCTAGTCATTTGGTTTCAAACTCCCACTCTCTCTCTCTCTCTCTCAACCTCCGACTCTCTCTCTCTCGTGTGCGCGCGCGCTTTTCATTCTCCTAGTCACTGCACACCATCTAATATCATTGTTGGTGAGGGGTATTTGTTGCCCGTCACCGGTACGGGCTCTGTTTCTTTCCCCTCGGTAGATTGTCCTTTATATCTCCATAATGTTCTTGATGACTAATCCCACTACTCTTGGATTTTTTCTTTACGCTTTAAGTCCGACACTTTTACCGTTCTCTCTAATTTTTTCTCTTACATTAAGACTCAGTTTGGCACCACCATTAAAACCGTTTAGTGCGACAACAGTCGGGAATTTGACAATTCCTCGGCCTGCTCTTTTCTTCTCACTCATGACGCCACCATTCTTATGTCGTGTCCCCACACCTCTCCGCAGCTCTATAGAGCTGAATGCATTATACACTCCACTAATAATATTATGCGTTCCCTAATGTTTCAGGCTAGCATCCCCGCGTCCTACTTGGTTGAGGCTCTTCACACCACGACTTTCCTCCTCAAGTGCCATCCCACCAAGACACTCCAATTTCAGACACCGTACTTTGTGCTATACATCGTCTCTTCTTCCTATGCCATCTTCGTGTCTTCGGCTGTAGGTGCTACCCTAATCTCTCTGCCACTGCTCCACATAAACTCGCACCTCGATCCACCCTATGTGTGTTTTTAGGATATCCATCCGACCACGAAGGGTATCCTTGCCTTGACCGTAACGTCCCACCATTCCGGGTCGGGTCTGTTTACACCTAGTAGCTTAATAGGCCTTCAAGACTTTCCTCACGGATCAATCCTAGTTTTTTCAGTGCACTTTTATCCTCACCGGTGCACACCCGGGAAAGACTTCTCGATCGGTCATCCATCCCAAAATTGCTGCAGGCCAAGCACGCTTAACCCGGGAGTGCTTTAGAGATAAGCTTCGGAAAAGAAGTTGCAACTTATTGGCATGAATATTCTATTAATCCTATTAAACCCTGGACCAGGATGTTACACAATCACCCACTATGAATATCGACGTCCTCGTCGATCAACCCCAAGTCAGGAACGTCCTTCCTTGGCCTTGTCCGTGTGCCCACTGCCAGCGCATATGTCATGTCGTGTGACCACTCCGGATCCACACCAGCCATGCACACCATGCCTGCATAAGTGCGACACACGCGCCATGAAACTGCGAGAGTTGGCTCTAATACCAACCGTAACGTCCTGCCACTCCGGCACCGGACCCGCTTACACTTGTCAGCTTAATAGGCCTTCAAGACTTCCCTCACAGATCAATACTAGTTTTTTCTACGCACATTTATCCTCATCCGTGCACACCCGGAAAAGACTTTCCTATCGGTCACCCATCCCTAAATTGCTCTTGGCCAAGCACGCTTAACCTGGAAGTTCTTAAGAGATAAGCTTCCAGAAAAGATGTTGCAACTTGTTGTCATGAATATTCTATCAATCCTATTAAGCCCTAGGCCAAGATGTTACATTGACGTTGTCACCAACCATCTAATTACAGATCGCTATGTAACCTTTGATGAATCGTCTTTTCTTTTCGCAGAACTTCCCACGCCACTACCTTCATCCAACCTTGATTTTCTTTCAGAGTTTCACAATGTGCCTAGTCCTATTGGTTCTCCATGTATTGCAGGTATTGGACTACCTCCCGCTGCCCCCGCTGGATCCTCTCCTTGGGTTGTTGCCAGCGAGCCATCTCGCTTGACCGAGCCACTTGCGCGCCTAGATCTCACCAGTCCACAGAGAGTGTTGTGCGGCAGCCCAACACTCCACCTGTGTCTCCTTGCGGGCTGTCGCCACAGCCTGCCGCTACTTCACGGGCTTCTGGACCGTCTTCACCACCAGCTGGCCCAAGTGCACCTTATGCCCTCACGCTGTGTCAACGGGCTCTTGATGTGTTCTCCCACAAGCACGATGTTGGATGTGCTTCTGATGCTGTTGCACCAACTGCAGTGTGTCCCCTAAAGTTGGTCCTATGCACTGGACCCTCATTGAGACAAGTTATGCCACTCAGCCTGTTGGTTTCGTTGATTCAGCTCGATCCGATCATGTGTGTCGCCTCAACAAATATTTTTATCGTCTGAAGCAGGCTCCTCGCGCTTGGTGCAACAGATTTGTGTCTTTTATCCGGTCACTTGGCTTTGTTGAGGCTCGGTCAAATACTTCTCTTTTTGTTTACCATCGTGACTCAGACATGACTTATTTGCTTCTTTATGTGGACAATATTATTCTCACTGCCTCATTAGTATCTCTTCTTTGGCATATTACCGACTCTCTCACAATGGAATTCTCCATGAAGGATCTTGGCAGTCTTCATTATTTTTTTTGGATGTCTGTTACTGGTAGTGTTGGCCATTTATTGTTGTCTCAACGTCACTACATTCTCAAGATTCTCAACCGTGCTGATATGACTGATTGCAAGCCTTGCGCCACTCCAGTTGATACTTGTGCTAAGCTCTCCGATGTGGACGGTCCTCACATTGCCAATGCTACTCACTACAGAGGTATCGTTGGTGCCCTCCAGTACCTTACTTTCACCCGACCGGACATTTCTTATGTTGTCCACCAGATTTTCCTTCATATGCATGATCCTCGTGAGCCCCATCTTGCCCTTGTCAAGCACATACTTTGCTATATCAAAGGCACATTAGATCATGGTTTGAAGTTGCATCGCTCTTCTGGTGTTGATCTTGTTGCATACTCCGACGCTGATTGGCCGGGCTGTCTTGACACTCGTCGTTCTACCTGTGGCTACACTACTGTTTTTAGTGCTAATTTGATCCCATGGTCCTCCAAATGGCAGCAAACTATGTCACGCTCCAGTGCAGAGGCTGAGTATAGGGTTGTTGCCCATGCTGTTGTAGAAGTATCTTGTTTGCAGCAATTACTTCATGAACTTTAGTGTCCTCCTCGACCCTCCACATTGGTGTTTTGCGACAAAATTAGTGCAGTTTATCTCTCAACGAATCCGGTTCAGCATCAACGGACCAAACATGTTGAGATCGATTTGCATTTTATTCGAAACAAGGTTGCTGCGGGTGAGATTCGAGTTCTTCATGTGCCGACTACTTCTGAGTAAGCGGATATTTTTACAAAGGGTCTTCCATCATCTGTCTTTACTGAGTTTCATTCCAGTCTGAACGTTCTTCCTCGTGGTTGATTGATACCCCGATTGCCGGGGGGATGATAGACAGAATTATTGGGCTTCATATTTGTATTTGCATTAGGGTTGTATTAGGTATTGTATTTGTATTGGGTCGTGTGCCATCCATGCATGTATGCATGTAGTCTGGGCTTGCCGCACACGTCTAGCATGACGGGGCTCCCCTATATGTATTTGCCTATTCCTAATGCAAAGATCATTGCGAGTTATTCCGCTTTCAGTGTGGGCTGACTGATATTAAGATTCATGAGGTCACCGCAACCGCCTCGCTGTCGACAAAGATATCGGCTACCATATAAAAAATAATTGGATAAACTTTACTTTACTCCCTTTAACTATCAGTCAACTCCACTTAACCCCTATGAAACCATTTGTTTATACAATAAAATTCACTTACCCCTTTGTCTGTTTTGTTTGGTGGTTTTGCCACATGGTGACTAAGCTGGGCAAGACACGCTTGTCAGGTGCTCGCGATCGAGGAGGTTGTGATCGGCATGGAGGGTGATAATGTCCCATGCGGAGGCAGAGTTGTGCATGTAGGAAGGTCTGACATGCCGGCGAGTTGGAGGTAGGCTGCAAAGGGGAACATGGATATCCTGCTGGCCTCCGCCACCGCCACTTCGTCAGCACGGCAAGTGGTCCTGAGCATAGCCACTACAAATACAATGGCAAAATCGGCTAAGTGTGCAAACTGAATGATATTGTAAATTTACAAGGAGTAAAATAAATGAATGGTTTCATAGTTCGGAAGATTAAGTGAACTTCGATAATAGTTGGAAGAAGTAAAATGCATTGTCGATATAAAGAAGTAAATTGACAGAAAGAGAAGTACCTCCTTAACACTTCTATTAACAATTTTGTATGGCGGTTTAGGTGGCTTGAGACGGTGCCTCTACCCCTTGTTGGCTGTCCTGAGAAAACTGGTTTGAACACGACAGGTCTTCTTAATGCACGGAGGAGACTTTTCGGAACACAACACAATCACTTCACGATTATTATACGCCTTCCGCCGCAGAACCCAAAATCACGAAGCCGGCAATGGAGAGGCCGGTTCGTCGTACCAGCTGCAACCACGTCAAGGCAACGGCGGCGTGGCCGCAACATGTGCTGGCTCTCACCAACGACCTCCTACTGGAAATCTTCCTCCGGATCAGCTGCCCTGCCGACCTCACGCGCGTCTCTGCCGCGTGCGTGGCCTTCCGCCGCCTCATCGCCGACCCAACCTTCCTCCGCCGCTACCGCTCCCACCACGTGCCACTCCTCCTCGGCTTCCTCGATTCGGATCCCTCCAAGGGCTTCCACCCCCTCAAGGAGCCCCACCCCAATGCTCATGCCGCCCGCGATCTCGCCAACATCTCCTTCGACTACCTCCCTCCGGCTAAATGCGACCGCTGGTACACCTGCGACATTCGCGACGGCCGCGTCCTGTTCGAGTGCAGTGACATCGTCGGCGAAAACGTCTTGCCGGACTTGGCTGTTTGCGACCCTTTGTCCCGGCGGTTCCTCATGTTGCCTCCCCTACCCCAGTGCGGCAAAAAAGGCGAACTCGACCATGTTGATGCTGTATTCGTCCCATGTGCAGACAAGAACACGGAGGCGTCGTCATTCAGAGTGATGGCCGTGATGAGTTATTTTGCAGGGTCACTGTTTGTTGTAGTATTTGATTCCGGCTCTGGCAGGTGGACTATCAACACATCCTCCAGCTGGGATGCCCTGGGCTTCAGTTACGTGGCAGCATTCCACGTGTGTCCCACCTCTTTTGCGTATGGCTGTTTCTACTGGAAAGTTTACGATCAGAACTTGTTGATCAAGCTTGAAATCATTAGTATGGAGCTCTCTATTGTTTTCCTCCCTCCTCGATACGAAAGGCGGGATGTTGTTGTTCTTGAGGTCGGCGAAGGCATAATTGGGATGTTTAGCTTCATCAGTGGCGGCAAATTTCTCAACTATTACCATTACGACAGTCAGATGGTGGCCGATGAGAACTGGAGCATGATCACTGAGATCCCTTTACCAGTCCAATATTTGTGGATTATTGGAGCAGTTCAAGGCTACATTTTCTTCCAAGCAAACCACAAAGTCAAAGGCTCGGCAGGCACAACAACATATTACTTACTTGATACTAAGTCTTTGAAGGTTGAGAGGGTCATGCAGATTAGTTCTACTGAATACTATAGCTGCCCATATTTCAGTTTCCCACCATCTATATATCCAAGGTTAATATGAAAGGTAGGTTAGTTTTGTCATAAGAACCCTCATTGGCTCTCTACATTTTAAATAATATTATGGTATTGTACATTGTCACGTGTGGGTTATGCAGAAACAAAGGTTATTTAGTACTCCCCGTTTTTAAATTGTTGACGCTGTTGACTTTTTTCATTACGTTTGACTGCTCGTCTTATTCAAAATATTTTAAGAATTATCGAATATTTTATCATAAATTCATTTTATCACTAAAGAGAGTTGAAACACGACTTATGCTTTTATATATTTGAGAAAATATTTTGAATAAGACGAATGGTCAAACATAACGAAAAAGTCAAGAGCGTCAACAATTTAAAAACGGAGGAAGTATATATTAGTACAAGGTAAATGCACCTTGCTTGCTACGGTAACAAGAAATTTAGCAATCATTCATGGCAATGGGAGTAGAAGCCAAAAGTTTATCATGATATAATTTTTGTGTGAAGCTAATGCAAAACAGTACCATAGTACAGCTAATAACACCATATTTATATGTATGTACTTTTTTGCATGCTTCCATGATTGGACAGATACTATAGTGCCCTAAACAGTGTCCACTATAGCAAAAACTCACTATAACCACGGTTGGGGGCTCTACAGCCACGGTCAGCCCCAACCGTGGCTATGTTTCCGAGACTACGAGAAAACCATCCGTAGCCTCGGAAAACAGAACAACCGTGGCTATAGTACGTAACTATAGCCACGGTTCACTATGTCAACCGTAGCTATAGTGGCGTACTATAGCCACGGTTAACATAGCCAACCGTGGCTATAGTGGCGTACTATAGCCACGGCTCGACACATAGACCGTGGCTATAGTGGAATACTATAGCCACGGTTCACTATGCCAACCTTGGCTATAGTAGACACCACTATAGCCACGGTTGGCATAGTGAATCGTGGCTATTTACTTTTTTAACAATAAAAAAAATAAATACGCATTAGAAATAATAAATTACAATTACATAACATTAACCATAATTACATCACATTAACATTAAAGTATTACATCACATTAACAAAATATTTACAGATATTAACAAAATCCATCAAAAGTTTAATAATGTGAACATCATAATATTTTTTCAAACTAAGTCTACACTATACAAATCTTCAACAACAACGGGCTCGTACGGTCGTTTCGAGCCGCACCACTCGAAAAGTGCCCGATGCTCCTTCGTCACTTCACTTTGCTCGTCAAAGAACCGACCACGAGGACTGATGACCTCCCTAAGCAAGAAACGGCACATCCTAGCGACAATGTAGTACATGTCATTTGTACTTAGATGCTTTCGCGCCGTCGGGAATCCATTCTTGGATATTTCATTCAATATCTTTTGGTCCGTTATCATTACCTTTTCTAGACTTTTTGTTCGCTGTCAATAAATACATAAAAGTTGGTACATGATTGATAAAAACAGAAAGAATGTAAATTAAACAGATGCAATCTTAGCGTACCTTCTCGGTGGTCTCATGGGTGATGACATTCAAGTAGGATGCAGCGGAGCTCGAATACGCACATGCGTAGTATCCACAGTGCACACTACCTTTTACTTGCTTAATGCATCTGTTAAATAGAGTGAAGTAAAAACATCACTCTATTTCAATGATAGCAGCATAAAGAAAATTAGATGTGTGTGACGTGTCTTACCGGAAATTTATGACGAAAGTATATTTGTTTCCGAATTCTATAACGTGCCACCTTCGGGTTCTTTACGTAGTTCAAATAAGCACTACAGTATTGAGAAAAGGGTATTATTGCATGAAATTATCGCTATTTAATTGTACGTCTGTACTTACCAATTTATAACGCTCACGATATCTTCGTAGCGATTGGAGTCGTAGTCAAGGCTATCCAAGACTAATAGATATCCAATTTTTGGCATGATCAGCAAACAAATCCAATGACCACTGCAACAAAAGATCGTATTCGTTAGTATGTCATCTATCTTTACGATCGACGAGAGGAAGGTAGTGGTCGAACTTACTCGAAATGGTAAGGCGCGTAAATGGCGTGACAATCCTGCCATTCCCTGAAGCACCTGTAAATATAACCTGCAACTCGACCCCTAGCTTTTGTCCTCATGGTGTCCTTCGGTTCTTGTAACTCTTGTGGTGTCTTATTCTTATATATCTTATCTTTCTCATTTATCCAGGGGTTGATCGCACTTTGATTGATCAAGCTCGGATTGAGATACCCAACCTTCCAATCGGGTCTGTCGTATCTCTTCTTTTGAAATGTTGAATTCAAGCTACATTAAAAGCAAAAGGGAGTGTGTAACATGTACTGTAAAAAGTATGAGACAAGAAAAAGATGGATGGAGGCACTTACATGCACCACAAGGTTACGAAGGTCGTGTCCATCTCGCCGAGGCGAAACATAGTGTGGATATCATTGAAATATAGTCCAAGGACCGAATCACCGGTATCGTTGAACACGTCCCTCGGAAGCTTACAGGTGATCATATCCACTCCTTCTTTCGCTGCCGCTACGTACCAGTCATGCAGCTTCCGCATCTCCCACGGTAGGTTTGACAACATGTTTTTAGATACGAGGGGTTTGCCAAAGATGAAATTTGGGAAGTCCTCATTCTCGTCACGACCCTCAAATATGTCATCATCGTAATGTACCAATTGACGAGGTTCCGTGATTGGCTGCACGGGTCTCTTCCTCATTCGCTCCAAGTATTTCGTGACATGTTCCGGTTGCGGCTTTGACGGATCCACCCCCGCAGGCGTAATCATCCTAGGAATTACAGGAGTAAACTCCTTCCGAAGAGGCTCGATAAGCGAGGCTCTTCATCCAAGGCTAGGGTTTCAGCTTACGGCTCGACGGAGGAGATACATTGCCCTTCCGGCTCGACAAGAGGCACTATTTGTTGCTTGAGGGTCCTCATAGCTGTGTACTTGTGGCGGTTTCTTGCCGCGGGCTGTCCGCGAGTATAGGACTCATAACCGCTTCATGTCCTTGTTCAGCTTGTTCCTTAGCGGCTGAAGCAGCACCCGACAAAGGAGACGGTTCTCCTGCTCCGGCTTCATCCCCGTGAATTGTTGACTCTCATGAACCGATCCGTGTCCGGACAAGGGGGAGGGAAACTCGTGGTTCGGAGAGCACAACCTCACAACGTTTCCACATGATGAATGAACCGATAGCATCATGTAGAGTTATAATCCCCGCGTCGGGTATGGGGCACTCAATCTCGTGCTCCTCACATCCTTGGTTGACCTCCTCGACGGTAACACGGACGTACCGGGTGGAATATCTATGTTGTGGAGCGTTTGTCCTGGAAGTGCTCTACCAGTTGCAACCTTCATGGTCTTTCCCTTGTAACCAAACGGCACATGCAGCTCACAAGGACATTCTTGCGTTATCACTTCCCCTTCTAACGGGGAGGTAAAGCTAGGCGAAGTGGTTGGGACAGGTAGGAGCCGTGCGGGGATACTTCCACTTCGCGAGTCAGCTTGGTACATCTCCATCTGTCTCCTCCACTCTTCCTTGTCCCTCTCCTCTTTATCTTTCTTGTGAAATTTATGTTTTTTGTACAACGAGGCGGAAGAGCTAGAGGAGAAACCCTCTTTCCAAGTTGCCTTGGAGGACAACTGCTCGCACCCGCCCGCCATGCTCTTTGGTCCCCACAGCAAGAGAGAGTTGGTCTCTGTGATATTCGGATTGAATAACACCAGACTAGCGTCTGCGACTTGATGTCACCCGTCAATTGCTGGATAACTTGCACCGATTCCGCGTCCATCGGAATAATCTCCCCATGTTCATCCATTTTAGAGTGCGCACGGACCCAATTTTTGGCACGCGGCTCGAGGCCCTCTAGTGGATCAGGCTTCCCTTCAGCACGGAGCTTTTCTTCCATCGCCTTCCACTCCGGAATCTTTTTCTTGTAGCCGTCGGGGCCCAAGTGTGGCTTGTACTTATTTTTTCTGTTCAGCTCTAACATCTTTGCACTAAGGTCCTTGGCGAGCACAGCTGTCTTCTGCTGAACAAATTCTTCCCGATCCTGTGGACTTATTTGACCATAATCGTCAAAGGGTGTTATGCCACGTTTCACGTAACGGCGGTTTAGTCGGGACCTCCATTCTCGAAAGATATGTGACATTGCGGTCAGCGTTGCCTTCTTGGCTTTCTCGAGGTCCGCTGGTGGGAAGAGAATGTGTGATCTAACGGCATTCCACGTTTCCTCTTTACGCTCTTGAGGAACCGGCTTCCATTCGGTCCAGGTTATTTTGCATTTCTCCCCGACAACAACACCACAACGATTCCGCCATTTTGCATGGACACCCATTGGTTCAACGAGGCTCCCGGTCGGCGGGGTCCGAGTGTTGTCACCTCATATGTGCCCTCGGCCTTGTTCGCGGACCGTTTACCCCCACGCTTGCGCTTTACGGGGGACTCATGGGCCGGTATGTTTTCCGTTTGCTCCTCATGAGGTGTGTCTTCGCAAGCCATGGAATGTGTCGCTTGTGCGGCCAAGGCACGATGAACACTTCGGCGAGGAACCTACCATATAAAGAATCATTGAAGCTCGGTAATATGCTAATACGGGAAACTTGAAATATTTAAACAAAGAATGACATTTCACGTGATACCTCTTCGAGGGCACGTAATCTGGGTCCTCATTAATACCCTTAGGTTCACGACGCTGGGGGGGGGGGGTGAGGATCCTCTGGTTCTTCCCATTGTCCACTTGATGAGGAGCTTTCATGGTTCATATTCACAACATCCTCCTGTGTATACTTGGATCGGGGGCTGTCCGCCATTATAGGATTTGATACCTTTAGCGTAACAATGAAAAGATTTAGTAGCAAATAATTAGAGGAAAGAGTTAAAATAGAGAAAACATGACGAGAAAAGGATTATTAGAGGAAAGAGCTAAAATAGAGTTAGCATTGGCATCGAACATGAATAACATCGGGATCAAATAGAAGAAGAGGAAGACGAGATAGAAGGACATACAATGTAGAACACTTTCATAAGAAAGGCAGGTGCACACTATGCAATACATACCACAATTTATACGACCTCGGGGTAGATAGGTCGGGATACTTGGGTATCCTCCGGAAAATCAAATATAATGTACCATACACATCACAAAGATGATCCGGAGAATACCCAAGCATCCGACCATGTCTACCCCAGGTCGTACGAGTTGCGGTATGTCTTGCATTTTATTGTACCAACCTTCCTAATGAAAGACACCCTACATTCTATATTCTTCTACCCCATCTTCCCGTTCTCCTAAATATGCAAATGCTTATCAAGAGTCATCGTCATCTGCCAAAAAGTTAGAATTTTTTTTGAAGACTTAGTTGAAAATATATTTTTCCAAGAAAATGAGTACATTCCATGGCATCGAACGGGGAAGAAGAGGATGCAGCTGAGGAGGATGAACATACAATGTAGAACACTTTCATAAGAAAGGCAGGTGCACACTATGCAATGCATACCACAATTTATACGACCTCGGGGTAGATAAGTCGGGATACTTGGGTATCCTCCGGAAAATCAAATATAATGTGCCATACACATCACAAAGATGATCCGGAGAATACCCAAGCATCCGACCATGTCTACCCCAGGTCGTACGAGTTGCGGTATGTCTTGCATTTTATTGTACCAACCTTCCTAATGAAAGACACCCTACATTCTATATTGATCCCCCCAGCTACCTCCTCTTGTATCAACAATCATCATCTGCCAAAAAGATTGGATTTTTTGCTCTCGGTGCGGGTTGCCGAATCAACGGCCATCCAACGCTATCATTAAGGTCATCGACTCGTATGTCAACATGTTTCCAACATCCGAGGATGCGGTCCATGCTGCCACACTCATCTCACTTTGCCCACTTTCATCATCGAGCATGGCTAGACCATAAAAAGAGAGGAAAGAAAAGAGAGGAAGAGAGGAGAAAAGAGAGGAAATAGAGGAAGAAAGGAGAAAGAGAGTGAGAGAGAGAGGAAAAGAGAGTAAGAGAGGAAAGAGATGAGAAATCAGCACTTAAAATAAATACTTTACTTTATAATCCATGTGCTGATTTAGCTAGAGAGTGAGAGAGGAAAAGAGAGAAAATAGAGGAGAAAAAAGAGAAAAGAGAGGAGGAAATAGTTTTTATTTGAGAACAATGGTCTAGCCATGAAAGAGAGGAGAAAAGAGAGTAAGAGGGGAAAGAGATGAGAAAACAGGTGGCTAATGTATTATTCAGATAGCCACGATAGATAGGTGACCAATTTTATACCATCGGTTTAGCCACGATGGATAGGTGGCAAATGCATACATAACAATAAGTAGAATAAGTAGAATAAGTAGAATAAGTAGAACACTAAGTGCTGATTTCAGTGCTGAATAAGCATGCTCAAAGGCTCCAAAATGCCACACTAAATAAGCACTGAAATCAGCACTACATAAGCACTGAAATCAGCACTAAATAAGCACTGAAATCATCTCAAAAACAGCCAGCAGCCAAGGGAAAAGAGGTGGCTTTGGCTTCACTTAGGCTTTACTGAAATAGGTGACATAGGTGGAGAGGGAAAAGAGGAAGACACGTATGCTTTACTGAAATATCGATCCAGGATTTCAGTAAAGCCTAAGTGTCCATTTCAGCAATGCTGATCCTAAGCAACCCAATAAACGAGCAATTTCAGCACATAGATAAATATCGATTCAGGATTTCAGTAAAGCCTAAGTGTCCATCTCAACAATGCTGCACATAGGTAAATATCGATCCTAAGCAACCCAATAAGCGAGCATTTCAGCACATAGATAAATATCGATCTAGGATTTCAGTAAAGTCTAAGTGTCCATCTCAACAATGCTGCACATAGATAAATATCGATCCTAAGCAACACAATAAGCGAGCATTTCAGCACATAGATAAATATCGATCCAGGATTTCAGCAATCGATAAATATCTATGTGCAACATTTAATTCAAGCCAGCAGCCAAAGCCAAAGCAATCGATAAATAACTATGTGCAGCATTTCATTAAAGCCAGCAGACAAAGCCAAAGCCATCGATAAATATCTATGTGCAGCATTTCAGTAACGCCAGCAGCCAAGCCAAAGCCATCGATAAATATCTATGTGCAGCATTTCAGTAACGCCAGCAGCCAAGCCAAAGCCATCGATAAATATCGATCTAGGATTTCAGTAAAGCCAACAGCCAGCAGCCAAGGCCATCAATATTTATCTATGTGTAGAATTTCAGTAAAGCCAACATGCCTCAAACCCATTGTATCATAGCAGATCCCATGGAACATAGCAGGCATTGTATCATAGCAGATCGAGCATTGTATCATAGCAAAACCCATGGAACATAGCAGGCATAACGGGCATCACGGAACATAGCAGGCATCACGGAACATAACAGGAGGCAATGGGGTAAGGGGCGTACCGGGGAGGAGGGAGCCGGCGAGGAACGATACCTCACCGTCCGGGACGGGGAGGGGGAGGGGGAAGGGGGAAGTGGCGTACCGGGAGGGAGCCGGCGAGGAGGGAGCCACGTCAAGGAGGAAGCCGGCGAGGAGGGCCGGTGAGGAGGGAGCCGCGTCGAGGAGGAAGCCGGCGAGGAGGGCCGGTGAGGAGGGAGCCGCGTCGAGGAGGAAGCCGGCGAGGAGGGCCGGTGACGAGGGAGCCGCGTCGAGGAGGAAGCCGGCGAGGAGGGCCGGTGAGGAGGGATCCGCGTCGAGGAGGAAGCCGGCGAGGAGGGCCGGTGAGGACGGAGCCGCGTCGAGGAGGAAGCCGGCGAGGAGGGCTGGTGAGGAGGGAGCCGCGTCGAGGAGGAAGCCGGCAAGGAGGGCCGGTGAGGAGGGAGCCGCGTCGAGGAGGAAGCCGGCAAGGAGGGCCGGCGAGGAGGGAGGATCCCGACGGGCGCCGCGAGGATCTCGGGCGGCGCGAGAGGAGGAGGAGGGAGCGGGGCGAGGCGGAGACGGCGCGGCGGCACAAACGGGTAGCCTCCGGCGTCTTCGTCAATTGCGGCGCGTCGGGAGTTAGGGTTAGGAGGAGATAGTTGGCCTTTATATACCAAACATTAGCCACGGTTGGAGATAGTTGGGAAGGTCCCACATGTCGGTGGGACAAATAACAATAGCCACGGTTGATGTCAATTCCAACCGTGGCTATTGAGCTCCCACCGACATGTGGGGCCCGTATGTCGGTGAAACAATCAATAGCCACGGTTGGTTCCGAAACCAACCGTGGCTATTGTTTCATCCGGCCCCATTTATCATTGAGTGTTTATTTTTTTCTTGTGTAATTTTTCTTTTACTTCTTCAATTTTTATTCTAAAAACTATAATGACTTGTGCACCTAACTTTTGGCATGTCACTTGTTTAGTTGTCTACAAACACATATGTATTTTTTGTTTTTTCTACTCCATTACTTTTTAATATAATATTTCGTCTTTAGAATTGTTTTTCTTCACTTTTACATGACCCAAATATTTCAAAAATTTCCAACAAAATTACAGTAGATTTTAATTTGTATCACACATGTGTGTGCCAATTTTCAATTCAAAAATAATAAAAATTGTGCAGATAAAAAAAAATCAAATGACACCATGTTTTTTCTATTATTTTGCACATTTATCATTTGCAAACTATAAGCCCGTTTGACCTACATTTTGGCATGCCACTGTTTCCCGAGCATTCGAACTCAGTTATATTTTTTATAATTTTTTTTAAAGATTTTTACAAAAAAAGTAGTTCAAATGGGACTATGCGTCTCGAGTGAGTGGAGTTTTATACTTGGAACTCATGTTGTTTGGTACCAAACAAATTTATATATTTTGAAAAATTGAACCAAAAATTCCACGTTTGTGTTTATTAATGGCATGCATACCGACCGAATGTTGAGGTCAAAATCGATACGGTTTATGAAATAAAAATGATTAAATAAATGTCAAAACGTACCCTAAGTAAATTTGAAGAAAATTCAATAAAATAGTTTGGAGATTCTAACAAAACAAAGTGAAAATGGATAGATTGGAATTTTATACAAATTTAGAAACAAGAATCAGTAAATTTGGACAATATTTGAATTCTATATACGTGTTTCAAAATTTAAATAGAAATTAAAAAAAAACACAACCTAAATAAACTAGTGGATGAACTACTAATGGGCCTCATATTAAGAGTGAGGCCCAAATCACTATTGTTATTTTAAAGTATATTATTTAATTGATTTATATTGTCTAAAAATAATTAAATTACTATCTTACACTTAAAAATGTATATATCTAAAGAGTAAATGTTACCCTGTTATTTTTTTGATTTCAAATAAAAATTGAATCTAAACATTATTTATTCAATATTTTAACTCAGTATATATATACAAATTTTGAAATTAAAATCTAAATGTATAAATAAATTTTAACATTTACTTCTAAAGAGTAAATGTTTTTTAAAATCAGTATATATACAAACTTTAAAATTTAAAACTAAATGTATAAATAAATTTAAAAAATTTTGGCCCCGGCCCGACCACATTGACCAACGCATTAGAACACAATCAAGGCCCAAGGCCCTCGCGGCGAGAGATAAAGGCACTGAGATGGCCCAATAGCACAGCGAGGCCCGTAGTATCGATAACGTCGAAGCCTTGTGCGGAGTGGCGCTTATAAGCTGGCACGGGCGACATTGGGCGGGCGAGGTGGTACTAAACCTCGCCCGCCGCGAACCAGACCAGCTATAGCCACGGTTGACTTCTTCAACCGTGGCTATTGTAAATACAATAGCCACGGTTGAAGAAGTCAACCGTGGCTATAGATGACGTTGTGAAATTTAATACTTGTTAAATTGTGAAATTATTTAATTGTTGATAATTTAATTTATGTGTCCGAAAATTATTAACGAGTAGACTTATTAAATATTTATTAGCAAGTTTTAGATAATTGTTAAATGGGGTTATTTAAAAGAATATTAATAGGTAGACTTAGATAATTATTAACAGGTAGACTTAGATAATTGATTTAAGTGACGAGAAAAATAATTAACAATTTATTAAATCCATTAATGTTGCTGAAAATAAATAGAATATTATTAAATTAATTAAAGTAGTTGAAAAATTATTTAAAACTTGTTAAATTGTGAAATTATTTAATTGTTGATAATTTAATTTATGTGCCTAAAAATTATTAACAGGTAGACTTATTAAATATTTATTAGCAAGTTTTAGATAATTGTTAAATGGGGTTATTTAAAAGAATATTAACAGGTAGACTTAGATAATTATTAACAGGTAGACTTAGATAATTGATTTAAGTGGCAGAAAAATAATTAACAATTTATTAAATCCATTAACGTTGCTGAAAATAAATAGAATATTATTAAATTAATTAAAGTAGTTTCTTGGCTCGTGCGAGAAGTCGTCACGATGGTTACGATCGAAGTTTTTCCACTGGGTTCCATCCGATGGATGACTCAGCTTATTAGGGTGCCTCTTACGTGTATGCCATGTCATCGGTTCAAGCATCTCTTGGGTTGGCAAATATCCGTCTTATGCGATCGACCACCGGTAGGTACCACATGACCAAGGCTAGAACCTTACTATCATCGTCGCTACCATTGACGATACTCGCTTTTCTTCCTCTTCCTGTCATTCTTTCCCCTCTTATTAGTTGTGTCTACATCATACTCCTCATTCGTCTTGTAACGACTTCGTTTGCACCTTGGGCATCTCACGAGGTCCTTAAACTCCTCCCCCGGTATAATATACAATGATTTGGACATGCGTGGATTTTTTGCACACCCAGCGACATTGGAGATATCGGTCTCTTAGCATAGTACGTGTTTTTTGGTAACAAGTTTGGCTTTGGCGAGTGTATCCGAAAGAAGATCCAACAATTCATTGAAACCGGCATCCGACCACTCATGGATGGCCTTCGGTTTCATGAGTGGCTATAGTGGCCTCTATAGCCACGGTTCATAGGCAGCCAGCCCCGCCACCTACTGTAGCCACGGTTTATTTTCTTTGCCGTGGCTACTTCATTTGGGTGGCGTGGCTATAGCGAGTTTTTGTTATAGTGG
>JAUNZO010002072.1:0-46692 GCA_031894775.1 Chloris gayana
ACCCGCCTCACGAAGAGCGTTTCCTTCTCCAGGATCATCATGGGTGGCATCACGCGCTGTGATACCCGATATTACAACATACAAACATAAGCATAGCACAATGAATATAAGTACAAGTCTCTTACATTCATCCCAAGTGCAAATGTACATCCGAGTCTCGAAAGCATCGAAGCTAATAAGTTTGGAAAACAACTAAACAGATGAAGCAAATAAGATACAATCGCTCTCTCGGCGATACATCACGGGCACCCGCGCAGAGAGACAGATGTTCCTGCCCTAGAACATCTTACCGGCACATCAACTCCTCTATTCATCCGGGCCGCACCACTCTCGAGTGTAGTGGCCGTCACCCGGAGTCTCCTCCTCGCGCGACGTCATCGCCGACGTCGAAGTCCCGTCCCACTGGGGTCCTCTCGAAAACCACATAGAGCAAAGCCCTGAGCAACTAGAGCTCGGCAAAGACCGACCCGTCAACGTGGCCATCTACGACCCGACTCCTAGACATGCAAAGGCCGGGGGTAGGATAAAAATTAAGCACTAAGTCGGCCTACAAGTGAATCCTTACTTTCAACTTTTAGCAGTTTAATTAAGTTGCTCAAAAGAATAAATTTAATTTGCACTAAGCTACTGCATTACATGTTTCCAAACAAGTAATTAAGCAAAACAGCAAATTAATCGTATTCATCATCATCAATGTTTCTCTTCTAACTACATTCCGGCGGACGAGATAAGTGGTACTCGTTACTCGTGAGGGGCAGCGATTCGAATCGATTTACATCCCGCAGGAGAAGCACTGTACTGCACGTCACATACGCGCTTCCGGAAGCCGCATGAGACAACCTTTCCCAGCCGCGTACTGTAATGTTAGTCGGGCCTAGCTCCCCCGAGAAGGGTCCCCCACGCGATGCCGTCCCGGACGTCATCCGTGAGTAGAGTGCTCCCTTCTCTCCTCCCAAATTCCTGCCAAGTAACCAAGGGAGTAGGGTATCTCTCTAACATACAGCCACCATAGGTACGTCGGTTCTACTGGGCCCATCAACACCAGCATGCAAGCAGTACGTTCAAACTTATCCACATGGGCCGGACACGACGCGGTCCTTGTGTGCACAGACGGGGCTACAACCTTGAAGACTCTTTCAGTCCTTCCCTTTCCACCTAGTTGCCCGTCCGGCCTCCAATTTCCATTCTCTTCTCAATACTTAGCATCGTGTCCAAAAATGAATGTCCTATCTACGAGTGGTCTCCGTACCACTCGACGGATCATCGCCCTATTTATGCAAGCATCTAACGTAGGGCAAGCGAACCAGGATAAATAGGATCCTACTGCATGTTAGGGTTTTCATCACAACTCCTGTAGACCTAATGCACAATACGGACCTACAAGCATAGTGATGAAAATAAAATACTTAAATTAAAAGGTTGTGCACCCTGAACGGCTGGGTAAACAATAGCAGCAGCTTCGGCTCCTCCTCGCCGGTTACCACGTTCACCACCGCAGCCTACATGATGCAAAGGTGATGTGTAAATTTTTGATAAAACATGATACCGAATATTTTACTGAATACGTGCGGATTTCATCAATCACATGTAATTCATGAGTATAAATTAACTTGGTGTCCAGCGAGGTGAAAATGATTTAAGGTGATTATTTAATTTAATCTCCTTCATCAACTCCCATGAAGCATTTAAATCATTATCACATGTGCAAGGAAATAATCCAATAACTTCTAGCAAAACTAGGAAAAATAGCAATTAAATTGCCTCTGGTTCTTAAGCACATGTTATAGATAATAACTGAATTAGGCTTCATAATTTGGGGCAATCCAATAATTAATTAAGCCATAATCTTAAATCTCCAAAAAGGAAATTAGCTCAATTAATTTGCCTCTGATAATGTAAATCTAACTGCACCATTAAATAGTACAAGTCTCAAGGATTCCAACAAACTTTGGTTTGCAATTTTTCGAGCTCTGGATCAAAAGATATGAATTTTTGAAGTTTACTCATTTTTCTGATATTTTAATTAATTTCGGGAAAAAGGAAAAGGGAGTGCATGTTCATGGGCCAGCCTGTGGCAATAAGGCCCAGCTCACGTGCGCGGCCCACGGACGGCGCGCGGCCCAGCGCGGCAAGCAGGCCGCGAGTGCAGCGCCCAGCCCAGGCTGCACCACGAGGCCAGCTCGAGCTGCAGCTCGGCCATGGTGGCCGGGGCGTTCGGAGATGGCGGCGGCTCGCCGGAACAAGACCAAGTGAGCACCAAAAATTGCAAATAAAATATCAGTGTGTGCAAGAGTTCGATGCGCATCCATCTGTGGGGGTACCAAGGTCAGGTGCTCACCGGAGTATGGCCGGCGACGAGGCACGCGTGAGCTCAGGATCCGACGACGTTCGGCGAGGTCGTACGCCGTCGAGGAAGCACCAAATCGAGCTCCGTTTGTTCCTCGAGCATCAGTGTAACGTGGAGAAGAGCGGCATCAAGTCGGTTGGCGGCGGAGTTGGGTGTCGGAGGCGGTTGACGGGCGAGCAGGGCGGGCCGGCGGGTGATGGCCGGGGAAAAGCTGAAATCCGACGATCTCTTTGGATAAAAAAGAGGGGAAACGGTTCAGGGTTGTTCTACACGCAGATGCGCACACACAGGGAGAGGAACCAAGCGAGATGGCTCACCGTGCTTGGGGAATTTCGTGATGAAGCTCGAGGTGGCCGGCAATGGCGTCTTGACGGAAAATCCTTCGATTCGTCGCGCTCAGACAGCCAGCTGGGTTGAGGCTTCACAGGAAGCTGAGGGAGAGCAAGGCGGAGCCGTTGGCCGTCTCGGTTCGGCCGGGGAGTGAGCAGAGCGGTGGCGCGCGGCGATTTTGTGCAGGGCGACAATGGCGACCGGTGGAGCTTCGCTTGCTTTGCTGCTGCGCAAGTGGGGGAGGAAGAGAGGGAGCAGCAGATGGGGAGGGAGGAGCGGCAGGGGGAGGCCGGGTGAGGGGCGCCGGGTGGGGGCTCGGGCTCAGAGGGAGACGACCACGTAGAGAGGCAGCTGGAGATCGACTCCTGCTGCGGTCGTCCGTGAGGGAGAAGAAAAGAGAAGAAGGCGCTGACGTATGGGTCCCGCAGTATATTCCATAGTATTTTTCTTTTTCCTCCGAATTTCTAATTGTGGTCCGAACCGATTTTGAAAAATCAAAAGCATGGCCTTCTCGAGCTCAAAAATTAAAGGCGATAATTTAGTTGAAAAGTATAACTCAAGAAAGTGACATGCACGAAGAGTTTGCCCCAAAATGCTTTCTAGACTAATTCTGCAAATTCAGAGAAAAGGCTTAAATGCTAAGTTTGTCTGATTTATTTGGGGTATCAAACCTTGATGAAATCCAGTAGGGTTTTGTCCTAGATTTTTCATTTGACATGCCCTACAACATATATTTTTGGTTGACCATACTTATGTTGTAGAAATTTGAATTGTAGTTCAAACCAAAGTGTTTTTGAATTTATTCGGTGCCCAAAACACTTTGCATGTCAATGATACTTCTTGGGTAGGTTAATCCAGCCTTGAGATTAGTTTTAAAAATGCTAACTCAAAAAATTAGGACACGGAGTGTCACAGCCCTCCCCTTAAAGAAATCTCGTCCGAGATTACCATTAAACACGGAGGAGGTGAGTTGCGTACCTCTAGGTTGAAGCGGGAACTTCGGGTAGTGGGTGCGAAGAAAATCTTCGGACTCCCACGTAGCCTCCCTTGCGGAGTGGTGACTCCACCGAACCTTGAAAAACTTCCGAGTGTCATGCCGGGTAACTCTTTCCTTTGTATCGACAATCTTGATCGGCCGCTCGTAATAGGTCAAATCGGGCTGCAAGGGTACCACTTCGTCCGAGTACTCGGTCGATGGGTGCTTTGAGACACTTCTTCGGCTGCGAAACATGGAAGACGTCGTGCACACCGGCGAGAGTGTCGAGCAGCTCAAGCTTGTAAGCAACCATACCACATCCGGCCACAATGGGGTAGGGGCCTATGTAGCGGGGTGAGAGCTTGCCTCTCACGCCAAACCATTGTACGCCCTTAGTCGGCGAGACTCGAAGGTATACAAGGTCACCCACTTTGAACTCAAGCGGTCGGCGTCTTTTATCCGCATAGCTCTTTTGTCTTGATTTCGCTGCCTCGAGGTTTGCTTGTAATCCCAAGCACTTCGCTCCTCGCCTTGTTGCACAAGTTCCGGCCCAAAGATGGTTCTCTCACCGGACTCGGACCAGCCGAGTGGAGTGCGGCATCGGCGGCCATAGAGAGCCTCAAACGGTGCCATCTTAATGCTCTCTTGGTAGCTATTGTTGTAAGCAAACTTTGCCAAAGGTAAGCATTCATCCCATTTCTTGTCGTGATCCGGTAACATAAGCTCTCAATATGTCCTCCAATATCCGATTTACTCTCTCCGTTTGCCCATCGGTCAGTGGGTGATAAGCTGAGCTTCGAATCAATTTCGTTCCTAGGGAATCATGAAGTTGCTCCCGAAACGTCCCACAAGCCGTGATCCTCGATCGGAAATAATTGTTCCGGGCACACCATGCAAACACAGGATCCGCTCGATGTATAACCGAGCATACTTCCGAGTCGTGAACCGGGTGCTCACGGGCATGAAATGTGCCACTTTGGTCAAGCGATCTACGATCACCCAAATAGAGTCGAACTTCCGAACCGTGGAGGGCAATCCAACAATGAAATCCATGCTAATGTCATCCCACTTCATGTCTGGAACACCGAATGGCTGCAATGGTCCGGCGGGTCTCAAATGGTCGGCCTTGACCCGTCGGCAAGTGTCACACTCGGCGACGTAGCGAGCAATTTCCCTCCTCATCCTTGTCCACCAAGTACCTCGTCCTAAGATTATGGTACATCTTATTGCTGCCGGGATGCATAAGCATACTTGGCTAGGTGAGCCTCATCCAATATCTTCTTACGTAGCTCAGGAACTTTCGGCACTACGATGCGGTCTTTGAACCAAACGACTCCCGCATCGTCCTCACTGAAACATGCGACCTGCTTATCTCCCTCTTTTATCCTTCTCCTAAGGTGAGCAATGCAAGTATCCCTTTTTCGTGCTTCAACCACTTCTTCTCGCAAGGTGGGTATCAAAGCCAAGTTGTAGAGCGACCCGTGGGGTACAACCTCGGATGTAGTGCCCATCCTTGACTGAGCGAGTGGCCTCGAAGGAGGTTGCAATGTGCTCTCCCGCTAAGCGCATCGGCAACGACATTAGCCTTCCCAGGGGTGGTAGTGCACTTCCAACTCATAGTCCTTAATCGGTTCCAACCAACGGCGCATTGTCTCATATTCAGATCATCCCGAGTGAAAATGTACTTCAAGCTCTTGTGATCGGTGTAGATACGAACGAGATTACCCAACAGATAATGTCTCCACACCTTCGGAGCGAGTACAAGCTGCCGCTAATTCGAGATCATGAGTAGGATAATTCTGCTCGTGCTTCCGGAGTTGCCGGGAGGTATAAGCAACAACTCGACCTTCCTGCATGAGAACTCCGCCCAAACCTCCGCCTCGATGCGTCACGGAAAACATCAAAAGGCTTCTCAAGGTCCGGTTGCGCTAGCACTGGGCGGATGTCAACAATTTCTTCAAAGTCTCAAAGGCTTCCCGACAAGCCCGACTCCACTCAAACTTCTTTTCCTTCTTCAAAAGCTCGGTCATAGGTTTGGCAATCTTGGAGAAGTTCGGGATGAACCTCCGATAATAACCAGCCAAGCCTAGGAAACTGCGAATCCGTGGTACCGACTTAGGAGCTTCCCATTTGAGTACGTCCTCGCACCTTACTTGGATCCACGGAGATGCCCTCCTCCGAAATGACGTGACCCAAGAATGGAACTTCCTTAAGTCAAAATTCGCATTTGCTGAATTTAGCATACAACCGGTGGTCTCGCAGTCTTTGGAGAACAATGCGAAGATGCTCTGGCATGCTCTTCCTCGGACTTGGAATACACCAGGATGTCATCAATAAAGACTACCACAAACTTGTCAAGCTCTGGGCATGAATACCGAATTCATAAGATACATGAAGTGTGCCGGTGCATTGGTCAATCCAAAAGACATCACCAAATACTCATACAGGCCGTACCGTGTAGAGAAGGCCGTCTTAGGCACATCTTCAGCCCTGATCTTGATCCGGTGATAGCTCGAGCGCAAATCAATCTTTGAGAATACCTTGGCTCCCATCAATCGATCAAACAAGATATCTATGCGAGGCAATGGATACTTGTTCTTGATAGTGACTGCATTGAGAGGTCGGTAATCTACACATAAGCGCAATGATTTGTCCTTCTTCTTGACAAAGAGAGCTGGACAGACCCCAAGGTGAAGAACTAGGTCTAATGTAACCTTTGTCCAATAGTTCCTTCAACTGTTCCTTCAACTCGCTAATTCCTTGGGTGCCATTTTGTAAGGTCTTTTTGAGATCGGAGCCGTGCTTCGTCTGCAACTCAATCTTGAACTCAATATCCACCGTCCGAGGCATTCCCGGGGAGATCCTCGAGGGAACACATCGGGGAATTCCCGGACAATTGGAATATCACTTAAGCCCTCAACAATAACTTGATGTACTCGCTGGAGTACAATTCTTAGGATAGGAAAGCTTTAAGTCTGTCCGGACCGTGCGAGAGGAGAATTCGATTCACCGTGAAAGCATCAATGTCAAGCACAGACCCGATGATACTTCATCCGTAACATTCCTAAAATTATGTCGATGTCACTGCTTTCCGAGTTCCATACAACTTACTCGGGTATGTCTTCGCATTTAAGGATAACCGAACACCCTTGACTTGGTATTGTGCATGAGTCCGCCCATTTGCCGACTTAATAACATACCGTGACCTCATAACACTCCGTTGAAGCCCACATCTCTCAACAAAAGGTGTACTTGATAAAGTTATGTGAAGCCCCGGAGTCAAATAACACAAGTGTTGAATGATCTCGAACGAAAAACATACCAGCCATCACGGGTGCACCATCCGGAATCTCCTCCATGGACATGTAGTTCACACGCCCTGTCTTCGCTAGGACCCGTTGTTGTTCCCGTGTTGCCGGTTAGGGGCATTACCCTCTCGCCGATAGGGGCAATCCCTAACGAAGTGTCCGGGACAGCCACAACCGTAGCAAGGAGCTCCGGGTGGCGGCGGACGGTTCCTTGCGGCATTTTGAGCAGGGCGAGATGTCTGGAGCACGCCGTCCCGTCTGCTGCTGCTGCGGGGGACTCTCGCTGCTGTGGGGACCTTTGTGGGGTTGCCGATTGGCGTGGCGCCATCATAGGCCGAGAGCGGTAGCGCCGACCGGAAGGGTCGGTGTAGATCATGCGGTACTTAGCCGGGGCGGGTTGGATGGCCCCGTAGCACTCGCGGATCTCTTCTTCTCCGCCCTGGACCCTGCGGTAGCCCTCCTCGACGAGGATGGCGTTGTTCACGAACTCCGAGAAAGTACCCCCCATGTTGAGGGTAAGGCGGTCCTGCAACTCGGCGCCGAGTCCCTCCATGAAGCGGTCCTTGCGCTTCGATCCGTGTCCACCAGCTCGGGGCATAGAGCGCCGGCCGGTTAAACTGCTGAGTGTACTCATGTACACTACGGCCTTCCTGGGTGAGAGCCATGAACTCCCTAGCCTTCGGCGCATCACACCCGCCGGTATGAAGTGAGCGCGGAAGACCCTCTTGAAGTCCTCCCGGGTGGTCCGCGTGCCGGCGGCCGGAGTGGCCGGGTGTGTAGCCCACCAAGCACTAGCAGGTGCCCTCCAGCTGCTGCGCAGCAAAGAGCGTCTTCCGCACGTCGGTGCGGTGGAGCAGTCCAAATTTAGACTCGGTGAGGCGGATGAAGTCCTCCGCCCTCATCGGCTCGCCGGAGCCGTCATACCTCGGGGCTGAGTGCCCAGGAACTCCTGGTACGAGGCTTCCCTCGGCGCCACATCGCGGTTCCGGCGCCCGCGGTTGCCGTCCCTGCGGGTGCCTGCGGACGTAACTCCCGCAAAAACTCATTCTGCTGCTGCTGGTTGTCCCGCATCGCTGCGAGAAACCGAGCCATCATGTCCATGGGATTGGGGACAGGTGGTGGCGGCGGCGGTGGTGCGTTATTCCTAGCACCCTCGGCCGAGCTCTCGGGCCTATCACCACAAAGATCATTGGTGTTGCGGGTCCTCACCATTCTGTTATGCAAAAATTTGTGAAACCCGTTAATCAATTGATCATAGAAGAAAAATCGACTTGGGAAAAATAATTGAGCATAAGCAGCAACAATTTCATGACAGTGCGATTGCAGGTTGAGCATCATAAGGCAAACTATCGTGGCGAGGGAAACAAATGACCAGCAACATATCCGACCCTATTTCATATTCTGCACCGGGCTGTCTTTCCGATACAGTCAACAAAACCATGGATTTCGTCCTGGAAATCGATAGAATTTGTCCTTCGAATGAATACCAAAGTTTCGGTATAAAATCTAAGATTTCCAAAAAGTTCTCATGCAACCCCATACGATGGACGAGCTGAAAGTTATGACCAAAACACGACGGACTGTCAATTCTGAAGACAGCAGATGTGTCGCCTTGTTCAGTTCGACAACACTGGTGTTTCGACCTATAAAATATTTGAATTGGATTTCCTACATCGTACAAAAGTTTCATCTCTGAGTTTTATATTTCCAACAAGTACTTGTACGCTCTCATCCGATAAACGAGCTGAACGTTATGGCCAAAACAAAACCGACAGTCGGTTCTGTAAACAGCAACCGTGCGTTGTGGTTCAGTCAGACGGGACTGACAATTCGACGCCCAAAACAGCAGAAATAAATCTCCAAACGATACCAAAGTCGTATCTCGTGTTTATGTCTTTCCAGAAAATACTCATTCAGCTCATTCCGACCTACGGGCTGAAAGTTATGAGCAATATCGTCAGACTGTGTTTTTCTGAAACAGCAGTCTGTTCGATGTAACAACCTGACCTTCGAACCAGATAGGATCCAAATTGGTTCTACAAAAGAATACCAAAGTCATAGCTCGTGTTTCAACCTTTCCAACAAGTACAAGATCACCCGCATCCAGTGCGCGAGCACAAAGATATGGTCAAAACGGTATGGACATACGATTCTGAAAACCCAGCTGAGGTAGTTTCAGATCAGTGGGAGGAATCTGAGATTTTCGACCCTGCAACCTCAAAACCAGTCTTTCCTCAGACTACCAAAGTTATAGCTCGTGATTCAAGCTTTCCAGAAAGTGCTCATTTGCCTTATTCCGACAATCGAGCTGGGAGTTAAAAACCAACCAGGCTGTCGTTCTGAAAAACAGACACAGCACCTCTGAACAAAGCAGAGCATAACTCCCTCTCTCGGATCCAAACATCATAAAACCATGCCCAAAAATTAGTTGACTTCTTTAGGTTTCCAGAACATGTGAGGTCACTCAAATCCAAGATTCCAGCAAAAAGTTATGGATTTTCTTTGCTTAACGAGTTTCTGAAATTCCTGAGGTTATAAAAATTCAGACTTTAGGGTTGCCATTTTTATCATGAATGCATCTTAATTACCCTATCCGTCCTCACCAACGAAAGAAAATAATAAAAATACCATCTCAACGGTGTACGAATTTCGGGGTGGCGACCCGCACTCAACCACGTAAGTCAGTCTAAATTATCGACACACACCTACTAGCGTAGTTATGTACCTGCGAAGATTTATTCCGAAACAAGTACATCAAATTCAAAAGAAACTACAAAAATAAACACAGCTTCTACAAGTAACGATCCATAGAAAGGATCGCCCCGTGGTATGCCACGAGCCAACATTGTCCCGTATTCTCCGTCCGCGGGCACGGACCGCTAATTTAAATGCGGACATACCCGAGCCACGCTCGTAGATGCAAGTAATTAAACAATCATAACCCAGGGTTAGCATTGCCACCATTACGACTAATATAGTCCTTACGGGCACGTCCTCACACGATAACGCCCTAGTTTTCGAAAATAGGCTGCTTAAGGTGTTGTAATATCCCATGACGGCTGCGATACCACGCCGTGATAGACCCGCCTCACGAAGAGGCGTTTCCGTCTCCAGGATCATCATGGGTGGCATCACGCGCTGTGATACCCGATATTACAACTTACAAACATAAGCATAGCACAATGAATATAAGTACAAGTCTCTTACATTCATCCCAGTGCAAATGTACATCCGAGTCTCGAAAGCATCGAAGCTAATAAGTTTGGAAAACAACTAAACAAGCGGAAGCAAATAAGATACAATCGCTCTCTCGGCGATACATCACGGGCACCCGGCAGAGACGTGATGTTCCTGCCCTAGAACATCTTACCGGCACATCAACTCCTCTATTCATCCGGCCGCCCCACTCCCAAGTGTAGTGGCCGTCACCCGAGTCTCCTCCCGCGTACGTCATCGCCGACGTCGAAGTCCCGTCCCATGGGGTCCTCTCGAAAACCACATGGAGCAAAGCCCCGAGCAACTAGAGCTCGGCAAAGACCGACCCGTCAACGTGGCCATCTACAGCCGACTCCTAGACATGCAAAGACCGGGGGTAGGATAAAAATTAAGCACTAAGTCGGCCTACAAGTGAATCCTTACTTTCAACTTTTAGCGGTTTAATTAAGTTGCTCAAAAGAATAAATTTAATTTGCACTAAGCTACCTGCATTACATGTTTCCAAACAAGTAATTAAGCAAAACAAACAAATTAATCGTATTCATCATCATCAATGTTTCTCTTCTTACTACATTCCGGCGGACGAGATAAGTGGTACTCGTATCGTGAGGGGCAGACGATTCGAATCGATTTACATCCCGCAGGAGAAACACATGTCGCACGTCACATACGCGCTTCCGGAAGCCGCATGAGACAACCTTTCCCAGCCGGCATCGTAGTGTTAGTCGGGCCTAGCTCCCCGAGAAGGGTCCCCCACGCGATGCCGTCCCGGACGTCATCCGTGAGTAGAGTGCTCCCTTCTCTCCTCCCAAATTCCTGCCAAGTAACCAAGGGAGTAGGGTATCTCTCTAACATACGACCACCATAGGTACGTCGGTTCATCGGGCCCATCAACACCAGACATGCAAGCAGTACGTTCAAACTTATCCACATGGGCCGGACACGACACGGTCCTTGTGTGCACGAGACGGGGCTACAACCTTGAAGACTCTTTCGATCCTTCCCTTTCCACCTAGTTGCCCGTCCAGGCCTCCAATTTCCATTCTCTTCTCAATACTTAGCATCGTGTCCAAAAGTGAATGTCCTATCTACGAGTGGTCTCCGTACCACTCGACGGATCATCGCCCTATTTATGCAAGCATCTAACGTAGGGCAAGCGAACCGGGATAAATAGGATCCTCATCGCATGCTAGGGTTTTCATCACAACTCCTGTAGACCTAATGCACAATACGGACCTACAAGCATAGTGATGAAAATAAAATACTTAAATTAAAAGGTTGTGCACGGGGCTTGCCATGAGCTTGACCCTGAACGGCTGGGTAAACAATAGCAGCAGCTTCCGGCTCCTCCTCGCCGGTTACCACGTTCACCACCGCAGCCTACATGATGCAAAGGTGATGTGTAAATTTTTGATAAAAACATGATACCGAATATTTTACGGAATACGTGCGGATTTCATTAATCACATGTAATTCATGAGTATAAATTAACTTGGTGTCCAGCGAGGTGAAAATGATTTAAGGTGATTATTTAATTTAATCTCCTTCATCAACTCCCATGAAGCATTTAAATCATTATCACATGTGCAAGGAAATAATCCAATAACTTCTAGCAAAACTAGGAAAAATAGCAATTAAACTGTCTCTGGTTCTTAAGCACATGTTATAGATAATAACTGAATTAGGCTTCATAATTTGGGGCAATCCAATAATTAATTAAGCCATAATCTTAAATCTCCAAAAAGGAAATTAGCTCAATTAATTTGCCTCTGATAATGTAAATCTAACTGCACCATTAAATAGTACAAGTCTCAAGGATTCCAACAAACTTTGGTTTGCAATTTTTCGAGCTCTGGATCAAAAGATATGAATTTTTGAAGTTTACTCATTTTTCTGATATTTTAATTAATTTCGGGAAAAAGGAAAAGGGAGTGCATGTTCATGGGCCAGCCTGTGGCAATAAGGCCCAGCTCACGTGCGCGGCCCACGGACGGCGCGCGGCCCAGCGCGGCAAGCAGGCCGCGAGTGCAGCGCCCAGCCCAGGCTGCACCACGAGGCCAGCTCGAGCTGCAGCTCGGCCATGGTGGCCGGGGCGTTCGGAGATGGCGGCGGCTCGCCGGAACAAGACCAAGTGAGCACCAAAAATTGCAAATAAAATATCAGTGTGTGCAAGAGTTCGATGCGCATCCATCTGTGGGGGTACCAAGGTCAGGTGCTCACCGGAGTATGGCCGGCGACGAGGCACGCGTGAGCTCAGGATCCGACGACGTTCGGCGAGGTCGTACGCCGTCGAGGAAGCACCAAATCGAGCTCCGTTTGTTCCTCGAGCATCAGTGTAACGTGGAGAAGAGCGGCATCAAGTCGGTTGGCGGCGGAGTTGGGTGTCGGAGGCGGTCGACGGGCGAGCAGGGCGGGCCGGCGGGTGATGGCCGGGGAAAAGCTGAAATCCGACGATCTCTTTGGATAAAAAGAGGGGAAACGGTTCAGGGTTGTTCTACACGCAGATGCGCACACACAGGGAGAGGAACCAAGCGAGATGGCTCACCGTGCTTGGGGAATTTCGTGATGAAGCTCGAGGTGGCCGGCAATGGCGTCTTGACGGAAAATCCTTCGATTCGTCGCGCTCAGACAGCCAGCTGGGTTGAGGCTTCACAGGAAGCTGAGGGAGAGCAAGGCGGAGCCGTTGGCCGTCTCGGTTCGGCCGGGGAGTGAGCAGAGCGGTGGCGCGCGGCGATTTTGTGCAGGGCGACAATGGCGACCGGTGGAGCTTCGCTTGCTTTGCTGCTGCGCAAGTGGGGGAGGAAGAGAGGGAGCAGCAGATGGGGAGGGAGGAGCGGCAGGGGGAGGCCGGGTGAGGGGCGCCGGGTGGGGGCTCGGGCTCAGAGGGAGACGGCCACGTAGAGAGGCAGCTGGAGATCGACTCCTGCTGCGGTCGTCCGTGAGGGAGAAGAAAAAGAGAAGAAGGCGCTGACGTGTGGGTCCCGCAGTATATTCCATAGTATTTTCTTTTTCCTCCGAATTTCTAATTGTGGTCCGAACCGATTTTGAAAAATCAAAAGCATGGCCTTCTCGAGCTCAAAAATTAAAGGCGATAATTTAGTTGAAAAGTATAACTCAAGAAAGTGACATGCACGAAGAGTTTGCCCCAAAATGCTTTCTAGACTAATTCTGCAAATTCAGAGAAAAGGCTTAAATGCTAAGTTTGTCTGATTTATTTGGGGTATCAAACCTTGATGAAATCCAGTAGGGTTTTGTCCTAGATTTTTCATTTGACATGCCCTACAACATATATTTTTGGTTGACCATACTTATGTTGTAGAAATTTGAATTGTAGTTCAAACCAAAGTGTTTTTGAATTTATTCAGTGCCCAAAACACTTTTCATGTCAATGATACTTCTTGGGTAGGTTAATCCAGCCTTGAGATTAGTTTTAAAAATGCTAACTCGAAAAATTAGGACACGGAGTGTCACAGATGTCAGGATAAGGACATGTTATTACTAATCTCTGAGCGAGTCAATTATCAATTTCCAATTGCCCGTTGGTTCTATGTTAAAAACATCTGTTGTGGATGGACAGTTGGTGTTTTGGAGAGAAGCTAACATTTGGAGTTTCCATGCACAAAAGGCTGTCTTATCATTTGTTTGTAATGTCACGTTCATAATATAACGTCTGGGATACAGACTTGCTGCTTGAGAATGAGTTTACTGAGTTAGGTTAATCTTGATCTTACTGTCTCAATTCAGTAGTGTTTCTCGTGCTATGCTTGGTGCTCATTTGTTTACTACTCCAGCTTAGCAAACTACGCACTTGGCATCATGACTTCTCCCGGTTCAGTCCCATTATGTGTATGGCTGCTTCTACTGGAAATTTATCCACATGAACAAGTTGCTCAAGCTTGATATGAGTACAATGAAGTTTTCCACTCATGACCTCCCACCTGATCATGTTGAGCGGAATGTTATCTTTCCGGAGGCTGGGGATGGCAAGCTTGCGATGTTCAGTCAGATGTATGGTGGTGCATCTTTGGACTACCACAACTTTTTGCCAAATGACAGTAAGAAGGGTGGTCTGTGGCATATGAAGAATATACAGTCCAGTTGCCCTCTGATTATGAACGCCACATGCTTCATCATCGATCTGAAGGACACATGTTCCTTTTTGGCCTGCCAAATGTCGAGGCTAGCTTATTTTTCACTTGAGACGAATACCTTCAAGATTCAGAGACCCGTTGGAATAAACAACCCTGTGATTGTGATCCCATATTCTGGATTCCCGCCAATCATCTCGCCAAGGAGTATTCAAGAATCTTCAATTTTTACTGTGTTGTGCACTTCTCAAACCTTTAAAGTTGTTGTCAATTAGTCATGTGACTACGATGCTAAATTCTATATCTATAGTGCATATGTATGGCCTTTACACCTTTCACTTCCAGTCTTCCATACTTATACAAATTCCCTAAACATTGTCTGAACTCTAAAGCATAAAGTTTTGGAAGAACAGTGGACACTGAAAAGTGTAGGTTTATGGAACACACATTCTCTTGTGTCTCTAGGTGGTACAAACCTGCTTGCAGGTTTGAGGTATTAATTATATCATGATTTCTTAGAGCAAATGTGCTCTGTAGTTGTAGCCTTAGGCATTACTGAACTGCATTGTTGGCCTGCAAAAAGGTGTTCGGTTTAGCTTATTGGTCCTTCAGAATTGGCCTATGATATAAGCCTAAGCTTACCCATAGTCCTGCAGTTAAAATGGGCTTTCGCTTGTGTAGACTCTCATCTTTTTCTTGTTCAATTCTGCTGAAGTCCATTGAACAAGTAAATCACTGGAGCTACTTCATTTTTCTTATTCATTGTCTTCTTAAAACTGCAAAGTAAAGTATATCGTTGGAGCTGCTTCCTTTCACTTGCTTCATCGTATTTTGTAAAACTAAGATGTAATTATGTCATATGACAACTCGTGTTTGAGGTATCGGAGTTTGGTTAATCTTGATGTTTTTGCTGTCAGTAGTATTTTTTTCTATGCTCATCTGTTTTTCTTTGCTTGCACACTATACACTCCACAACATTACTTGCACTGAGTACTTATATACACTTTAATGGTTGATTAGGTAAACTGTCTTCTATTTCAAACGTCATATTTCTAAGACTCAGGAGTTTTGTCTCGTAAGATATATCTCTCAGATACACTTATTTGTTACCTAGCACCTGATATGCTGCTTTGGTTGCCTTCTCTGCTTGATCCTGATTCTTTGCGAGAATGGGCGAATGCGTGCATGCAGTCCCAAACGTACGACGGTGCTCTGAAGCTGCATTGCAGTGCTCCCTCCAAAATCTAAATGAAGGGATGAATAGAGGAATTTGAGTCCATGTAAACAACCAATGCCCATAACGAACTGTATACAGATTGACAGCTTTCATTAAAAACTGTCCTGACTCTTGATTATGAACGTTATTATAGACATATATAGAAAGGTCCCATATACACATATTACACGTATGTTTAGTCTGATGGCACCGTTCCTTTTTGCAATATATACTAGAGCTGAGTTTGTTCTCATCATGCGTGTTTCATGCTGGACACTACGACTTTCAAAAAGGGACTCAGTAGAATAGACTACCTGCAATTGAATGCCCATATTTTGTCCCACCAAGGACGATTCAAGGATTTGAAATGGTAAATGTTAGTTTTAACCATTGTTAGTCTTTATGGTGTTATGTGATTCTCGGACCTTTTAAGTTAATCATGCTACCGAAGTTGAACTCTAGTTGTAAGTGCCTGTCATTTACACCTTCCACTAGCTGCCTACTATGCTTATACAATTTCTAACATTAGTTGAAAATATGGGTCAATTTCTTGTATGCCATTGCAATTTCCTATAAACCCTTATTTGTCATCGCAAAACACCTTATCCCATCTATACCATTGTGTTGCAATTTGTTGCCCTTATATGCCATCCACGTCATCTCATTTTTTTCTAGCCAACGAAATGACCAAACTGCAATTGGGGGATTGATGCATTTTTGGCTGTTTAAAGCTTGGATCATGGCATGGAAATGGGCCTGGTACTAGCCCAGTACACATATGACATGAGCCCACTTCACTCCGCTTCAGCAAACTGACAAACCCTCGATCCCCTTCCTTCCTACGCCGCCGGCGGGAGCCTCACCGGCGATGGCGTCGCCGATTCGCCTGACTTCTTCCCATCTCCAAGCCACGGAGTCGCAGAGGCTTCCTCCGGAACTCACCGCCGACCTCCTGAGGGAGATCTTCCTCCGCGTCGCCTCCCCCGCCGACCTCGTCCGCGCCGCCGCCGCCTGCGTCTTCTTCTGCCGCCTCATCGTCGACCCGCCCTTCCTCCGCAAGTACCGATCTCTCCACCAGCCGCTACTCCTCGGGTTCATCGACCCTGATGGGCTGCACCCCGTCCAGGCGCCCCACCCGAACGGCTCCGCCGCCCGCGCTTTCGCCCGCACAGTCGACTTCTCCTTCGGCTACCTCCCTAGCAAAGGCAATATCATCGATGTCCGTGATGGCCGTATCCTCGTCAAGCTCTTCGGTGGCCACAAGACCAGCATCTCAACGGGCGACCTCGCTGTTTGCGACCCCGTATCCCGGCACTTCCAACTGGTGCGTCCTGTACCCGATGGCCTACTCGCCACTGCCCAGACCCAGACAGGCGACATCATCAACTTCCAGACCTTCCTCGTCCCTTCTGAAGACGTGGAGGATACATCGTTCAGAGTGATGCGCTGCATGCTTGTCAAGGCAGGGTTGGTGCTACTTGTGTTCTCTTCACTGTCTAGCTGCTGGAGTGTAGTTACATCGATCAGTTGGGATGCTCTAAGTTTGGCAGCACCAGAAGTCTCATCAGACCCACCATTGTTGGTGTCGCGCTGTCACTTCTATGGCTGCTTCTACTGGAAACTGAACGGCACTGACAAGTTGCTCAAGCTCGACCTGAATGAAATGAAGTTTTCCACTCATGGCCTCCCCACTGGACACACTGAGCGGAGAGTTGTCATTGTTGAGGCAGGGGATGGCAAGCTTGCAATGTTTAGTCAGAGTTATGAAAGGCAGTCTTTGCAATATTACACCTTTACGCAGGATGGCGGTAAGAAGAGTTGCGGATGGCGTAAGAAGAATACAGTCCCGATGCCATCTCACTATGAATGTACAATGATGGATTGCCAATCTGACGAATACATTTTCCTTTATGGCATACCAAAACTTGAGCGTATCTCACATCATGCGTGTTTTGCACTTGAGATTAAGACTTTCAATGTTGAGAAACTCAATGGAATATGCTTCCCCGCAATTAACGCCCCATACTTTGGTTTCCCACCAATAATTTCACCAAGGAGGTTTCATGGCAATGAAATGGTAATACAATACTTTCTTTTTATCCAGTCAGTCTTATATGGTGTTTTATGTTTTCTCAGACATTTGAAGTTATTGTTATGTGGCTGATGGTGAACTCCATTTACTAATGCTGAACTCCATTCACTGATGCTGAACTCCATTTCTAGTTTATGTGTATTCTCCGAAGCACATCGGTTAAGAATTCTGATGTTACCTTCTTTGGATAGGCTTATGGAACTCCATTTTTGTAGTACTTAGATTTGTAGCTGGGATGGGCTAACCTGCTAGCAGGTTTTAATCACAAATTGTCTCATGATCCAGTAGAATGACATAGCTCAGTGGTAGTACGCTTAAACAAACAGTATTGCCGGCAGGCAAAATACTGTCTGCTTGAACTTATCTGGTCTAAAAAAGGAGTGATGAGATAAGACTTAGCTCAGCCATGGAGTCCTTTACTTTTAACAGGCTTCTTTCAGTTCATCCCATGCACTTACCTGGACTGTCATCTATTTTCTTGCTTGAGATAGCTGGAGTCATGTTCTTTTTAAAAAAAAAAAAAAAAAATTGAAACGAGCTGCAGTCTATGGCACAAGTAAATTCAGAAGCTATATCATTCTGTAGCCACAATCTTTTGTAATCTGCAACTTGATAGGTGGTCAATTTTGCATTCCTTCTTCTTTTCCCGGTATAATAGCATACATGTTTGTTTTTCAAGTCCAAGCCCCTGATTTGAGATGGATCCAAATATCCTTCCAAAGTTCAACTTGTGTGTTGGCTGTAATTGTTGAAAGTAAATGCTTTCACTGCATCTTTAGTGGTAGTCTTACCTGCATTTGTTCAATTACAGGATTAGGTTTGCATCCAGGCCTTTCGGTTTCTTTGGTGCTGTGCTGCTGGTGTGGAGGAGTCGAGTAAGGTGGTGATGACTGATGATACAGAAGCCTCATTTGTTGCACTCCTACTTGGTGTTTTCAGTTACCTTAAACTCTACTTGTAGTATGTTTAAACCGGTTCGATCTGTTGTACCTACCAAACCTGGTTTGTCTGTGTTTGAAGTGTAAATGATGATGAGGCAGTTAGACAGGCCTTTCGTGTTGCACTTAAACTGTCGAACCCTTTTCAGTTCGGTGACCTAGCTGGTTTATGCATTTGAAGTGCTACCATTCTGACATGCCTGTAATTGAATCAGAAAAATTGAACTACTCTATATGCAGCGCTTATTATTTGAACCACTTTTTTTTTGCACTGGTTATTTTGCACCACGGTTAGGAAATGGGATCAAGCCTAAGCAACGTCATGCGGTTCCTTTGAATAGTTTCATTAGAATGGAAAATGTACACGTGGATACATTTTTTTCACAGATTCTTTAAACGTTCTATATGGGCAACTGAAACATTCGTCTATTGGAGGACACAATCTGTCCCTTATCAAATGAACTTTAGGATAATATTGTCAATTCACTTTAAAAAAAAGTATTGTCAGTTCGATATAGATTATAAAAAAACACATATTGTGTTCTTTGAACAACGTTTTATCAATAAAAGTTTAGTAGCACTTACGTACTTTTTAATGTTGCATTAGTTGTTTAGTAGCACTTACCATTTACATTTTAATGTTTCATTAGTCGAAGAACACATCATCGATTCAGGCTTGTGCTTCAACCCAAACTTGGCAGAAAATTTCGATTTAACCTTTAAGTACAGGTCCAAAATTGGTCGAGCAAATTTTGTTTTTAAGAGCGGGCTCAATGATTGATCGAATTATGATAGATGGTCCGGGTAATTTCCCGGTACACTTTATGAACTGTCATCAGCCTAGTTCACTCCGGTCGCCTACTCCATCAGCGCCGAGCCCTTGTGCTACCGACCAGACCCTCGATCCCCTTTTCCTCCCTACGCCGCCGGCGGGGAGCCTTGCCAGCGATTGTGTCGCTGGTTCGATCGGCCCCTTCCTTCCTCAAAGCCTTCCTGGTCCCTTCGGGAAGCTGGAAGAGAAATCATTCAGAGTGATCATGCGTGTGCGTGTGTGCGTGTGCGTGTGCGTGTGCGTGTGCGTGTGTGTGTGTTTTGTTAAGACAGGGCTGGTGCCTTTTGTCTTCTCTTCAGGCTCTGGCCGCTGGAGTGTTGCTACATTGACCAGCTGGGATGCTCTTGCCGTGGGTTGCCCGTTGCGGATGCTTGTACCAGGCCGTTAGGTAGGCCATTATGTGTATGACTGCTTCCAAGGGAAACTATTCGGCATGGACAAGTTGCTCAAGCTTGACATGTCTACAATGAAGTTTTCTGCACATGACCTCCCGCCTGATCATGCTGAGGATCGGACTGTTTCCTTTGCGGAGGATGGGGATGGCAAGCTTGCGATGTTCAGTCAGATGCATGAAAGCACATCTTTGGAGTATTACACCTTTTTGCCAAACGACGGTAAGAAGGGTGATGAGTGGCATATCAAGAATACAGTCCTGTTTCCCCATGATTATATATGTCACATGCTTCGCAATCAATCTGAAGGATACATATTCATTATTGGCATACCAAAAGCCGAGGCTAATTCAAGTCTAGCTTATTTTTCACTTGAGAAGAAGACTTTCAAGATTCAGAGACTTGTTGGAATAAACTACCCTGCGATTGATACCCGTATTCTGTACTCCCACCATTTATACTTGTGCTGTTTCTCTTTTTCTTTTTCACACTTAAACTTGTCACTTGTGCACCTTGTCTTTAGGCACCCCACAAGCACAAAATATAGGGGGAGCTCTCTCACATGTTTGTGTGGCCCATGCATCGCTTTAGGGGAGCTCCGCTATATTTTGTTTGCCTTTTTTGTTCCTTTCGTATTCGATATCGTTTATCCCTTTTAATTGTTTGTCATCAATCACCAAAAAGGGGAGATTGAAGATGCACTAGGCCCCCTAGTGGGTTTTGGTGATAAATGACAAATGATTAAAAGCTCTAATGTGGTTATTGAGTCATTGTGCAGGACAACAAAATGATAGTATCCACAATGTGAGAAAGTAAACCCCTCAATTAAAAGGTTGAAGTACTCAAAGAGTCAAGATGACAAGTTTAGATTTATAGCTTCTTGAGTATAGGTGTGCCAAACTATTAAGAGGGGTGAAGTGATCTTACGTGCTTGGAAAGAATGTGCTCTAGGTATTCTCAAACAACTTGGAACCAAAATACCAACTCAACCTCGATCAAAAAGCCTATCTTTTCCTATCTTCTCCACACCACGGAAGTTCCGTCCGGGCTGACGGAAGTTCCGTCGGTTCCAGAGAGTTTGAGACGGAAGTCCCAAATGTGACGGAAGTACCGTTCCTAGGGTTTTCCAGTTCAAATCTTGCCCGACGGAAGTTCGTCCGGGCTGACGGAAGTTCCGTCGGTTCCGAGAGAGTTTTGGACAGAAGTTCTAGCTAGAACGGAAGTACCGTCCTGGGCTTTTCGCGGTTGACCTAATAGGGTGACTGAAGTTCCGTCACCCACGGAAGTTCCGTCAAGTCCAATCATTGACTTGAGCAACGGAAGTGGAATCGTGAGATTTTCTCTCCCTTTCCATTCCCTAGAGTTTTCAACTCACCACCCCGACGGAAGTTCCGTCGCTGACGGAAGTTCCGTCGGTGGCGAATTTAATCCATTTGCTTTTAAGTGTTGTAATTTCAGGTTTTTATCTAGATTGCCTATTCACCCCCCTCTAGGCAACTTTTAATTGGTATCGAAGCAGGTCTTCTCGAGAAGAGCTTAACCGCTTGAGAAGAAAAAATGTCGGGGAATTAGTTGGAGGGGACAAAAGTCCAAACAAGAGAGGGGACACCGATGAGGAAAGAAATCCATTTGCCAAGGATGGAACAAGTGGTGGGAAGTTGGACACAAGGTACAACTTCAACTATAATGATGTGACAAATGTGAATAGTGGTGGTAGTGGACGACTACCATGGTTTAATGGAAAAGATTTTAGTTGGTACAAGCATAGGATGAAGATGTACTTGCTATCAATTGGTCCGCCCGTGTGGGAAGTGGTTGAGAAAGGATATGTGATTGAGGATGAGGAGAGACACACCGTCATGGACAACATCAACATACATCGCAATGCGCAAGCCGTGTCGGCAATGCTCTCGTCTTTGAGTGCTAAAGAGTACTCCAAGGTATCCCGACTAGAGAATGCCAAAGCTATATGGGACAAGCTCATTGCAGTTCATGAGGGAGTCGATGTGGTGAAGAAGTCAAGGATGCAAGTGCTGAAAAATCAATTCAACTTCTTTGTGATGAAGAAGGGCGAAGACCCTCAACAAACACATGATAGGCTCTTGGATATTGTGAATGAGCGAAGGTCACTTGGAGATGACGTGAGTGAACAAGAAGTGAATCTCAAGCTTCTAATGTCACTAAGAGTGTGGAACTCCACACTTTGCACCATCATTGAAGAAAAGGAAGGTTTTGATGGATTCTCCACGGATGAAGTAATTGGGAGAATCCTTGCTCACAAAAGCCGTGACGACGAGGGAAAGAGAGTGAGTGTGCTAATTGGAGATGAGAGCACAAGCAAGCAAGATGTGGCACTCAAGGCCAAAAAGAAAGAAGTTGTGGAGGTAGACCAAATTGAGATTGAAGAAGACAATGAAGAGTTTGCCTTATTTGTGAAGAAGTTTGGCAAGTTCATGATCAACAACGGGTTTACCAAGAAGAGCTTTGACAAAGCAAGGGCAAGAAGATCAACAAGAAAGTGCTATCATTGTCATGACCCGGGGCATCTCATTGCGGAGTGTCCTCAACTCAATGGAAAAGAAGAGAAGAAGGAGAAGTTCGTTAAGAAAAGGAACTTCAAGAAACCATTCAAGGGTCAAGCTCATATTGGCCAACAATATGTCTCCGATGATGATGAAGATGAAGAAGGAGGAATTGCCAATCTTGCATATGGCCTAACACCGGCCAAATCATCACTCTTCAACAACCTCACCGATGATGAGGATGACACTCCCAAATGCTTCATGGCCAAAGAAGACAAGGTACAAACTAAACCTCTTGTCAATTCCTCTAACAATGATAATGAGGAGGAGCTAGTCCCCTCCTTGCAAGATATGGTGAAAATGTTAGGGATAATGCAAGAGAAGTTTGAAGAGAGCGAAGAGATGGTGGACAAACAAGAAAACTTGCTTATCAAGAAGCTTGATGAGATTAAAGAGTTGAAGGTCTTGCTTGAGGAAGAAAGAAAGAAGAACGAGGAGTTGACTCTTTGCCTTACTAAGGTAAACAAGTCAAATGCTAAGCTTGAAGACATCAACCTCTCACTCCAAACAAAGTGTGAATCTCTTAAAGAGAATCACAAGTTGTTGGAAGGAGAGATTGAAGTCCTCAAGAGTAGCACATTGACGCACAAAAGCAAGGTTGAGTCAATGCAATCCTCATCAAGAAAAGAGTGTACAAGATGTGAAGGTGTTGACATTGACAACATTGCCACCGATAAGGTGACAATCAAGGATCTCACTAACAAGGTCAAGAATCTTGAGAGAGCGGCTCAAGTTGAGCTAGCTAAGAAAATTGTTAGTGAGGAAAGAAAGTTCAATGGCAACAAAGGCATTAGATTCAAGGAGCAATTCAAGAAGAGATTCAACAACAAGACCAACATGAATCAACCAAAGCAAGTTGCTCAAACGAAGCACGTGAAGAAGGCCAAAACAACACAAGAGCTCAAAAAGAAGAGCTCACCCGTATCCTTCTATGTGTATGATCGTGCAACATATGAACTAATCCATGGTGCTCATGGGAAAGTAGTTGCAAGATTTGTTGGGCCACACTGTGCAAGGTGGAATCCTTGTGTGTGGGTGCCCAAAAGTGTTGTTTCTAAAGTTAAGGGACCCAAGCAAGTTTGGGTGCCTAAATCTTATGCTTAATTGTGTGTAGGGATACTCCTCGGGCGGTTCAATATGGGTACTCGACACCGGTGTTCAAATCATATGACCGGGGAGAAGAAGATGTTCTCCACACTTGACAAAGACAATCTACCAAGTGGGAGTATATCTTTTAGAAATGATCAACAAGGAAAGGTAATTGGTCGTGGTGGAATTCAAATCACCCATGACCTTTCAATTAGTAATGTGTTTCTAGTGAAAGGTTTAGGGTACAACTTAATGTCCATATCACAACTTTGTGGAATGGGTTTTAATTGTCTCTTTACCGATGAAGGCGTGACCGTCTTTAGAAAAGCGGATTCCTCAATTGCATTCAAAGGGTACTTGGAGGATAAGATCTATCTTGTTGATTTCACCAACAAAGAGGATCCAAATCTAAGTGCTTGTTTGATAGCAAAAACCACCTTGGGTTGGTTATGGCATCGCCGACTAGCTCATGTTGGGATGAGGAATCTACACAAACTTCTAAAGGGTGGCCATGTCGTTGGACTAAAGGATGTTGCTTTTGAGAAGGACAAAGTGTGCAGCGCATGTCAAGCCGGAAAGCAAGTTGGAGCCAACAATCCATCCAAGACGATGATGACAACAACAAGACCATTAGAGATGCTTCACATGGACCTCTTCGGACCGGTCACATACCTAAGCATTGGCGGTAACAAATATGGGCTAGTCATTGTTGATGATTATTCCCGTTTCACTTGGGTATTCTTTTTGAAGGATAAAAGTGAAACACAAGGTGTTCTAAAGAGCGTCTTGAGAAGAGCACAAAATGAATATGATGTGAAGATCAAGAAGATTAGAAGTGACAACGGCACCGAGTTCAAGAATACACAAGTCGAGGAGTACCTAGATGAAGAAGGCATCAAGCATGAGTTCTCGGCACCATACACCCCACAACAAAATGGTGTAGCCGAGAGAAAGAACCGTACACTCATTGAGATGGCAAGAACCATGCTTGATGAGTACAAGACTCCCGACACCTTTTGGGCCGAAGCCATCAACACCGCTTGCCATGCAACAAATCGATTGTATCTTCACAAGATATTGAAAAAGACACCTTATGAGTTTCTCACCGGTAAAATTCCTAATGTGTCGTATTTCCGTGTCTTTGGGAGAAAGTGCTTTATTCTTAACAAGAAGCCAAGGTCTTCTAAGTTTGCTCCAAAGACCAATGAAGGTTTCTTACTTGGATACGGGTCAAATGTGTATGCATACCGAGTTTTCAACAGAGCCACCGGCATTGTTGAGATCACGCGTGATGTAACATTTGATGAATCTAACGGCTCTCAAGTAGAGCAAGTTAATCCAAGTGATGTAGGTGATGAAGCTCCTTGTGAAGCAATAAGGAACATGGCAATTGGTGAAATAAGGCCACAAGACCCAACTCAAGTGCAAGATGATCCATCTTCTCCAAGTCAAGATGAAGATCCTCCACAAGATCCACAAAATGAACAAGATCAAGGTGGCGGCCAAGATCATGATGACGATCATGATGAAGGCAACAACCAAGATCAAGAACAAGATGGTGGAGGTGATGATCATCAAGACGAACCACAAGAAGAACAAGAAGAAGATGCACCTAGGCCCCAACAACCCCGAGTGCGACAAAGCATAGAAAAAGATCATCCCGTCGATAACATTCTTGGTGACATTCAAAAGGGGGTAACCACTAGATCTCGAGTCGCTACCTTTTGCCATCATTACTCGTTTGTTTCCTCTTTAGAACCTCTTAAGGTGGAACAAGCATTACAAGACTCGGATTGGGTGGTAGCCATGTAAGAGGAGTTGAACAACTTTGAAAGAAACAAAGTGTGGTCATTGGTGGAGAGACCCAAGCAAAATATTGTGGGAACCAAGTGGGTGTTCCGCAACAAACAAGATGAACATGGTGTGGTGGTGAGGAACAAAGCAAGACTTGTTGCAAAAGGTTACTCACAAGTTGAAGGTTTGGACTTTGGGGAAACATATGCACCGGTAGCAAGGCTTGAGTCAATTCGCATATTGCTCGCCTATGCTACACACCATGGCTTCAAGTTATATCAAATGGATGTGAAGAGTGCATTCCTCAACGGTCCAATTCAAGAAGAAGTGTACGTGCAACAACCACCGGGTTTTGAAGATCCGAAGAAACCTCATCACGTGTACAAGCTTCACAAAGCTCTCTACGGGCTCAAGCAAGCACCAAGAGCTTGGTATGAACACCTCAAGGGATACCTCATCGACAAGGGCTTCATAATGGGCAAGGCCGATCCTACCCTCTTCACTAGAAAAGTTGGAAGTGATTTATTTGTATGCCAAATATATGTCGACGACATAATATTTGGTTCTACTAACCAATCTTTACGTGATGAGTTCGCCAAGATTATGACTAGGAAATTTGAGATGTCAATGATGGGGGAGTTGAAGTTCTTTCTAGGCTTTCAAGTCAAGCAACTAGAAGATGGAACTTTCATAAGTCAAACCAAGTACACCCAAGACATCCTCAAGAAATTTGATATGAGCAAGGCAAAGCCAAGCAAGACTCCAATGAAGACAAATGGTCATCTAGGATTGGACGTGAATGGGAAGGCGGTTGATCAAAAGGTATATCGCTCCATGATTGGCTCCTTGCTTTACCTTTGTGCATCTAGGCCCGATATCATGCTTAGTGTGTGCATGTGTGCAAGATTTCAAGCCGCTCCCAAAGAGAGCCACTTGGTGGCCGTTAAAAGAATCTTGAGATATTTGGTTCACACTCCAAACATAGGGTTGTGGTATCCTAAGGGCGCCAAATTCAAGTTAGTTGGCTACTCCGATGCCGACTACGCCGGATGTAAGGTAGATAGAAAAAGCACCTCCGGGACTTGCCAATTCTTGGGTAGGTCCCTTGTGTCGTGGTCATCCCGGAAACAAAACTCCGTTGCCCTTTCCACAGCCCGAAGCGGAGTATGTTGCAGCCGGTAGTTGTTGTGCACAACTCTTATGGATGCGACAAACTCTTAAGGACTTTGGATACACTTTGACCAAAGTTCCTCTCCTATGTGATAATGAGAGTGCCATCATGATTGCATACAACCCCGTTGATCACAATAGGACTAAGCATATAGATATCCGAGCACCACTTCTTGAGAGATCATTCAATCAAAGGGGACATTGAGATTAGCTATGTGAGAACCGATAAACAACTAGCCGATATCTTCACCAAGCCATTAGTTGGGAAAAGATTCTGTGAGCTTAGGAGTGAACTTAACATACTTGATTCTTCTAATGTGGAATGAAATATTGTGCATTTTTGTGATATTGATTGTTGTCTTTATTCTCTCAAAAACTATTTGCAAAAATAAAGCTTATCTTTTGTATTGAAAATTTTCGAAGTTGATCGTGTGATCATATTGCCCATCTTGTGGATATTGTTCTCTCGTGGTTGATTGCTGGCTATCCACAAGTGAAGGCAACCCCAAGTTCCAACTTAGGTCTCTAAACTTCAAAACTTTTCTCAAAATTCTTCCAAAATGGGCTGAACCGGGACAGGACGGAACTTCCGTTCCCCGGCGGAACTTCCGTGCAAAACTCTCTCGGTTTTGACGGAACTTCCGTCAGGTGATCGGAACTTCCGTCATATGCGGGTTTAAGGGGAACCCGACCCTTTCTTTTTCCTTCTTCTTCCTCATAACTCTCCACGGTTTCTCTCTCCTCCCAAACCCTAGCTCGTGAGCACCCGAGGCGATCTCGCGATTTCAACCAAGGAAAAGCTTAAGTAATCCGTGGGAAAGCTTCCCCATCCCACGGCACTTCCGTTTCTCAACTTCTTCCGTGGATTCGCGCTCTCCTTCGCGTGGATTTGGTATGGATCTTGAAATCTCCTTTTTTCAAATCTTGGTCAATGCTAGTAGCTTGTTGGTCTATCTTGAGTAGAATAGCGTCTAGCATCTTAGTATACTCAAGTATTTGTCTAGCACTAGTGGGTAGAATAGATCTTGTGTTGGTTTGGTCAACTCCATGGGCGCAGATCCCGACGGGACGGAGTTCCGCTCGTCCCGACGGAAGTTCCGTCCCTGCGAACTTCGGCCGATGAAGCTGCTCACATTGACACGTTACCTATTCTATTCGACCAAGCTCTTATCAATTCCTTCTTTCTTGCCGTAGTATGACTCGTACCAAGCACGCGGGCAGGAAGAGCGGCGGGCCAACCATTAGGGAACCAAACCGTGATGAGGACATTGAGGAGGAAGTTCCCTCGTCGGAGAGTGAGGAGGAGCTGCCGCCTCGATCACAGCTCAAGCGCAAGAGGGTGATCAAGCGCACACCGCATCCCGACGGTCGAGGCAAGGGCAAGGGAGTTGCACGTGACCGGTCGGGGGCAGCCGCCGCAGGTGTTGCAACCGGTGATGTTCGTGTGAGGCCATCGGTCTACATTGGCTCCCACAGACCCGATGTGATATGAGAAGGCATCCCGATGTGCTCGGATGCGCCGAGAAGGACGGATCCCCGCAGTTGTACGGGAGAAAGAGGCATCGGATCCGAGGTTTCACTTGTGCGGTCAACAAGACTATTACTACACGTTCTTCATTGACATGCAGAAGAAGTCTCAAAGGCTGCATCCACATCAATGGATTGATTGGCGTACATGGAGAACAAGAATGATGCTATCTTTGATCAAGTGATAGATGCGTGCAAGGCCCGTGGAGTGTATGATCTCATGGCTTTCCGCTATGATTGGAATGAAGAAATTGTCCGTCGCTTCTATGCCACACTCTACATTGACACCGGCCGCCACAAGATAGTTTGGATGACTCAAGGACAGCGCTATGAGTGCAGCTAACGAGTGTTTGCTTCTTATTTCAACCTGCCGAGTCCGACGAGAGATGATGATCATGAGACCATCATCAATGAGCAAACCATCCCCGAGTCGACGCCGGCCTTTATGTATGAGGATGGCCCATGTGTCTATGGACAAACAAAGGGACTTCAGCCCTACTACTTCTACCTTAACAGGATCCTTCGCAGCACCATTGTGCCCAAGGATGGATACAATGACCAGATTGCTGCTTGGTCAAGGAATGTGTTAGTGAGGTTTGCACCCGACGCTGCTCCTTTTTGTGTCATGGGATTTATCTTTGAGGAGATTAGCGAGCGCAGCAGTGAATACTAGGATGACACTTCCCTATGCTCCTTGGATTATGGCTATGATTGAGGGAGTTACCCAGCTGACATTTGAGAAGGAATGCAAGCATCGTCCCTCGCAGCTAAAGCTAAAAGGAGGAGCAAAGAAGAAGCGCGAGCACCCCAGCCCCGCTTGGTACCTCTAGCGTGCAGCTCCACGCCGGGAAGGCTCTCCCACTTCTCGCATCTTGAGCGTCCTCAAGTCTATCTTCAATGTGTGCACCGCAAATGCCGTTGATATCCACCGAGACGAGGCAGGGTGTCAAAAAGAATGCAAGAAGGATGAAGAACTTCATGAGGTCACAGGGTGCTTGAGGTTTCCCCTCCGAGGATCCGAGGAAGAGGAGGATGCACCCCTCCTATTTATCAGGTGGCAGCTCCGAGGACTATGCTCCCTTCTTTGGTGGTGATGGCGGTCAAAGCTCCCATGCAGCCCATGCAGAGGAGATGAAGAAGAAGAGGAGGAGGACTTTGGCGGGCAGGAGGGCGACGAGTGATTTTCCTCCTTCCTTTCTTCCTTTTTGGTGCCTTGATTCCAAAGGGGGAGAGAGTGAGAAAAGGGATACTTTCCTATCTTTGTGTTCTTTATCTATCTTAGTCATTGGAACTTATGGGAACTTATGTAGTCATTGGAACTTATTGGAACTTATGTAATGAACTATGTGATTTATGCTCTATTGTAATAGGGCTAGCTTCTTTAATTCCTCGCAAACTATGTGCTTGAATGATGGATGATGGTTGCTTAATGCTTTAATGTGGTGCCTTTTAGTTCATTGATATATGTGGCTTGCGTTATGTGGTGTGAAGCTATTCGCGCTTGTGCTGTTTCTCTTTTTCTTCTTCACACTTAAACTTGTCACTTGTGCACCTTGTCTTTAGGCACCCCACAAGCACAAAATATAGGGGGAGCTCTCTCACATGTTTGTGTGGCCCATGCATCGCTTTAGGGGGAGCTCCGCTATATTTTGTTTTCCTTTTTTGTTCCTTTTCGTATTCGATATCGTTTATCCCTTTTAATTGTTTGTCATCAATCATCAAAAAGGGGGAGATTGAAGATGCACTAGGCCCCCTAGTGGGTTTTGGTGATAAATGACAAATGATTAAAAGCTCTAATGTGGTTATTGAGTCATTGTGTAGGACAACAAAATGATAGTATCCACAATGTGAGAAAGTAAACCCCTCAATTAAAAGGTTGAAGTACTCAAAGAGTCAAGATGACAAGTTTAGATTTATCGCTTCTTGAGTATAGGTGTGCCAAACTATTAAGAGGGGTGAAGCGATCTTACGTCTTTGGGAAGAATGTGCTCTAGATATTCTCAAACAACTTGGAACCAAAATACCAACTCAACCTCGATCAAAAAGCCTATCTTTTCCTATCTTCTCCACACCACGAAGTTCCGTCCGGGCTGACGGAAGTTCCGTCGATTCGAGAGAGTTTGAGACGGAAGTCCCAAACGTGACGGAAGTACCGTTCCTAGGGTTTTCCAGTTCAAATCTTGCCTGACGGAAGTTCCGTCCGGGCCGACGGAAGTTCCGTCGGTTCCGAGAGTTTTGGACGAAGTTCTAACTTGAACGGAAGTACCGTCCTAGGCGTTTCGCAGTTGACCTAATAGGGTGACGGAAGTTCCGTCACCCACGGAAGTTCCGTCAAGTCCAATCATTGACTTGAGCAACGGCTCTTTTAGAGCCCACACTATATAAAGCTTTGACCTAACCCGTGAGAAGAGCTGCCGGTGCCTCGTGAACTCTCGGATCTTGCTCAAGCTTTCTCTCTCACTCCTCTCCACTCCTCTTGAGATCCAAAGCCATTGGAGTGAGCTCCCATCTTGATCCCAAGCTTGATAGCACCAACCCAACCTAAGAGCACATTCTTCCCTTAGCAACTAATCTCGTTCTTCACTTGTTACTCTTGGAGATTCGTTCTCCTAGATTGGCTAGGTGTTGCCCTAGAGCTCCCAAGCTTGTGGTGAGCCTTGGGAAGTTTGTGAAGGTTGAGATTCGCCTCCGCAAGGAAAGGAATCCAAGGAAGAAGAAGAAAACCAAGTTTGACCTTTGTGGTTGCTCGGGAGGATTAGGGTTGAAAGAAACCCGGCTCTTTGTGAGCTCCTCAACGGAGACGTAGGAACCTCTTTGTGAGGGGTTCGAACTTCGGTGAAAAATCTCCGTGCCTCTCTTGTTTGTTTTTTGTTGTGTGTTTGCTTGTTCATCTCTCGGGTGTGTTTTAGCCCGATCTACTTGTGTATTGCGTGTCTATTGAATTCCTGCAGGTATAACACTTTCAAGGCAAAAAGGAAGGTTTCCATTCAAGTGAAATCGTGAGATTTCCTCTCCCTTTCCATTCCCTAGAGTTTTCAACTCACCACCCCGACGGAAGTTCCGTCGGTGGCGAATTTAATCCATTTGCTTTTAAGTGTTGTAATTTCAGGTTTTTATCTAGATTGCCTATTCACCTCCCCTCTAGGCAACTTTCACATTTTCTCGTTGCACTTCTAGTTTAGTCTCGATGTAGCTATAAAACCTAGTTGCTCTATGTATTTGAAATGCTCGAATGTGAAACTGTGGAATTAGGTGGTGACCAGCACGTAGGCCTTTTATGCTGCACTTTAACATGGTGTTTCTTTTACTCTAATGGTATTCGATGTCGAATCCTATCCCGTCTCGTTGTTGCTATCAATCCTAGCTGGTATCTGCATTTGAAGCACTACTATTTGTCGTCACTTCTATGATGTATGGACATATCTTGCAAATGAAAAATATCAGGCTGAGCTCTAGTTGCTGTTGGCAGTCTCTTTTTTATATGTATGTTACATAATCTGTCGTGGAAGCGCAGTTGTGGTTATGGAGAGTATGGCATTTTGGACTATCCGTGCACAAATAGGTCCAACGAGGCAGCATATTACAATGTTTGATGGTCAAATTGTGACACTTCGTGTGTTATGTGCTATAGTTGGGAGGTGGTGGTCTAGCTGCCGGTGACCTAGCTGGCCGGCTGCTCGTTGTTGTGGAGGTGGTGGTGGCGTGCGGCTAGGGCAGGGCGCAGGGAGAGGAGAGACGTAGAGAGTAGAAAATAGGGACTAAGCCTTTCTTTTTACTTGATTAGATCCGATACAATCCTCTCATTATATAGAGAGGCTTTCTAGACTCCTAGGCAGCCTATTACAATTTATAGAAATACCTAAACATCTTAATTGTTAAGTAACCGTAGGTGGGCTCCGGTGCTACATTGTCGTGTGGGTAATGTTCACGTGCATGAACATTACCTAGGTCAGCCTAATAGCACCCTGGTGGGCCATAGGCCCTTCTGCCCATAACACCACCGCCCCCGTCGAGAACCAGCACACCCTTGTGCTTATAAACTCGCGAGATGTTTACCATGGTTATGATCAAATGAGCTAAACCCACTTATCCAATTCCAACACACTTATCATCAAAATCACCGTGGTGCTCACGCAATAACACAAACCCCCGAACCGGAGAGCCCAATAGGCCCGCCCTGCCCGTGCCCACCGATCCAATGGGCCATAGGCCCTTCTGCCCGTAACACCACCACCCTCGTCGAGAACCAGCACGCCTCGTGCTGGGTAGCCATGCTTCCATGAGTTGCAATCGCCGAACCTGCAGGATGAAGAGTCCGACGAAGCTTGATGAAGACCGTCAAGTTGCCGAGGATGAAGTCGGTGAGGAGATTCGCTCGGTGCGGTCGACGTTGAAGAAGACAACGTAGCTTAAGTTCCCAATATCTCTTGTCGTAGCGAAGTGATACAAGGTTTGTAGCAGGAGTGCCTAGGGCAGCAATGATAATGCGAGCAACGCCGTAGTCAAAGTAGATAAGAAACTCATCTCTTGGAGGCTCGGTGACGAATGGCGGAGTGCCCTGTTCGAATGACGATAGAAATCCTTTGAAGGTGACGACAAAAGTGTCGTGTGGTCGTTGTCGTGCAGCTATCAAGTCGACGTAGTGGCCGAAGAGGATGCCGAAGTCGGTAGGCGAGAATGGGTCAATAGCTCTATCATGAACTTTGAAAGCCATTTGTCGAACGTGGAAGAGGTCAAGGCCTACAAGGTTGACAAAGCGAACATCCACCGATGCAATGCTTGTAGTAGGAAGCTCCACAACTTGGTGAAGCAAAACCTCCTCTCCATGCCGGAGGAGGGCGGCCAAAACATGATGGAGGCATGTTGAATATGCCGCGATGTAGAGGCACCCGCCGAAGAAGATGAGGTCATCACGCAGACTCCATATGGGGGCAAGGTCACTAGCGGAGATGCTCCCCACGAGGGAGGAGAGGCCCTCGGTGTCGTGGAGGATGGGGAGGATGTTGTTGACGTGGCGAGATCCCTCCATAATGGCCACCGATGTCGCCATTGGTGCTGGTGCAAGTGCCGCCCGTGGTGGAGGAAAAGCCGGTGCCGGATGAGGGTGGAGTGCCGAGATGTCCACTCGTGGAAGAGTTGTCTCGTACTGGTGAAAGCTCCGAAGCCCCATAAAGTTATGATGAAGAAGAGCCTCCTTGTCGTGCCAAAGCAGAGTGCCCGGGAGAGACAATGCAACCATGCTGATGTAGCAGCGATGTAGAGCCCATTATCGAAGAAGATCAGGGCCACCTTGGCTGGTCCAAGCTCCGAGAGAACACCAAGCTGAAGATGCGGGCCATTAGAGCCTCTCCAGGTGGAGCGATCCGTAGGTCCTGTTGTTGATGAAGGGCTGAGTTGTTGCCGACCAATAAGGCACGCCATCCGTCAATGTAGGACACACCGATGGCGCCTGGGGTCTCGTCAATGGTGTTGTTGCTACCCTCATGGTGTTGAACACCAAGTGGTCGTCATAGTGGAAGGTGTTCTTGGGCGAGAAACAAGAGCAGGAGATAGCAAGCAATAAACAACCAAATAAAAATTATAGGATGCTTACGCTTAGTTGTTCCCGGTTTGTGCTCCTTCTCGAGAGTTAGGACCAATCAAAGCAAGTACACTCATTATGAATGCGAGGACCATCATATAGTTGTCCCTCAAGGCGTCCTTGTTGATAGCCGTTGCTAAGGTAGACCTCTTGTTGTTGCTCGAGGAGAGGAGCTGTGGGCATTACGTTGATTTGCGTTAGGTCGTCGATCAATGTTGAAGGGACCACCAAACTTTCTTTGCGGCCAGGATCAGCAGCTGAATGAGCCTCAATTATTGTTGATTGTATCTCAACGGCATTGTCCACTACCAAACTGGCCGAATCTCCCACATGATTAATTTGTAGAGAATCTAAGGCAGATGTAGGTGTCGTGATTATTGCGCTCAGATCTAGAGGGTGCCATCGATAGGGTTGATCTCTAGTGGCACATCTGTTGTTGCTCGTTGCGACGTCCTTTGGCGTGGTAGAGATCTGGTCGGTGATATCAACGATATCTAGCGCAGCCACAAGAGCACAAGTAACATATGCGAAGACATCGGTCGTTGGAGCCGGGACATTGTTCTCTAAAACAACGATCCGTAGGGGTGCCAATGGGGTGAATTGAGGTATGGGGGATAGCAGATCTGCGATGTCCACAATGGTAATGGCCTCCGAAATAGCCAATGGCAACCGATCTCGCAGAGTGAACAAGTACCAGTGTGCGAGAATCTCGATTGGCGGGGCCAATACGATGTTCTCCATAGCGGAAACTTCTAGATCTGGCATGTGAATAGTATCCGGGGTATTGTCCACAGCGTGAATAATCACCTTGCCATTGATTTTGGAGCCGGTAAGCGAGATTTCCAGGGGCAGATCTGTTGTGGTAGCTATGTTGTGGTTGGGGTTGATGGCGATGACGTTGCCTCCTTCTTGGCATTGTTAGTGGCGATGTCGGTGGTGGATTCGCCGTAGATGCCTGCGATCGCCTTTTTCGCGGCGTCAATGGCCGGTGACCGGCGAACGGCTTCTTCTAGCTCACGCGTGCTTGGCTTGGAATGCCGGGGTGTTGTTGAGGATGGCGATCGTCTCCATGTGGTGCTTCATCACCATCTTGAGGCCACGCGAAATACTTCGTGAACAGCACCGTTGGAAGAAATGGTGGTGGTGGTGGGTGATCAAAACAAGGTCTCTCGAATACCGGGTGTTATGTGCAATAGTTGGGCTAGGGCTACCGGTGACCTAGCCGGCTAGCGGCTGCTGTTGTGGAGGTGGTGGTGGCGTCACTACTAGAATTATGCTCTATAGCGGCGGACACCCTTTTACCACAGTGGCCGACCACTCGTGCATCCACCGCTAAGTGGCGGTACAAAGAGGTGTCCGCGACTAAGAGTGGAAAATAGTCGCGGACACCCCGAGCCCGTGACAAACGTGGCATTGGGCCCGCGGCTAACGAACGTGCGGAAGGAGCGGACCCCGTCGGCCCCGCATCTAAGGCCCGTAACCTCGTTTAGGCTGCGGGCCCGACAGTCGAGCCCACCGTAGTCGGCAGCACCCTCCTATAAATAGTGGGGGTGCCGCGCCGCACCGCAACTCTATCCGCGTGCCGCACCGGCACCTAGCTAGGGTTAGGGTTTAGGGTTAGGTGGCGGCGCCGCCATTCCTCTCCTCTTCTCTTCCTCCTCTCCTCCTTCGCCTCCTCTCGCGTCCGGCCATGGGTCGCCGCTGCCGGGGCCGTTCCAAGAGCAACCAGCGCTCCCGGGGCCAGGCGTTGGTCCTCGCTAATGCCTCGCCGAGCAGCCCGCCCGACGGGTCTTCCTCCGGCGGCTCTAGCACCTCCGCCTCTGGCCGCGGGGGAGGCTGCGGCTCGAAGGCGCCGGCGGCAGCCGTAGAGGCGTTCGCGTGCCGCCTCCACCTCCTCCGGCTGCGCCCGCTCCACCTCCGGTGGCTCAAGATCTAGCGGCAGCGACGGAAGCTCCTCCTTCGTTGACTCCGGATCCGGAGGTTGCGGCTCCGGATCTTTCTCATCCGGTGGAGCCACACGTGGCGGCGGCTCCGGCTCCTCCTTCGGCGGCGGGTTCGTGCCGCAACACGTGCCGCGTAAGGCGGTGGGACGGGATGGCGCCGGGCGACGCCGTCTCAGGGCGTGTCCCGGCTGGGCCCGCCTTCTTTTGTTAGTATATTAACGTCGCCGGTCGCGGTCCCTAGACCGCCACTAGCGCCTTATTAGGCTAATGCGCCCTGGCGGGCAGTCGCGGTCCGTAGACCGTGACTACTTTTGGTTGTCATTAGTGACAGGGGTTTAGTGGTATTTAATGTGTCCGTCACCGATGGCCTTTTTAGCCCGCCACTATAGAGCGCTAATGTAGTAGTGCATGCGGCTAGGGCAGGGCGCAAGGGAGAGGAGAGGCGCAGAGAGGCTAGACAGGAGAAAATAGCGAGTAAGCCCTTCTTTTTACATGATTAGATCTGATTACAATCTTCTCATTATATAGAGAGACTTTCTAGACTCCTAAGCAACTTATTACAATTTATGAAAATACCTAAACATCTTAATTGTTAAGTAACCATAGGTGGGCTTGGTGCTACAGTGCCACGTGGGTATTGTTCACGCACATGACCAGTATCTAGGCCGGCCCAGCAGAGGTATTTATGGAAATACCTAAACATCTTAATTGTTAAGTAACCATAGGTGGGCTTGGTGCTGCAGTGCCGCGTGGGTACAGTTCACGCACATGAACAGTATCTAGGCCGGCCCAATAGGCAATAGCACCCTGGCGGTCCATATGCCCTTCTGCCCATAACATCGTGTTTACTGGAGTTTAGTTAATTTTGATGTTCTTGCTGTCATCTGTCACTAGTGTTTTTATCCGTGCTTATCTGTTTACTACTAGACAGCACACTATGCAGTGACAACATTAGTTGCAGGGAATATTGCTACACTTTAATGGTGATTAGATAACCATCTGCTATTGCAACGTCATATTTCTTGGACTTGGGGGAATGGGCGACGGTGTGCACACGCAGTCTTGGACGGCTGCAGTGCTCCCTCCAAAATCCAATGAAGGAGGATGAGTAGAGGAATTCAAGTCCAAGTACTTGGCCCACTCAAAACCACCGGTGTCCATAACGGCATGGCGCTCTACACAGATTTACAGTTTCCGTAAAATAAGTGTCCGGGCTCCTGAGGTTATTAGACAGACGTATATAAAAGGTCTCATATTCTACATGATACACTGTCTTGATCATCTTTGAGCGCCTCCTGCTGGTCCGTTCGGAGGCAAGAGGCTAGCAATTAATGGCGTCATCGCCTTATTCATGGCCCCGTCGAAGCCACTGCATGGCCTCCTGCGCAACCAACTGCCCTCATCGACGACATGTTCTAGAAAAGAATTGTTCTCACGGTACAATATCATATACTATTAATATATGGAATATTACATAATCCATATTGTTAGAACTTAATGTATCAAATATGATTACTATTCATCTATCAACAAATTTTATATCTTGAAATTTGTTGAATTTCTACAGTGCTTTGGGTCCATGACTAGAGGTTGAGTTGGTTGCCAGAAAATTATTGTGCAACATGGCAGCATGCCATTTAGTCCAGAATTTGACAGATTTGGTGATAGAAAATCGGTTTGACAGATAAATAGACTCCCACCAAATATTACATGATCTCCAATTTATTTATCTCAACGGGAAAGAAAAATATTGCAGTAACATAAAACAGTAGCAGTAGAATACTTTGACTTTCAATTGACAATACAAGAATACAAATATAAAACCATGCGAATTCGAATTGCAGTGAGAAAGCTATAAAAGAACTTGGACGTTCATCACACAAACAGAAGGTTAGTACTCCAAGGACTAAATTAATTAGTTAGCACTGCTGTATTCCCTTATTTTTTGTCTGGAAAAGAGATTAATGTAGCATATACTGCAAGAAAGCAGTACATATGAAAAGAATCTATTTATTAATAAAAGGAGATGACTTTTCCACCATGGTGCCTAGGAAAAAAGAGAAATAGGCTAGAAATTTCCACAAAAAAACAAAACATCTGGCCCTTAATCTCTTTGCCATGTAATATTAGACTAAATCTGGCCCTCCACGCTGGTCTGAGGTATTTGTCTAAGAAAACCACACAGATTGGTTTCCCCTCTATTACCCTTCCCCTCACGATGCAACTTCTGCCGCACAAAGCACGATCCGCTGTGACATGGCGGCGGACGATCTGCAGCAACCAGCAAAGGCGAGCAGAACTGGAGCTCCGATCTGAACCATGCTTTTTCCCATCTACTATGTGGTATGATAGTTCTTGGCCCGCAAGATTTTAATACTAATCTACGTATGTACCCTGTGGAGATGAGAGGCGATAATGGTGACAAAGGTGCCGCCAATGCCTTCGCTGCCCACTGCCCAGGACTCCAATTACTCTCGCTTGGGTCGTTAATTAGCAACATTTGGCAGTACGCCAGGAATTCAACCAAATTTCTTACAGGCAGGAAGAACTTTGTGGGAGACACATAGAGTTCCATTTGCCAAGATTCCAACTGAGTTTATAGTTCCATAGTGGGTTAGAATATGCAGGTCGCCAGATGAGCATAGAAATCTATAGTGTCACACCGTGGGATCAGGTCATGTAGATAGTATCAAGTGTCAAGCTTTGGAAGTAAAAATATGGACAAGATTAAGTGCCTAGATATGCCACAGCCTCAACCTCATGGGTTAGAACAACTCGGTGAACAAGTTACTGCAAACCACATACATGCAATTTATGGTAAGCAACTGCATTTTGTTTATATATATGCTGGATTATTGAGTAGTTTGGTTGTTGAACTTTTCAGAACAATATATTTTAACTTGCTATATTTAATTGTTAAAAAAACAGTGGGTACGGGAAAAACTTTAAAACTTTTGTGGACATGATAAGTTTGGGCTCTCAAGTAAGTTTAATGATCTCATTCTCAATTAACAAGTGTTATTTGACTTGGTTGTACAGTACAATTTAACATTTATCTATGTATTAATAAAAGGAAATGACCCTCCCACCACTGTGGCTAGATAACAGAGAAATAGCCTCTAAATTCTGAGAAAAAAAAAGAAAAACGTCTTGCCATTAAATCGGTCTCAAGTAAATGTGAATCGTTAATCAACAACCTATTGTCATGATATAATTTATTTTCTCACCTAATCCAAGACAGTGCTTCACCTCTTTCCACCTCTGACGTACATCCATCCCATCCATGACGTCGTGTGCTACAGATTGAATCGATTTGTTCACCATAGTTAGATATACTTTCTCTCGGTGGCCTGAAACTTGATGCTTCGCTACTCGCCATGGGGTAGACTATCTGTTCTGTCACAGATTTCGCCATGGACTGCTTGGGCGGGAACGACTGATGAAAGCAACACGGTGTTGTGTTTTATGCCTGAATTCGTTGCAGTGGCTGGGTGCTTGGTGATGATGGAACAACCAAACGTGAAGGAAAGCTACAGATGAACTTTATGCATGTGAATGCCTCATGTCAACGGCAACCCATTGACAAGTTCGTAAGAGTAAGAAAGAGGTAAGCATGGTTCCAACCCCTAATGAATTAATATCCATATATATAATGTCAGAGATAATTTTAACTTCTGTAATTCATCAAACATTTGACCTACTTGCCACGATTCTAGCTGCAATAGGTTTTTCAGAAGCACTTGTCAGTTGTCACCTATCAACAGGTAATAAGAGACAATCTGTTCATTTTTAGGCCTGCAGGTTACTTTACTACATTGGCATCCTTTAGTCTCAACACTACAGGTCAAAAAAGAATTTTCTGTAGGCGAGTCAATTATTTATTTTCCTTTATATGGGTGATTGTAACAAGGGTGACATCAGAAACTATTACAGTTAGCTTATATTTAGTGATTAATTCAATTTTATATTTATTAAGTGTGCTGAGAAAATCACAACGATCAGACAACTACACTTTTATGGAAGCATTTCTGTGAGTTCATTGTCTTGGGTTTGTCCTCTTCAGATAGCAATTAGATAATGTGTGCATGTGTTTATTATATCCGAGGTGACCAGACTCATGCAAATTTATCTTGTATACATAGATTAAATACAAAGATCTCCGTACAAGGACTCAAGTGGTTTCATCCAACTGACCATGCTAGGAATGTTTTATTACAGTTTTTGAGTGATATCACCTTTTCAAGGTTTCTTGACATGCAGTTGACTGTAATAGATCTGAATACATTATTATTGTGTGAGTTCGTTTACTAAATAATGTTAAAAAGCAAACTGATACAGTAACTCAATTGAAATTAACAACTACTATTTCTTTATCACAATGGGTGGCTATACAATTTTGACCAATCACAGTCAAATAGCTAAAATCATATGAGAAAACGTGAAATTTAATATAATTTCATGCAAAATAAACTACAAAATGTGAACCAGAATTTAGGGAGAGAACACATAGTTGAGGTGTGGTAATTAATCAAAATTTAGGGGTTATAATTTCTCCAATTTCTAATGTTTTTGTTTAGTACAAACATTGGATGTCTTTATGTCTAGCCCGTGCAACTGCACGGGCCATATGACTAGTTGGACTAAAGAGAAAGTACTAATTCTTTGGACTAAAGTTTATGTAGTATTTCCCATTCTTCTAGAAAAGGGAGGAGTAATGTAGCACTGAACCCCAAGTCCGGCCTCAAATCGACTTTACAATGATCTCAACTTTATTATTTCGACAAAGTATCCTGCGGATCTTTTGTCGCACATACTCGAGATGTGATACGGCTGTGATGGCTACTCTTTTCTGAAATATGGTGCTGTATTCGCAAAGCAACCTCACAAGTTTCACCGTATGGTATGCTTCACTGTCGTTCTTTATTTCTACTTCTTCAAGTGAATCTAACACGACATCATTGATTGCTGTCTCCTTTTGGTTTGGCGGCATTTGCATCGTCTTGACTTGCATTGAAATTGATCCTGAAAATAAAAAATAATATTCAATGTATATTAGAGCATTGTACATGCAAATAGGATCCTGCGGATAGGATCGAAGAACATGCGTATCGAGCCTTGGTAGTTCCTTGTACAGCCTTGCTAAATGTAGCCGTTACGGCCACCAAAAATTTTCCTTTTTCTTTTAAGAACATGCCTACTGTGTGACCGTGCATCCGTGATAGTGATAGATCACGGCATGGATCAACCATGAATCACTTTTTCACATAGAAAAGAATTATCGATCATGTTGTGTAAGTAAACCTGATACAGTTTTTTTATGTGCATGTTGTGATGTTAGATCATTTATAATCAACTTAGCCTTTTCCTCATTGCAAAAGAATTATCCTTTTTTCACGTAATGAACAACAGAAGAATAAAAAACTACCACATTATCCTTACATGCCATGATAATCGGAAATCTTGTTGTGCAGAGTAAGGAAATCCCGGAGTTGTGGGGGACGACCGGAGATATCCCATTTCTTCTTTCCTTTTTTTTGTTTCAATTTTTCTCAAGGGTTGTGATTGGTTTAAAGTCTTACCCCTTAACAGCATCTCCAACAATTCCCAATCCATATTTTTTTTGCGATAACAATCCATGTTTCCTAAAGCTATATTTAGAGATATCATAAAATTACTCTTCCAACAGTTCCCTATATCTACTCCCTAATTTATAAACTCCCAAAAAGCTCATTTTGGTTGCTACATTAGGCACATGTTTAACAACTCTCAACCCTAAAATATTTCTATAAAGTGTTGCTAGGACCCACAAAATAGGTTGATATAACTTTATTTATTACTATTTAGCAACCATATATTGGAAACTATTGGAGAAATCAATTATTTTTACTTCTTATATGTTTTTAGAATTTCTCTAAACTAGTTGATAGGAAGTAATTTTTTACATAACCATCGGAGATGCTCCAAGAGGTAATAGAGGTACCGTAACACATCCCATTAGGTTATAGTCTAAAACCGATGCGGCGTAGCCTCCGCATCCCCTTAGCATTATGGACCCCGTGGCCACCTCCCGAGCTTGACACGTCGTTTTCTGCCGGCGTGGAGACCACCCGCGACGTGCATGTCGCCCTCTCACCGTGACTCCCCGCGTGGGCCGTGGGCCGCGGGCCGCTGGTCCCCGCACGGGGAGGTCGGGGAAGTCCGACGGGACAATGGTCGCACCCTCCTTCATCTTTGCAAGATCCGGCCTCGGTGACACAGATTTGAGACCGCGACCGTGGCTCATGGTTAGGAGAAGCAGGAGGGGGCGCCGGTGACGGAAGGCTCCGGTGATGCTTTGGATCCCCTCGACGAGGCGTGCGTGGCCTCCGCCACACGCGTGCTCCGACAAGGGGGCCCAAAGGGTCACCGTCGTGGCACTACTTCACGCCGGGAGACAGGGAGGTTGGGGACTCATTGGGAGATGGGGTGGTGGAGGCTAGCCGGTGAGGAGGGAGATGAGGAGGTATGTGCTCGCCATCATCGCTTGCGTCGCCGCTCCATGTGTGTCGCCCGTCGCCGCCGATGGAGACGAAGGGTTGGGCGGGGGCGCCGAAGCGGAGGTTGGGGTGGTAGGTTCTAGGTTTTGGAAAAGGGTGGTTGGGGATTTTATTCGACTTGTGTCGAGCCGGTTCATACCCCTTGCGCGGATATTTTACATGGAGACCCCTCCCCTTCTTCTATTAGTAGTCGATGTTAGTTTCGTTTGTCACCTTCTTCTTTTGTCAAACTATATATATGTGTGTTGGGTGTATTAAATGTTTTGTATGGAGAACCGTGACCTTTCCGTTAATTTTGTCACCGATTCCATCACTCTTATGTAATGTAACATCTGTTGTTTACCGTTTAGCACCTTGAATTTCTACCAATTTGAGCGTAGCGGAGTGCGCTTGCACTACTAATGTATCACATCCGTGTTTTCTTCTAAAATTGCACTCTGATTCGGTGGTAAAGCCTACCAGTCGACAAGCAGCCTAACACTATATAACAATATATAACATTCATACAAACGAATATCACAATATGCAATTTATAGAACACGATGCAACCAGAAATATTACGTAGTGAATGACAATCAAAGGCCACGTAGGTGAGACAATAGCAAAATTGTCATTGAGAAGATAATGTTCTTGGACATGGTCACGAGGCTTTGATATGACAGTGAAGGGAGTTACATGTTCGATGGAAACCGACCAAAAGAGGCATGAGTTGTAAAAAGAGACGGGCATGAGTTCATGAGGAATTTAGTTGTATTAAAATACATTTTTTCTATAAACGTTGTCAAACTTAACACAATATATAACTTTTGATCAACTATTCAACTCCAGAAATGAACTGTGAGGGGGAGTAATAATTATTTAATGGTGCTGTCCTGTTTAGTACGAATATAGCCAGACACCGCTACTGGCGGTACTACTTCTACATATTACCGATTGCCACGTCTACCACGTCGAGCACCGGCGACATGATCCCACCAGTCAGCACATCCGCCACTCTCAAGCCAAACGTGCCGATCCTGAGACCAACCTTGACCACGCGGAGGGCTCCGCGAGCCCGGCCTCTCTGCGCCTGCTGCTGCTGGGCGACACTAGATGGCAGGAGGGTCGTGCACCGCGGGTGAACGCTGTAGTTGCACGGGATGCAGACGTACATGTAGCTTCCCGCTTGGGAGGCTTCCTTGCAGAGGTCGCAGCACCGGCTATCGTCCAGGGAGATGAGCCTGAGGTGGTGCTCTTGGTGCTTGTCGAAGGAGACCCGACGCGGGAGCTCCTTGAAGCAGGCCGCGTGGATGTTGAACCCGCATTCCTCGCAGCGATAAACTGTTCCGGTGACTCTGAGCTCGCACGCGGCGCAGGAATAGGTCGACTCCTCGCTGTAGTCATAGCTTGCTACCAAGTGTTCTGGGTGATAGAAGCTGCACTCAATAGTAGCACTGGCAGCTGCCATGTCGCTAGGTTTCTGTGTGTGTTCTGTGGGCTTGCTGTCTTCTGTGGAGATTACCACTCATGAAAATATATAGAAGAAGAGGTTTCACGAATGACACCACGACAACTAATGTTTCAACTTCTACAAGATGCGACTCCGTCGTCCAACGCATGTAACACTGGTGGACTCCGTCCAAAGGCACGCGTAACACTGACTTTGTATGGCATCTGACCACTAATGGTAACCCGGCCTCTGAGAAATGCCATCACCTCAGCATAATAAATTGCAGGCCACCATGCCAACATGTATCATAACTTGTCGTGAAATATATATAGTAGTTTCAATAAGGAGAAATATATTACTAAACATCACTTTCTGTTCTTTCTTTTGTATATACAGACAACGAGCAGTTGCTTTTAGTGTTTGTTCAAGTGACAATAAAAATTGTAAAACAAATCATTCGCACACAACCACTATTATAAAATGTATGTTGTAATCATATTCAAATTCTTAAGTGTGATCCACCACTTGGTCGAACCATATAAATGTTAGATATTCTTTACAGTTTCTGCGAGGTAGTACTAACAGAGGTACAACACTTTGGAATCGATCAAGGGGGAAGTAGGTAGAGCGCTTAAATTATCGTAACCAAAGGAATTTTTGTAACTACAATTGCCGTAACCAAGTAATAAATAATTGGTAGCCAGCTAGGAACTTTCTGCTACTGCAAGGCAAATTATGGGAAGCTGAATGTCAATAAGTGCAGTGCCACCGGCAAAAAACAAAAAAAGAGAAAAGGTGCAGTGCCAGAGCCCACAACTACATGTGACTGCAGGCACTAATTAAGCTGCATGTTCTTATATAGTACACGCTATGCAGTAACCATCACGGTTTCACTTACCATTGCTACCGTTGGAACCGCCCCAGACCAGTGTGTTTTACCGATGAACTGATCAAACTCTTCTTTGCCAAAACCGATGCAATAATAAAGACATGGAAATAGAAAGATTTTCCTTTTTTTCCCTAATTTGTTCTTCATTTCCCCTTATTTAGCTACTTTTTTAACAATTTTGTGTAACATTTTTTTTTACAATTTTTCATGCTTTCAAAATTTGTTTGAATGGAAACGGGTGAGCCACTGCTACTGCACCAGACAGGTTTCGGGGAAACAGGTCCGGTTTCCATCTAAAGTAAACCATGGTGACCAGACATAAGAGCATCTCCAGCAGTCTAGGTAAAACGAAATCCAAATTTATCTTTTTCAGCTAGGACTAAAATAGAAACCACTAGAAAATAATGATGCAAACCAACGGACCGGCCAAAACTGACTCCAAATCTATTTTTAATCTTACCACATCATTGATGGGGCCCTATTTTTACTTTGTGGCGGCCCACGATTTCCCGTGCTTGCAGCCTTCACCTCAAGGTGAGTCCTGCCACAAGTCACGATCCATCACGGCTGAAAGAGTCACCGTCGCAATCGCCTGCGTCTCTGCATGGCCTCCGATCCAGACATTGTCCGAGTTGTCTCCGATCGAGTCCGGCGACCTGCAGGTTAAGAGAAGTCGGCTGCTCCTTTACTGCCGCGGTAGGTAATCGTGATGTGTATTTTGTTTTTTGAGACATGGTTCTCTATTGCATTTGCAATACGTATCATTGCTTGGCGCGGGAGTGCCAACGCGAGCCGCGCGGGCAGTGATGGAGAGCTTGGTGACCTCACCATGCTTGGCTAGCGAGATATCTGGCATGGAGAGGCATCTATTTTCATGATTCGTTTAACCAGGCTGTTGGAGCAGTATTTTCAGAAAAAAAGGCTATATTTGGCTAAAAATAACTCTATGGCTAGGCTGGTGGAGGTGCCCTAAGGTCAGAAGAGACTTGTATTGTATGCATTAACACACTCCAAGCCGACATGAAGATGAAACACGAAAGGTACTACAAACTTATTTCTTTAGTACGAATTAGCATCGGACATTATCACACATCTTTACAAGTATGTAACATGAATTGAATATTTTGATGAAAACTAACATTTCATATCCTTGGTGACATGAATGGCGGGAAAGCAAAATATAGATGGCCACCTAAACTACAACTAGTCTGAGTGACCATCTCAACCTTCAATGTCTTAATACCAAGTCAGTAAACTCTTGTGCATATCGAGCCTTGGTAGTTCCTTGTACAGCCTTGCTAAATGTAGCCGTTACGGCCACCAGAAATTTGTAGTCTAAATGTAGCAGATTTTTTTAACTCGGATGAAGAGTGTTTCTCGGGTGTTTCTTTTTTTGCACTCGACAATGAAGAGTGTTGCCAAGTGTTTTTTTTTAAACTCGGCAAAAAAATTAAAAAAAATTAACTTCTACCCTCAAAACTTTTCAACTCATCATGTACAACATGTGTGACTCCATATTAAAATTTAGGATGTTTTCGAATTTATCTGATATATTTAGTTTATTAATTAGATTTTAAGCATTTTTAATCAAGTCAAATTTGAACTAGAAGTCATTGAAATAATTAAATACAATTAGTATAAAAATTATATTCATGTTATTTAACTCAATTTGGGACCTTACCCTGAAATAAAAAGAACTTCAGTACATCTTGTTTAAGAAATATGATGACTAACTTTTGTCCAAATGATTGTTAAATTCTAAAAAAATCAAATAAAGCTTGAAAATCCTAAATATTGTCTTGATGTGATGGTACTACAAGTGGAAGCTATGAGTTTTGGCATAAGTTGTCATGTACGCTATTTACAAAATGGAGAATCTCCGAAGAAAAAATCTTATAGTTGAGAATGAGCCATTAAGATTTGGAATCAAATTGAAGGTCAAATTGGAATTTAACTTCAAATAATTTTGTATAGTGTCAAAGATCATATGAATTATGTCATGCCAACATTTGATTATTTTTAGAATTTATTTGCTAACTTTAAAATGTTTGTCGAGTGTTTTTTCTAGACACTCGGCATACCCGCCACATTAGCGATCCAACTCTTGAAAAGAGCGACCTCCCATATTGGTTCAAAAAAATGAATCGGATTCCAGGCCTCTCTCTCTCTCTCTCTCTCTCTCTCTCATCTATCTATCTATCTCTCTCTCTCCCGAGCAAGGTTCACAAAACCGAACTGGCCGGCCGGTTTTTGAACCGAAAACCGGTCCGGTTAACCGGGAAAACCAACGGTTAACCGAACTGCTACAGTATGTAGCTTTGGTTTATCCCGGCTAACCGGTCGAACCGCCCGACCGGCCGGGACCGGTTTCCCGGTTAACCGGGATAACCGGCCGGTTTTAAACGGTTCCGTGAACC
>JAUNZO010002073.1:0-23029 GCA_031894775.1 Chloris gayana
TCAGGATAAGGACATGTTATTACTAATCTCTGAGCGAGTCAATTATCAATTTCCAATTGCCCGTTGGTTCTGTGTTAAAAACATCTGTTGTGGATGGACAGTTTGTGTTTTGGAGAGAAGCTAACATTTGGAGTTTCCATGCACAACTTAAAGGCTGTCTTATCATTTGTTTGTAATGTCACGTTCATAATATAACGTCTGGGATACAGACTGCTGCCTGAGAATGAGTTTACTGAGTTAGGTTAATCTTGATCTTGCCGTGTCAATTCAGTAGTGTTTCTCGTGCTATGCTTGGTGCTCATTTGTTTACTACTCCAGCTTAGCAAACTACGCACTCGGCATCATTACTTCTCCCGGTTCAGTCCCATTATGGGCGCGATTGGTTCCTTGTACGAGTCTAGCCTGGCCCGTATTTGTGAACCAGGCTCACTTCAGCCAGGTTGACTGCATACAATTCCTTATGTTTGGTTGTCCGCATGTGTCTAGCTTGGTTCAGCAGAGAGCATGTTTGGTAGGGTGTATGAAGTCATGTTGTATCAGTCAAAACTGTTAAAAACAAGTTTCTAGTGATGTTCATCTTGGATAGATACATTTTGTTGATCTTAATTTACCTTCAAATATCTTAATTTACTTTAAAATACGCTAATATCACTTAATACATACTAATCATGTACTAATAATATTATTAAGAAGTTAAATGGCAGCACCATGCGAGCCAGGCCCGCCAGAAACGAAATCAGTTTTCGTTTCTTCAGAGCCAGGCTGCGGCGTAGCTTTTGCATCCGGTGAGCCTGTCTCAAGTCTTCACACAACCAACCAATCAACGAAAACTTGCATGCGGCGGGACAGGCCGAGCGGCAGCCAGCCAACCAATCGCGCCCTATGTGTATGGCTGCTTCTACTGGAAATTTATCCACATGAACAAGTTGCTCAAGCTTGATATGAGTACAACGAAGTTTTCCACTCATGACCTCCCACCTGATCATGTTGAGCGGAATGTTATCTTTCCGGAGGCTGGGGATGGCAAGCTTGCGATGTTCAGTCAGATGTATGATGGTGCATCTTTGGACTACCACAACTTTTTGCCAAATGACAGTAAGAAGGGTGGTCTGTGGCATATGAAGAATATACAGTCCAGTTGCCCTCTGATTATGAACGCCACATGCTTCATCATCGATCTGAAGGACACATGTTCCTTTTTGGCCTGCCAAATGTCGAGGCTAGCTTATTTTCAATTGAGACGAATACCTTCAAGATTCAGAGACCCGTTGGAATAAACAACCCTGTGATTGTGATCCCATATTCTGGATTCCCGCCAATCATCTCGCCAAGGAGTATTCAAGAATCTTCAATTTTTACTGTGTTGTGCACTTCTCAAACCTTTAAAGTTATTGTCAATTAGTCATGTGACTACGATGCTAAATTCTATATTTATAGTGCATATGTATGGCCTTTACACCTTTCACTTCCAGTCTTCCATACTTATACAAATTCCCTAAACATTGTCTGAACTCTAAAGCATAAAGTTTTGGAAGAACAGTGGACACTGAATAGTGTAGGTTTATGGAACACACATTCTCTTGTGTCTCTAGGTGGTACAAACCTGCTTGCAGGTTTGAGGTATTAATTATATCATGATTTCTTAGAGCAAATGTGCTCTGTAGTTGTAGCCTTAGGCATTACTGAACTGCATTGTTGGCCTGCAAAAAGGTGTTCGGTTTAGCTTATTGGTCCTTCAGAATTGGCCTATGATATAAGCCTAAGCTTACCCATAGTCCTGCAGTTAAAATGGGCTTTCGCTTGTCTAGACTCTCATCTTTTTCTTGTTCAATTCTGCTGAAGTCCATTGAACAAGTAAATCACTGGAGCTACTTCATTTTTCTTATTCATTGTCTTCTTAAAACTGCAAAGTAAAGTATATCGTTGGAGCTGCTTCCTTTCGCTTGCTTCATCGTATTTTGTAAAACTAAGATGTAATTATGTCATATGACAACTCGTGTTTGAGGTATCGGAGTTTGGTTAATCTTGATGTTTTTGCTGTCAGTAGTATTTTTTTCTATGCTCATCTGTTTTTCTTTGCTTGCACACTATACACTCCACAACATTACTTGCACTGAGTACTTATATACACTTTAATGGTTGATTAGGTAAACTGTCTTCTATTGCAAACGTCATATTTCTAAGACTCAGGAGTTTTGTCTCGTAAGATATATCTCTCAGATACACTTATTTGTTACCTAGCACCTGATATGCTGCTTTGGTTGCCTTCTCTGCTTGATCCTGATTCTTTGCGAGAATGGGCGAATGCGTGCATGCAATCCCAAACGTACGACGGTGCTCTGAAGCTGCATTGCAGTGCTCCCTCCAAAATCTAAATGAAGGGATGAATAGAGGAATTTGAGTCCATGTAAACAACCAATGCCCATAACGAACTGTATACAGATTGACAGCTTTCATTAAAAACTGTCCTGACTCTTGATTATGAACGTTATTATAGACATATATAGAAAGGTCCCATATACACATATTACACGTATGTTTAGTCAGACTGATGGCACCGTTCCTTTTTGCAATGTATACTAGAGCTGAGTTTGTTCTCATCATGCGTGTTTCATGCTGGACACTACGACTTTCAAAAAGGGACTCAGTAGAATAGACTACCTGCAATTGAATGCCCATATTTTGTCCCACCAAGGACGATTCAAGGATTTGAAATGGTAAATGTTAGTTTTAACCATTGTTAGTCTTTATGGTGTTATGTGATTCTCGGACCTTTTAAGTTAATCATGCTACCGAAGTTGAACTCTAGTTGTAAGTGTCTGTCATTTACACCTTCCACTAGCTGCCTACTATGCTTATACAATTTCTAAACATTAGTTGAAATATGGGTCAATTCCTTGTATGCCATTGCAATTTCCTTTTAACCCTTATTTGTCATCGCAAAACACCTTATCCCATCTATACCATTGTGTTGCAATTTGTTGCCCTTATATGCCATCCACGTCATCTCATTTTTTTTCTAGCCAACGAAATGACCAAACTGCAATTGGGGGATTGATGCATTTTTGGCTGTTTAAAGCTTGGATCATGGCATGGAAATGGGCCTGGTACTAGCCCAGTACACATATGACAAACCCTCGATCCCCTTCCTTCCTACGCCGCCGGCCGGAGCCTCACCGGCGATGGCGTCGCCGATTCGCCTGACTTCTTCCCATCTCCAAGCCACGGAGTCGCAGAGGCTTCCTCCGGAACTCACCGCCGACCTCCTGAGGGAGATCTTCCTCCGCGTCGCCTCCTCCGCCGACCTCGTCCGCGCCGCCGCCGCCTGCGTCTTCTTCTGCCGCCTCATCGTCGACCCGCCCTTCCTCCGCAAGTACCGATCTCTCCACCAGCCGCTACTCCTCGGGTTCATCGACCCTGATGGGCTGCACCCCGTCCAGGCGCCCCACCCGAACGCCTCCGCCGCCCGCGCTTTCGCCCGCACAGTCGACTTCTCCTTCGGCTACCTCCCTAGCAAAGGCAATATCGTCGATGTCCGTGATGGCCGTATCCTCGTCAAGCTCTTCGGTGGCCACAAGACCAGCATCTCAACGGGCGACCTCGCTGTTTGCGACCCCGTATCCCGGCACTTCCAACTGGTGCGTTCTGTACCCGATGGCCTACTCGCCACTGCCCAGACCCAGACAGGCGACATCATCAACTTCCAGACCTTCCTCGCCCCTTCTCAAGGCGTGGAGGATACATCGTTCAGAGTGATGCGCTGCATGCCTGTCAAGGCAGGGTTGGTGCTACTTGTGTTCTCTTCACTGTCTAGCTGCTGGAGTGTAGTTACATCGGTCAGTTGGGATGCTCTAAGCTTGGCAGCACCAGAAGTCTCATCAGATCCACCATTGTTGGTGTCGCGCTGTCACTTCTATGGCTGCTTCTACTGGAAACTGAACGGCACTGACAAGTTGCTCAAGCTCGACCTGAATGAAATGAAGTTTTCCACTCATGGCCTCCCCACTGGACACACTGAGCGGAGAGTTGTCATTGTTGAGGCAGGGGATGGCAAGCTTGCAATGTTTAGTCAGAGTTATGAAAGGCAGTCTTTGCAATATTACACCTTTACGCAGTATGGCGGTAAGAAGAGTTACGGATGGCATAAGAAGAATACAGTCCCGATGCCATCTCACTATGAATGTACAATGATGGATTGCCAATCTGACGAATACATTTTCCTTTATGGCATACCAAAACTTGAGCGTATCTCACATCATGCGTGTTTTGCACTTGAGATTAAGACTTTCAATGTTGAGAAACTCAATGGAATATGCTTCCCCGCACTTAACGTCCCATACTTTGGTTTCCCACCAATAATTTCACCAAGGAGGTTTCATGGCAATGAAATGGTAATACTTTCTTTTTATCCAGTCAGTCTTATATGGTGTTTTATATTTTCCCAGACATTTGAAGTTATTGTTATGTGGCTGATGGTGAACTCCATTTACTAATGCTGAACTCCATTTACTGATGCTGAACTCCATTTCTAGTTTATGTGTATTCTCCGAAGCACATCGATTAAGAATTCTGATGTTACCTTCTTTAGATAGGCTTATGGAACTCCAGTTTTGTAGTACTTAGATTTGTAGCTGGGATGGGCTAACCTGCTAGCAGGTTTTAATCACAAATTGTCTCATGATCCAGTAGAATGACATAGCTCAGTGGTAGTACGCTTAAACAAACAGTATTGCCGGCAGGCAAAATACTGTCTGCTTGAACTTATCTGGTCTAAAAAAGGAGTGATGAGATAAGACTTAGCTCAGCCATGGAGTCCTTTACTTTTAACAGGCTTCTTTCAGTTCATCTCATGCACTTACCTGGACTGTCATCTATTTTCTTGCTTGAGATAGCTGGAGTCATTTTCTTTTTTTTTTTTTTTAATTTTTTTTTTGAAACGAGCTGCAGTCTATGGCACAAGTAAATTCAGAAGCTATACCATTCTGTAGCCACAATCTTTTGTAATCTGCAACTTGATAGGTGGTCAATTTTGCATTCCTTCTTCTTTTCCCGATATAATTGCATACATGTTTGTTTTTCAAGTCCAAGCCCCTGATTTGAGATGGATCCAACTATCCTTACGAAGTTCAACTTGTGCGTTTGCTGAAATTGTTGAAAGTAAATGCTTTCACTGCATCTGTAGTGGTAGTCTTACCTGCATTTGTTCAATTACAGGTTTAGGTTTGCATCCAGGCCTTTCGGTTTCTTTGGTGCTCTGTTGCTGGTGTGGAGGATCGAGTAAGATGGTGATGACTGATGTTACAACGACCTCATTTGTTGCACTCCTACTTGGTGTTTTCAGTTACCTTAAAGTCTGCTTTTAGTATGTTTGAACCGGTTCGATCTGTTGTACCTACCAAACCTGATTTGTCTGTGTTTGAAGTTCTCTGTTGTGGAGCGGTGTAGATGATGATGAGGCAGTTAGACAGGCCTTTTGTGTTGCACTTAAACTGTTGAACCCTGTTCAGTTCGGTGACCTAGCTGGTCTATGCATTTGAAGTGCTACCATTCTGACATGCCTCTAATTGAATAAAAAAATTGAACTACTCTATAAGCAGCGTTTATTATTTGAACAACTTTTTTTTGAGCTGGTTATTTGAACCATTTTTGTTGTTTGCACCACGGTTAGGAAATGGGATCAAGCCTTAGCAACCTCGTGGGGTTCCTTTGAATAGTTTCATTAGAATGGAACATGTACACGTGGATATCATTTTTTCGCAGATTCTTTAAACGTTCTATATGGGCAACTGAAACATTCGTCTATTGGAGGGCACAATCTGTCCCTTATCAAATGAACTTTAGCATAATATTGTCAATTCACTTTAAAAAAAAGTATTGTCAGTTCGATAATAGATTATAAAAAAACACATTGTGGTCGTTTGAACAACGTTTTATTAATAAAAGTTTAGTAGCACTTACGTACTTTTTAATGTTGCATTAGTTGTTTAGTAGCACTTACCATTTACATTTTAATGTTTCATTAGTCGAAGAACACATCATCGATTCAGGCTTGTGCTTCAACCCAAACTTGGCAGAAAATTTCGATTTAACCTTTAAGTACAGGTCCGATCCAAAATTGGTCGAGCAAATTTTGTTTTTAAGAGCGGGCTCAATGATTGATCGAATTATGATAGATGGTCCGGGTAATTTCCCGGTACACTTTATGAAGTGTCATCAGCCTAGTTCACTCCGGTCGCCTACTCCATCAGCGCCGAGCCCTTGTGCTACCGACCAGACCCTCGATCCCTTTTTCCTCCCTACGCCGCCGGCGGGAGCCTTGCCAGCGATTGCGTCGCTGGTTCGATCGGCCCCTTCCTTCCTCAAAGCCTTCCTGGTCCCTTCGGGAAGATGGAAGAGAAATCATTCAGAGTGATCATGTGTGTGTGTGTGTGTTTTGTTAAGACAGGGCTGGTGCCTTTTGTCTTCTCTTCAGGCTTTGGCCGCTGGAGTGTTGCTACATTGACCAGCTGGGATGCTCTTGCCGTGGGTTGCCCGTTGCGGATGCTTGTACCAGGCCGTTCGGTAGGCCATTATGTGTATGACTGCTTCTAATGGAAACTATTCGGCATGGACAAGTTGCTCAAGCTTGACATGTCTACAATGAAGTTTTCTGCACATGACCTCCCGCCTGATCATGCTGAGGATCGGACTGTTTCCTTTGCGGAGGATGGGGATGGCAAGCTTGCGATGTTCAGTCAGATGCATGAAGGCACATCTTTGGAGTATTACACCTTTTTGCCAAACGACGGTAAGAAGGGTGATGAGTGGCATATGAAGAATACAGTCCTGTTTCCCCATGATTATATATGTCACATGCTTCGCAATCAATCTGAAGGATACATATTCATTATTGGCATACCAAAAGCCGAGGCTAATTCGAGTCTAGCTTATTTTTCACTTGAGAAGAAGACTTTCAAGATTCAGAGACTTGTTGGAATAAACTACCCTGCGATTGATATCCCTTTACATAAATATTTTGAATAAGACGAACGGTCAAACGAGAAATCAGAAAGTCAAGAAATCCTTATATTCTTGAACGGAGGGAGTATTTGAAATGCTCGAATGTGAAACTGTGGAATTAGGTGGTGATCAGACGTAGGCCTTTTATGTTGCACTTTAACATGGTGTTTCTTTTACTCTAATGGTATTCAGTGTCGAATCCTATCCTGTCTGTTGTTGCTATCAATCCTAGCTGGTATCTGCATTTGAAGCACTACTATTTGTCGTCACTTCTATGATGTATGGACATAGCTTGCAAATGAAAACTATCAGGCTGAGCTCTAGTTGCTGTTGGCAGTCTCTTTTTTTATATGTATGTTACATAATCTGTCGTGGAAGCACAGTTGTGGTTTTGGAGAGAATATGGCATTTTGGACTATCCATGCACAATCTGGTCCAACGAGGCAGCACATTACAATGTTTGATGGTCAAATCGTGACACTTCGTGTGTCATGTGCAATAGTTGGGCTAGGGCTGCCGGTGACCTAGCTGGCCGACGGCTGCTGTTGTGGAGGTGGTGGTGGCGTGCGGCTAGGGCAGGGCGTAGGGGAGAGGAGAGGCACAAAGAGGCTAGAGAGTGTAAAATAGGGACTAAGCCCTTCTTTTGACTTGATTAGATCTGATACAATCCTCTCATTATATAGAGAGGCTTTCTATACTCCTAAACAACCTATTACAATTTATGGAAATACCTAAACATCTTAATTGTTAAGTAACTGTAGGTGGGCTTGGTGCTACAGTGCCGCGTGGGTAATGTTCACGTGCATGAACATTACCTGGGCCGGCCCAACAGCACCCTGGTGGGCCATAGGCCCTTCTGCCCATAACACACCGCCCCCATCGAGAACCAGCACGCCCTCGTGCTGGGTAGCCATCCTTCCATGAGCTGCAGTCGCCAGAATTACAGGATGAAGAGTCCGACGAAGCTTGATGAAGACCGTCAAGTTGCCGAGGATGAAGTCGGTGAGGAGGTTCGCTCGGTGCGGTTGACGTCGCAGAAGACAAAGTAGCTCAAGTTCTCAATATCGCTTGCCGTAGCGAAGTGACACAAGGTCAGTGTAGCAGGAGTGCCCGAGGTAGCAATGATCATGCGATCAACGCCGTAGTCAAAGTAGATAAGACACCCATCTCTTGGAGGCTCGGTGAGAAATGGCGGAGTGCCCTGTTCGAATGACAGTAGAAATCCGTTGAAGGTCACGACGAAAGTGTCATGTGGTCGTGGTCGTGCAGCTGTCAAGTCGACGTAGTGGCCGAAGAGGATGCTGAAGTCGGTAGCTGAGAATGGGTCAACAGCTCTATCGGGAACTTTGAAAGCCATTTGTCGAACGTGGAAGAGGTCATGGCCGACAAGGTTGACAAAGCGAACATCCACCGATACAATGCTTGTAGTAGGAAGCTCCACAACTTGGCGAAGCAAAACCTCCTCTCCATGCTGGAGGAGGGCGGCCAAATCATGATGGAGGCATGTTGAATAGGCCGCGATGTAGAGGTGCCCATCGAAGAAGATGAGGTCATCGCGAGAGACTCCATACGGGGGCTAGTGGAGATGCTCCCCACGAGGGAGGAGAGGCCCTCGGTGCCATGGAGGATCGGGAGGATGCTGTTAACGTGGCGAGATCCCCCCATGATGGCCACCGACGTCGCCATAGGTGCTGTTGCAGGTGCTGCCCGTGGTGGAGGAAAAGCCAGCGCCGGATGAGGGTGGAGTGCCGAGATGTCCACTCGTGGAAGAGTTGTCTCGTGCTGGTGAAAGCTCTAAAGCCCCATAGAGTTCTGATAAAGAAGAGCCTCCTTGTCGTGCCAAAGCAGTGCCCATGAGAGACAATGCAGCCACGCTGATGTAGCAGCGATGTAGAGCCCATTATCGAAGAAGATTAGGCCACCTTGGCTGGTCCAGGCTCCGAGAGAACACCAAGCTCAAGATGCGAGCCATCGGGGCCTCTCCAGGTGGAGCGATTTGTAGGTCTTGTTGTTGATGAAGGGCTGAGTTGTTGCTGACCAATAAGGCACGCCATCCGTCAATGTAGGACACATTGATCGCGTTGGGGTCCGTCAATGGTGGTTTTGCTACCCTCATGGTGTTGAACACCAAGTGGTCGTCATAGTGGAAGGTGATCTTGGGCAGAAACAAGAGCAGGAGATAGCAAGTAATAAACAACCAAATAAGAATTATAGGACGCTTACGCTTAGTTGTTCCTGGTTTGCGCTCCTTCCGAGAGTTAGGACCAATCAAAGCAAGTACACTCATTATGAATGTGAGGACCATCATATAGTTGTCCCTCAAGGCGTCCTTCTTGATAGCCTCTGCTAAGGTAGACCTCTTGATGTTGCTGAGGAGAGGAGCTGTGGGCATTACGCTGATTTGCGTCAGGTCGTCGATCAAAGTTGAGGGGACCACCAAACTTTCTTTGCGGCCAAGATCTAGCTGAATGAGCCTCAATTATTGTTGATTGTATCTCAATGGCGTTGTCCACTACCAAACTGGCTGAATCTCCCACATGATTAATTTGTAGAGAATCCGATGCAGATGTAGGTGTCGTGATTATTGCGCTCAGATCTGGAGGGATTGTGCCATCGATAGGGCTGATCTCTAGTGGCACATCTGTTTTTGCTGTTGTGACGTCCTTTGGCGTGGTAGAGATCTGGTCGGTGATATCAACGATATCCGGCATAGCCACAAGAGCACAAGTAACACATGCGAAGACATCCGTCATTGAGCCGGACATTGGTCTCCAAAACAACGATCTGTAGGGGCACTAATGGGGCGAGTTGAGGTATGGGGGATAGCAGATCTGCGATGTCCATAGTGGTAATGGCCTCCGAAACAGCCAATGGCAACTGATCTGTAGAGTGAACAGTACCAGGTGTGAGAATCTCGATTGGCGGGGCCGGTACGATGTTCTCCATAGCGGAAACTTCCAGATTTGGTATGTGAATAGTATCAAGGGTACTGTTCACAGCGTGAACAATGACCTTGCCATTTATTTTGGAGCCAGCAAGCGAGATTTCCTGGGGCATATCAGTTATGGCAGCTATGTTGTGGTCGGGGTTGATGGCGATGACGGTTGCCTCCTTCTTGGCGTTGTTAGTGGTGATGTCGGTGGTGGATTCACCGTAGATGCCTGCGGTCGCCTTTTTCACGGCGTCAATGGCCGGTGACCAGCGAACGGCTTCTTCTAGCTCACGGCGCTTGACTTAGAATGCCGAGGTATTATTGAGGACTGCGATCGTCTCCATGTGGTGCTTCATCACCATCTCGAGGCCTGCGAAATACTTCGTGAAGAGACCGTTGGAAGACATGGTGGTGGTGGTGGGTGATTGAAACAAAGCCTCCGAATACCAGGTGTTATGTGCAATAGTTGGGTTAGGGCTGCCGGTGACCTAGCTGGCCGGCGGCTGCTGTTGTGGAGGTGGTGGTGGCGTCACTACTAGAATTACGCTCTATAGTGGCGGACGCCCTTTTTACCATAGTGGCGGACCACTCAAGTGTCCGCCGCTAAGTGGCCTTACAAAGAGGTGTCCGCGACTAAGAGTGGTAGCCTCCACATCCCCTCAGCATTGTGGACTCCGGGGCCACCTCCCGAGCTTGATACGTCGTTTTGTGCTGGCGTGAAGACCACCCGCGACGTCCACGTCGTTTTGTGCTGGCGTGGAGACCACCCGCGACGTCCACGTCGCCCTCTCACCATGACTCCCCCGCGTGGGCCGTGGGCCGCTGGCCCTCGCACGAGGAGGTCGGGGAAGTCCGACAGGACCATGCAATGGTCGCACCCGCCTTCATCTTTGCAAGATCTGGCCCGGTGACACGGATCCGAAACCGCGACCGTGGGTCATGGTTAGGAGAAGCGGGAGGGGGCGCCGGTGGTGGAAGGCTCCGGTGGTGCTTTGGAACCCCTCGACGGAGGCGCGCGTGGCCTCCGCCGCACACGTGCTCCGGCGAGGGGGCTCAAAGGGTCATAGTCGTGGTACTCCTTCACGCCGAGAGACAGGGTGGTTGGGGACTCGCTGGGAGATGGGGTGGTGGAGGCTAGCCGGTGAGGAGGGAGATGAGGAGGTATGTGCTCGCCATCACCGCTTGCGTCGCCGCTCCATGTGTGTCGCCCGTTGCCGTCACTCGGAGACGAAGGGTTGGGCGGGGGCGGCGAAACGGAGGCTGGGGTGGTAGGTTCTAGGTTTTGGAAAAGGGTGGTTGGGGATTTGATTTGATTTGTGTTGAGCCTGGATCGTCCACTTGAATCGGACGGTTCATACCCCTTGCACGGATATTTTACATGGAGACCCCTCCCCTTCTTCTATTAGTAGTCGATGTTATTTTTGTTTGTCACCTTCTTCTTTTGTCAAACTATACATATGTGTGTTGCGTGTATTAAATGTTTTGTACGGAGAACCTTGACCTTTCCGTTAATTTTGTCACCGATTTTGACACCGATTATATCACTCTCATGTAATGTAACATCTGTTGTTTACCGTTTAGCACCTTGAATTTCTACCAATTTGGGCGTAGCGGAGCGCGCTTGCACTACTTGTTTATAACATCCGCGTATTCTTCTAAAATTGCACTCTGATTTGGTGGTAAAGCCAATCAGTCGAACTAGGCAGGGCTAACACTATAGGTTTAGCAAACTTAATAGGTAGTAGAGATAATGGAAATGCAGCGAATCATGGCGGAAAGGGGGCATGTGCCCCTTATAGCAACCTGTCTTATGCACCCTTTATACTTGTTACTAGGGATGCCCAAGTGTTGCTGCAGCGGTAAGAAACTTATGGTACATTATGATATAATTTGAGCATATATAGTCGCATATACGTGATAAAACAATATATAACATTCATACAAACGAATATCACAATATGCAATTTATAGAACACGGTGCAACCGGAAATATTACCTAGTGAATGACAATCAAAGGCCACGTAGGTGAGACAATAGCAAAATTGTCATTGAGAAGATAATGTTCTTGGACATGGTCACGAGGCTTTGATATGACAGTGAAGGGAGTTACATGTTCGATGGAAACCGACCAAAAGAGGCATGAGTTGTAAAAAGAGACGGGCATGAGTTCATGAGGAATTTAGTTGTATTAAAATACATTTTTTTCTATAAACGTTGTCAAACTTAACACAATATATAACTTTGATCAACTATTCAACTCCAGAAATGAACTGTGAGGGGAGTAATAATTATTTAATGGTGCTGTCCTGTTTAGTACGAATATAGCCAGACACCGCTACTGGCGGTACTACTTCTACATATTACCGATTGCCACGTCTACGACGTCGAGCACCGGCGACATGATCCCACCAGTCAGCACATCCGCCACTCCCAAGCCAAACGGACGCGGAATTTCTCCCCTGCATTGCATGTGCAATGTTGCATGCATCCGTTGGATTGTGTTTTGGGGATCCACGCAGAGGGGGCCCTGATTGTGGTGGGCCAAGTATCCAACGCTTGTATTCCCCATCCGAGATTAACAGCAAACCGTATGTATCGTATTTCTTCTGTGGACCCGGATAGACCGTGGGCTCCAGCCGTCGTCACGGGCGCTCTTCCTCCTGCCACAGGCCACAGCTCACCCCCAATCATTTTCTTCCACCTCCCGCAAATCAGTGCGTTCTGTCGTTCTTGTTCTCAACAAAAGGTTAGATTCTTTTAGATCTTGCGTAAATCTGTTTCGAGTTGTTGTCAATAAGTTGGTACTGACGGACGGCGTTTTGTTGGATTGCAGATTGGAAGAGCTCGTCATACGGCGACCTGTTTTCATGGAGGATAGCAACGAAGATTTTGTGCTCCGTGGCGTTCCTCCGTCGTCTGGTAATCAGCCCACCGTCAATCGTGACCATCGTCGGAAGATGCGCGGGTCAGAGGTCGGCGAGGTGGTGTCCCCTGACGGTGAAGTGAAGCTGAACTCCGCATTCTCTCTGAACAAGGTGCAGTTTGTTTTCAGTTCTTTTGTTGGGGAGAAGAGAGAGTTAGTTGAATCAATTGGGTTTGGTGGCCTGATATCAATGCATAAGCAGCCCCAGATTTCACGCCGTTTGGCATTCTGGCTTCTTTGCAATTTAGATGTGATTTCAAGTTGCATTGTGCTGAGACGCGGTGTTAAGCACTTAAGCTTATGATAGATGAATTAGATGTGCAACTTGTGCTTGGTTTACCTGTGGGTGTAGTCGGTCTCATGGGTCCAAAGTTGTATGTTTCTCATTCGCGTGATGTTGTTAAAGCTATACTTGGGCTGAGGAAGACCTCTGAGATCACTATAGATTATCTGGAGTCACTGTTGACTAAGGACTGTGGGGGGAGGATGAGATCAAAGGAAAAGGATGCCTTCAAGGTTGCTGCAGTTCTATTTGCAGATACTCTCTTATTGGCCCCAAGAACCAAAGTTAACCAGGCTATAATGCCGTATCTTGTTGACCCTAGCTGCATACAGAAGTTTAATTGGTGCCATCATGTTTTATCAGTTGTGAAACAATCAAGCATGAGAATGAAGCATGCTTTGGCTACTGGAAAGAAATCTGTTGCTTTGGACTGTTGTCTGATATAAAGCACAATCATCTTTTTCCTAGATAAACTGTACTTCATTTTTATTGCTGCACAACTTTGTTGATTTGGCGAAACAAAATTCTAACATACAGTGTAGACAAACATTATTTGCCATAGAATGAACATGCATGGTTAAGCAGTGGGAATAGAAACAATTAGTAGTGATGGATGTTATTAGTTTAGAACTGTTACTTGGTTCCCAGTACTCCAACCTGTTTTCTGATTATATCATACACAGTTTTTCTATCTTGACAATTTGGACATTGGTGAACTGAATCCAAGTTATCTTTGCCTGCCTCGTGTTTCCGACTACACATACGACAAGATGAAAAACATCACATCTCTTGACAAAGGGAATTCGAAGGATGGAAAATTCATTATGTATGGCAAACTTAAGGTTGTTACAAGTGCTTGCGTTATACAATAATGTTAACATGTCCTTTTGTGTAGTTGTAATATTTTATTTTGCAGGTTCGGCCAAGTGACCAAGTTGTTTACAATTGGGGTACGAGGGATGTTGGCACACAACAGGAATGTCATGTTGCTGAAAAAGAGGAAGTAGGCCATCTTATATGTTCTGTATGAAACGACACACTTAGAATTGTTTAATACTTTGTTATGATAAGTATTTTTTTCCATGCCTGTAGGTACCATAGTTTGTGATCAATAAAATAACGAGAGCTAAGGCAGAACTGCAGTATTACCGGATGACTTTCCTTGACCAAGTGGATACGGTGTTTGCTGATCTTGAGCAATCCATCTCAAATTACTATAAGTCTCATCAATGCTCAGAGAACTCACCTGCTGACTGCTCCGCATATGCAATCACTCTCACTTCATTTCAGGGTAAAATAATTTCCACACTGCACATATATATCCACAACTATGTTACTTTTTTTAACTTTATTTTGTCAATTATCGTGTACAGATGAATATATAAAAAGTGAAACAACTCCAAAGTGTCCTGAGAAGCCATCTGATACATGTAACTGCATTTAACTTGTCATTGTTTAGATATTTTCTGCTTGCTGTAATATTTTGATGAAGTCATAGTTGAAATCAAATGAAGTCTGGTTTATGTATTTTTCTGTCGTCTGAAGCCCCATCACCTTGAATTATTCACCTGCAACAAACATTATAACTGAAGGTGTCCAATTTACTTCTCCCGACAATGCAACATGTGGTATGTGATCCTGTATTACTAATGAAGACATTTAGTATAGACATTAATGTGTTCATATTACAAGTTGCATTAAGTTCCTTTCCGTAACATGTCAAAGACACAGGTTTTTCAGCTGGTCCTGCTTTTGACCATAATGGGGTTAGAGAGCCCGGGTCTGAGAATGTTTTATCTTCATTTTCTGGTAGATTTGGTGCATTCATCATAGGTAACAATCCCTGATATACCATATTATTTTTAATTGCATGGCAACACTTTTGACAAAATTCATTTCAGCATCTCCGGAGCGCGGGGCAAATGAAGGTTGATTCGCCCGAGAGTAGACAGGCGACAACTGCAAAAACTGATGTTTATGTTGCAATGCTAAGCCTGCTACCTATTCTAGAGTAGATGGTTTGATATGGGTTCTTTTTTTTTTTGTGTTAAACATAGCCAAAATTGCTTTGTAAAGCCTGTGTGCTGAAGATGTTTCTTAGCTTGGCCATGTTCCAAACCTGTATGTGCAGCTTGCTGGGTGAAGACGTTGCTAACGTTGGTTTTCTTAAGAGTCTTAAAGTTTATTTTTTTTCGATACATTTTATTATTATGGCTGCAAGTTTATATAGCATAGCCTTCATCTTGACCAAATAAAATTGCAGATGACAACTAAGTGGTCCTTCTGTTGCCACCTGACCTTATTATTTTCACACGTATATCTGGACCAATCAATCTAACATAAGGGAGGTAGAACATTAGTTCTTTTTTTTATTACTGACATTGTTTGATGAGTGGTGGGAAAGGGCATGGCATGCTGCTCTGGAACAGCAAAAGAAGGGCCTTAATTCATTGGTGGCACTAGGAGCCTGGACCATCTGGACACACCGCAATGGTTGTGTATTTGACGGCCTGGCCCCATGCATGTCGAGGGCGCTCACGGTTGCAAATGATGAGCGACGCCTTTGGGAGATGGCAGGGATGCGAGCTCTCTCTTCCTTGTCGTTGCCCAGGAGTCTTAATGTGTAATCTAAAAACAGGGTGAGTGTGTGAGTGTGGGTTGTATGGGTTCTTGTCCCATTTTCTTCTTAATATAATGAAGCGTAGCTCTCCTGCATTTTCGAGAAAATAAAAGTTCTTTTTTTACTTGATCCACAATTTGTATCTTGTTTAATTGCAGCTAATAATCAACATCATATTGCCACTAAATAAATGGAGAACATTAGTCTAGACCTTACATAGACTGATGTGTCACCATTCAACCTATATGCAACAACCTTAAGTAAACAGTAACTTGTATCCAAGTAAATTCGGATAAAAGGATGACATGGCATGCCAGAACATAGAAGGGTTTAAAAATGCGTCATATTTACACATTCACGGCAACCTAATGTAGCAAATTGAAGTCAGAGGCTCATATCATCCAGTTTTAAACATAGGAATGTCATATCTTAGATTCCATGTCAACATCACAGTAACAATCAACTGGGACTACACAACTCAGGTTCTCCATTTGCTTGCCATAGTAACTGAAACTACTAGCAACAAGAACATAGTTATATCCACTAAAAGGAACCAGAACAAAAGGCCTGTGCGGCTTCTACTTCATAGTAATATCCAATAAAATGAAGTACATACGTGTGCATTACACATAAATGTCAACTGCAGGACATGCCTTGAAAGGTCATCACAAAGTGTTCTATGATTCAGTTATCCCAATCACCAAAAGGAACAGCTGGCGATCAATTTTTGAAGGTGAGCTTCAGTCTAGGATTGACTGAACATAAACTTCAGAAACAGCAACCCTATTGCCATGTAAGCCCATCATCTCGTAGAGGAAGACCTTCTTGAAATGTGTCAAAGCCTCCTGCATGTTGTTATCAGCAACAATTTATTTTACTTTTTTATCACCATTGTTTTGAAGGATGCAAAAGTTGATTGCAAGTTTACCTTTGTTGGTTGGTTAACATACTTGTCTCCATCAAAGTTCCTTGACAAAAAGATCGTGAACAGGCCAACTCCTACCCTGCAATCAACAAACAGTTATTTAGTAAAAATGCCATTATTTGACTTAATAACATTTTAGTGATTATACTCACAGATTCTTGTCAGCACACCCATTCGACAGGATTTCTGGACCCAGTTGTCCCAGTCAGCATGCCAGCCTTCGAACAACCCATTGATGCAACGCACGAGTCCCTTATGGAGTTCTATTATAATCTTTTCATGTTTGGTTAACGCTTCAGTTTGATTTAAATGTAGACTGATCTTGTTCACAGACATAACTGTGATTATAGCTAAGTGTTAATTTTTACTATTAACTAACTTACCTAGTACTCGGTACATCTCTGGCAGAACAAAATCCAACTGATATTTCCTAGTTGCCATCTATGTCGCTGTCATAACTTGCATCATCATCGTAATCGGAGAATTCATTGTCACCATCATCTTCTTCATCCTCATCTTGTTCACTGTCTCCATCCTCACTCCTGCAAACACAGTGAGTATTAGATTATTCAATGTTTTTGCATATAGTACAAAGGTGTCTCCATCCTCACTCCTGCAAACACAGTGAGTATTAGATTATTCAATGTTTTTGCATATAGTACAAAGGTGTCCATACAGGGTGCTACAATTATAACTGAACAAATATTGCTGATTAAATATCAAGATGTGGTGCCCAGTTGAAATACAATAGAAAATCTAGCACATTAAACAACATTTTGAAAGATGGGTGTATTTCTTAAGTTAGAAGTTTGAACACTTCAGAAACGACAAAATTTATTTCTAATTCATAAAAACACACTTTTTTTCTAAATCACCATCGAGATTAGAAAGGAGACAAATTATCTTTCTAACTAAAAAACAACAATTTTATTTCGAAAATCATCACTGAACAAATATACATCTTTGACCCAAGCTTTAGCCCAACGTCAAGATGTGTTACCCAGTAGAAATATAATAGAAAATCTAGTACATGCTGAAAGTACATTCCACAACATGTTAAATTACGGGTGTATTTCTAAAGTTAGAAATTTGAACACTTCTACATGACACAACATTTCTTCCTAATTAGCAAAAACACACTTTTCTTTCAAATTCCTCATCGAGATTAGAAAGGACACAAACTATATTTCCAATTGGGGAAAAACATTTTAATTTCTACCAAAATGAATAGTTTTCCCACTAGTAACTTACACATTAAAGTCTGATAGGTTTTCGCCAACATCTACAGTGGGGGTGACTGTGTCTGCACAAGGTTGATTGTCCATGCTCTCGTCTACCTTCCTGGACGGAGAGCGCTTCTCCACGCTCCTTCATGAAGGTTAGAACAATCGGTTAACTGAAGCATAGGTTTTCCGATGGAAAAAACAGCATTCACACATAAAAACAAAAAGATTACTATACTACAAACATAATATGTGATAGCAGCACACGAGCAAGCGAGCACCAGCTAGCCAAATTACTTGATTAATAGACTATGGGACCAAGCATGCAAGAGATAGATGCGAAAGCTACAGGTTACATTCGGCAAAAACAATCGGGCAATCAGTAGGAATGAAAAGATTAAATACTAATAATCTGAACAAGTCACAAAGGTTAGATTAAATACTAATAATCTGAACAAGTCACGAAGGTCAATCTTTACATTGGAAAAACAAAATTCAACAATGTTAGGAATTGTTTACTTACACCTCCGCAACTGGTGACCGTGGCTGCACTGGAGATCTCTGACCACAATATGGTTTCGTGTGATGGATCTGGTGAAGCCGGAACAGCACCGGCAGGATGAGGAGATGCGGGAGGATGAGCTCTCAGAGGGGGCGAGAGGATGGTGGAGCTCTGGTGGAGATGGCGGAGGAGGAGCTTGCGGTGGCTCGTGAGGGACATCCATGGCAGATGGGATGCGGCAGCGACTTGGAGGAGGACGAACGGAGATGGTGGAGGAGGAGCTCGTTCGGGGAAGATTGAGATGGACTGCAGCTACGAACGACAAACCGGTTCAGGGCAGAGGCACATGGCCTTACTTTTTACTTGGTTCCACACCAATACCGTATGGATACATCTCTACATGTATTGCACATAAAAATGGGTCGCATTGTAAGCTGGGCAACACATTGACGCGTAGGGTCCACTGGCGCGAATCTCAATCACATGCAATCGGACGGATGCATGCTGCATTGCACATGCAATGCATGGGAAACTTTACTTTCCGCAAGCCAAACGTGCCGATCCTGAGACCAACCTTGACCATGCGGAGGGCTCCGCGAGCCCGGCCTCTCTGCGCCTGCTGCTGCTGGGCGACACTAGATGGCAGGAGGGTCGTGCACCGCGGGTGAACGCTGTAGTTGCACGGGATGCAGACGTACATGTAGCTTCCCGCTTGGGAGGCTTCCTTGCAGAGGTCGCAGCACCGGCTATCGTCCAGGCAGATGAGCCTGAGGTGGTGCTCTTGGTGCTTTTCGAAGGAGACCCGACGCGGGAGCTCCTTGAAGCAGGCCGCGTGGATGTTGAACCCGCATTCCTCGCAGCGATAAACTGTTCCGGTGACTCTGAGCTCGCACGCGGCGCAGGAATAGGTCGACTCCTCGCTGTAGTCATAGCTTGCTACCAAGTGTTCTGGGTGATAGAAGCTGCACTCAATAGTAGCACTGGCAGCTGCCATGTCGCTAGGTTTCTGTGTGTGTTCTGTGGGCTTGCTGTCTTCTGTGGAGATTACCACTCATGAAAATATATAGAAGAAGAGGTTTCACGAATGACACCACGACAACTAATGTTTCAACTTCTACAAGATGCGACTCCGTCGTCCAACGCATGTAACACTGGTGGACTCCGTCCAAAGGTACGCGTAACACTGACTTTGTATGGCAACTGACCACTAATGGTAACCCGGCCTCTGAGAAATGACATCACCTCAGCATAATAAATTGCAGGCCACCATGCCAACATGTATCATAACTTGTCGTGAAATATATATACTAGTTTCAATAAGGAGAAATATATTACTAAACATCACTTTCTGCTCTTTCTTTGTATATACAGACAACGAGCAGTTGCTTTTAGTGTTTGTTCAAGTGACAATAAAAATTGTAAAACAAATCATTGGCACACAACCACTATTATAAAATGTATGTTGTAATCATATTCAAATTCTTAAGTGTGATCCACCACTTGGTCGAACCATATAAATGTTAGATATTCTTTACAGTTTCTGCGAGGTAGTACTAACAGAGGTATAACAATTTGGAATCGATCAAGGGGGAAGTAGGTAGAGCGCTTAAATTATCGTAACCAAAGGAATTGTTGTAACTACAATTGCCGTAACCAAGTAATAAATAATTGGTAGCCAGCTAGGAACTTTCTGCTACTGCAAGGCAAATTATGGGAAGCTGAATGTCAACAAGTGCAGTGCCACCGGCAAAAAACAGAAAAAGAAAAAAGGTGCAGTTCCAGAGCCCACAACTACATGTGACTGCAGGCACTAATTTAGCTGCATGTTCTTATATAGTACACGCTATGCAGTAACCATCACGGTTTCACTTACCATTGCTACCGTTGGAACTGCCCCAGACCAGTGTGTTTTACCGATGAATTGATCAAACTCTTCTTTGCCAAAACCGATGCAATAATAAAGACATGGAAATAGAAAGATTTTCCCTTTTTTTCCTAATCTGTTCTTCATTTCCCCTTATTTAGCTACTTTTTTAACAATTTTGTGTAACAATTTTTTTTTACAATTTTTCATGCTTTCAAAATTTGTTTGAATGGAAACGGGTGAGCCACTGCTACTGCACCAGACAGGTTTCGGGAAACAGGTCCGGTTTCCATCTAAAGTAAACCATGGTGACCAGACATAAGAGCATCTCCAGCAGTCTAGGTAAAACGAAATCCAAATTTATCTTTTTTCTGCTAGGACTAAAATAGAAACCACTCGAAAATAATGATGCAAACCAACGGACCGGCCAAAACTGACTCCAAATCTATTTTTAAACTTGCCACATCATTGATGGGGCCCTATTTTTACTTTGTGGCGGCCCACGATTTCCCGTGCTTGCAGCCTTCACCTGAAGGTGAGTCCTGCCACAAGTCACGATCCATCACGGCTGAAAGAGTCACCGTCGCAATCGCCTGCGTCTCTGCATGGCCTCCGATCCAGACATTGTCCGAGTTGTCTCCGATCGAGTCCGGCGACCGCAGGTTAAGAGAAGTCGGCTGCTCCTTTACTGCCGCGGTAGGTAATCGTGATGTGTATTTTGTTTTTTTGAGACATGGTTCTCTATTGCATTTGCAATACGTATCATTGCTTGGCGCGGGAGTGCCAACGCGAGCCGCGCGGGCAGTGATGGAGAGCGCGGTGACCTCACCATGCTTGGCTAGCGAGATATCTGGCATGGAGAGGCATCTATTTTCATGATTCGTTTAACCAGGCTGTTGGAGCAGTATTTTCAGAAAAAGGCTATATTTGGCTAAAAATAACTCTATGGCTAGGCTGGTGGAGGTGCCCTAAGGTCAGAAGAGACTTGTATTGTATGCATTAACACACTCCAAGCCGACATGAAGATGAAACACGAAAGGTACTACAAACTTATTTCTTAGTACGAATTAGCATCGGACATTATCACACATCTTTACAAGTATGTAACATGAATTGAATATTTTGATGAAAACTAACATTTCATATCCTTGGTGACATGAATGGCGGGAAAGCAAAATATAGATGGCCACCTAAACTACAACTAGTCTGAGTGACCATCTCAACCTTCAATGTCTTAATACCAAGTCAGTAAACTCTTGTGCATATCGAGCCTTGGTAGTTCCTTGTACAGCCTTGCTAAATGTAGCCGTTACGGCCACCAGAAATTTGTAAGTAATAATTGAAGAGTTGTTGTTGCCCGTTCACTTGCGTGCACATCGATCACCGTCGAAATCCACGTCTCTTTGCCCTGGTGAGCACTGTAATATTATTTCAATCACCATAGTGCTTTCTGGCAAATAACCACAAAGCTACAAGGTTGAGCGGCAAAGATTAAAAAAGAGTGCTTTCTGACAAATACCACACTTTTACGATGTTCTAGAGCAAAATTTGCCAAATCTGATCGTTGTCGCTGCCACCAAAGGCCGCACTTCACCAGATCTGGAGGCCACGATTGCCTACACCGGCCGTTGCCTCTTGTGAGGTCGGGGAAGATGGTTGTGGGAGGCCGGATCAACTAGTGCGAGCCTACCCGACGAGGAGGTCGGTTGGCTGCCATGTACCCTGCTCATGCCCAGACAAAGAGACACTATGGGAAAATCTTTGTTGTCAAGTGTTTTTATCGGGCATTCTACAAATAACGTTTTTACCGAGTGCCAAACAAATAACATTAGGCAAACACCCTTCTTTAACGAATGCAACAAAAAATGCCGATTTTTTTTAACTCGGATGAAGAGTGTTTCTCGGGTGTTTCTTCTTTTGCACTCGACAATGAAGAGTGTTGCCAAGTGTTTTTTTTTTAAACTCGGCAAAAAAAATTAAAAAAATTAACTTCTACCCTCAAAACTTTTCAACTCATCATGTACAACATGTGTGACTCCATATTAAAATTTAGGATTTTTTTGAATTTATCTGATATATTTAGTTTATTAATTAGATTTTAAGAATTTTTAATCAAGTCAAATTTGAACTATAAGTCATTGAAATAATTAAATACAATGAGTATAAAAATTATATTCATGTTATTTAACTCAATTTGGGACCTTACCCTGAAATAAAAAGAATTTCAGTACATCTTGTTTAAGAAATATGATCACTAACTTTTGTCCAAATGATTGTTAAATTCTAAAAAAATCAAATAAAGCTTGAAAATCCTAAATATTGTCTTGATGTGATGGTACTACAAGTGGAAGCTATGAGTTTTGGCATAAGTTGTCATGTACGCTATTTACAAAATGGAGAATCTCCGAAGAAAAATCTTATAGTTGAGAATGAGCCATTAAGATTTGGAATCAAATTGAAGGTCAAATTGGAATTTAACTTCAAATAATTTTGTATAGGTCAAAGATCATATGAATTATGTCATGCCAACATTTGATTATTTTTAGAATTTACTTGCTAACTTTAAAATTTTTGAAGTATGTAGGTAAAAAAATTCTGAGTGTCCAGAAAAACGCTCGACTTTGTTGAGTGTTTTTTCTAGACACTCGGCAAACCCGCGACATTAGCGATCCAACTCTTGAAAAGAGCGACCTCCCATATTGGTTCAAAAAATGAATCGGATTCCAGGCCTCTCTCTCTCTCTCCCTCTCTCTCTCTC